>QJSC01009562.1:50326-78170 GCA_003697955.1 Calidris pygmaea
TCCATCTCCTTGTTTCCCTTCACGTACAAGGGGATTATATTCTCCCCCCCCCCCCCATTATAAGCAGTGACAAGTGACACCGCCAGAGACCACTGCTTTGTCCCAGAGCTGTCATTCCCGTTTTTTAGGCTAATGAAGGGTGGCCCGGGCTGGCGGTGGCACTCGGAGTCACTCTAGGGCTCTGGTGTCCCACCCTGTGGCCGGGTGCCGGGATGTCTCCGCAGACCCGGGGCCCAAACTGCTGCTGTGACGTCACTGACGCCGGAATAAAATCTGTGCAATTTCATCCCGCTTCCTCTTCTCCCCACCTCAAGCAAACCGCCTTCCCGGTGGCACCAACTCAAAATTAATTCAGGGGTGCAGGGTACCAGGAGGCACTGAAGCATCCCTGCCGGCCATGGCCTGCCTCACCTGGCCTTGCACACCCTTGCACACCCTTGCACACCCTCACAGCAGCTATAAAACACAGGCATTCTCTCCCATTTCTAAAGTTCCCCATGACTGTAGATGAGGGAAGCGATACTTAGCAAACGTAGCGGTTTAGCTCGTTGCCTCCCGGTTCCGTGGGAATGAAACCAGCAGGATCCAGCCCAGACGTGGAATTATCCAGCCATTAGATTAGATGTTGCACCAACTTATTTTACTGTTGCTGAATTAAAACTACTTGAGGCCAATACCAAATGCATTTCCTAGTCCCCTTAAAGAAAAGCACTATGGCAATAAACAAAGGATTTCGTTTTTATAAGGAGATTATTCAGCCAGGAGTCTGATGAAAGATTACTGAGTTTTATTCTAGTGTCGAGCCTTCCCATAAAATATTTGTGGATCTGATAACAAGTGAATACCGAGAGCTGTAAAAAAAATGTCCCTCCTCTGATATTCTTTTGAAAACCAACTCTGTCTTTAAAGACAAACCATGTGCCACGGGCTGGACTGGAAACTGTGAGATAGGTTAATGCAATTAATGCGGAGCTAATGACATTAGCCGGCAGAAGAAGCCACCCCTAATTCCTGAACCACCCAGCAATGACCTCTTCCCAACAAAACCCCCTTTTTTCCCGGGAGCTGGTGACCCAAGCGGGAGTCTCCATGTGGATGGAGAGGATGCTTAAAACTAAACGGTGCTTGGGAGGTGACGGAGACAGGGGACACCGAGGCCCAGATGGGGCAAGGAGGAGAAAAGAAGCTCCTGCAAAGCCTTAGAGGAGCCGCCGTGACCCAGCCGCCGCCGCTCGTGCCGTGGGAGCAGCAGCGCCCGGGGCCTGCTGTGCCTCCTGCGCTCGTCTGGAGCCGCCGGGATTAATTAGCACCAATTAGCTGATTGAAACAAGTCGCTTGGAGCAGGGAACTGGGACAGGCGGCGAAGGTAGGACGGAGAAGGGAAAGGCTGCTGGGGAGGCATCCGGTGCTGGGTGGCTCCTGGGGGCCTGATCCTGCTGATGGAGGGAGGCTGCAGCCACATGGACAGGGTGAAACCCAGCACCCCCCGCACCCCAGAGGCTGCTGCTGCTGGGGGGGAGCCCAGAAATGTTGGGAAAAAGCTGGGACCCCCTTTGGGGCAGTGCATGGAGTGGGGGGAGCCAGTGCAGCCCCACCAGACGAGCTCTTGCAGGGGGGCAGGAGCGATGCTGGGGGGCAGGAGGGGTACTGGGGTGGCTCAGCCCTCGATGGGGTGGGAAGGTGGGATTTTGCAGTGATGGGGAAGCCGCAGCAGCCCTGGCCCTGCCGAGCACGGGGCATCTCACTGCCCCGAGTGCCTGCGGCTGCGGCTGCCCCCCAGGACAGCATCTCTGCACGAGTCCCAGCAGAAAATGGCATCAATGGGCAAGTGGCAGCTGGTGGGGGCAAACGGGCCCTTAGCTTTGCCCCGTGGCCAGGAAAATAGCAGGGCTCTGTGTGTCACCAGCACAGCACAGCAACTCCAGCCCCAAACCATCCGGCTTTTGGCAGACTGGAAAGGATTTTATTATATTTCGGATCAAAATTAAGCCAGTGATAGGCTGCAGGGGCTTTGTGACTGGAGTTTGGCTTTGAAGGTTTGTTGGGACCCCGTTCATGCCCCAGACTGGACTTGCCCTCCTGGGAGGATGAGGAGGGGCGTTTGCTGGGGCTGTGCAGATCTGCCCGGAGAACACCCACTCTCCTGCTGTTGTCCCCAGGGAATTGCAGGTCCATAGAACAGTTTAGGGTTGGAAGGGACCTTAAGGATCATCGAGTTCCAACCCCCGCTGTCGTGGGCAGGAACACCTCCCACCAGACCAGGGTGCCCAAAGCCCCATCCCAAAGGAGATGCTCAGCACCTGCAGAGGTGGCTGCTGCAAAGAGCTGCCGAGCAGAGCCCTTTGCCGGACGGGAGCCGGAATCTCCCACCCGGGTGTCCGTGAGTGATGCTGAGGGTGCCACGGTGGCCATGGTGGGCGTGGAAGCCTTGTGGGTGCCGAGGGCTGGGGCGAGCAGCGGCGATGGGGGTGGCTTGGGCTCCCTCTCCCGGCTCTGCCGGGATAAAATCCTTCCATCTGTCATGGGGATGGGATGGAAGCTCGCAAGCCTGTGGGCACAACCAGCGGCTGCAAGGGATGGCGAGGGGACAGAACGGAGAGACCCCAGGGACACTTTGGGGGGGTGGGGGGCATGTGGCAGTGCACGTCCCTTGGGGCAAGCAAAAGTCCATATCCACTGCTGCAGGAGGGCAAACCCGGGCAGAGGGATGCTCAGGGGCCTGAGCTGGGCTGATTAACACAAGCCCTTCCAAAATCAGGCTGGGGGGTCCCTGCGACCCACCCCCCTTCCCCCCTCCACCTCCTGCCTTGCAGCATCTGGAGCCCACGCGTGGAGCACGGCCGCGTTTCCATCCTTCCTGCCATGCGGCTCATCCCACCCCCCTATTTATCTGCGCGTTTCATTTACTGGCGCTGCCGAGCAGGAGGAAGGAGCTGCTGCCTGGGTGGATGCGAGCAATTAAAGCAAGTCGTCAGGAAAATTGGAGCCTGCCTGTCTGGCCGCGCAGCGAGGCAGGGGCTGCGGCGGGAGGGTGGCTCCCAGTGCCTGTGTCCCGGAGAGTGGGGACACGTCACGAGGCGGACGCGTGTCCGTCGTCAGCGCAATACATCACCTTGCTGAAGGAAAGCTCCTGAGAGGAATTTTGCCGAACCCATCCTGAATTGTAAGTTTGGAGGGACTTCATCAGCCCATTACTCACCACTTGGCTGCCTGAGCCAGCCTCGGCTCTGGGGCAAGCTCCGAGGTTGACCTGGTTACACCACGGGTGAGTTTAGCCCGTCATTTGATGAAACTCTTGGAAAGACACATCTCTATTTGCACGGGGCTGTGCTTGTGGACATGTGAGAATAACAACGACGCCGTGCTGTAACACATAATTACTGTGTCACCAGAGAGCCCTGGTTATGAGATGATTCACAAACAGAGCTGGCCAAGTCGCTTGCTGCAAGCCCATGATGGCTTTGCTCTGAGGATGCAGGTCAGGCCCCAAATCTCCCACACGAGGTGTCTGCCCACCCGGCTGGGACACGGGACCACTCGGTGCCTGGGGCTGGCTGGGCTCGTTAGCACTGGAGGGACCGACCGTGACCCATGCTGCCATCGGAGGAGGTGGTGCCGATGCTGCCATGACCATGAGCCGCTCCAGAGGCAGGTGGAACAAGTCTTAGAATCACAGAGTGGTTTGGGTGGGAAGGGACCTTAAAGCCCCCCCAGTGCCACCCCCTGCCCTGGGCAGGGACACCTCCCACCACACCAGCTTGCTCCAAGCCCCCTCCAACCTGCCCTTGAACCCCTCCAGGGATGGGGCAGCCACAGCTTCTCTGGGCAACCTGGGCCAGGCTCTCACCACCCTCCCACCAAACAAGTTCTTCCCCACATCTCAGCTCCATCTCCCCTCTTTCAGTGTCAAACCCTTCCCCCTCCTGCTAGGGCTCCCCTCCCTGATCCAGAGTCCCTCCCCATCTCTCCTGGAGCCCCTTGAGGGACTGGAAGGGGCTCTGAGGTCTCCCCGGAGCCTTCTCTTCTCCAGGCTGAACCCCCCCAACTCTCTCAGCCTGTCCCTATAGGAGAGGTCCTCCAGCCCTCACGTCTTCATGTCTTCCAGGTCCGTGCTCTTCCTCAGCAATGCCAATCCCACTGAAACGAGAGACGTGTGGTCCCCCTTTAGCAAATACTTGATTCTTAAGGAAAGATCCACTGAGCCCGTTCCTTGCCTTCACCAAAACCGAGTTCCAGTTCTCAGAGACGCTCCCGTCGCTGGACGGCTGCAGTAGGCGGCCAAAGCTGAACGCATTGTTTGTGCGCTGGCTAAAATTACTTTGAAATAAATATAGCATAGATACTGCATACAGTCTGTGCATGGCAAATTGTCCTGGATTATCCCCAGAGTTACTGCAGCTGTGAATTATACGGAGGTTAATGTTTGGATTTCATACCAGATAATTTATAGAGAAGTCCAGGGACGGGCTTTCATCTGCTTTGATGAAAGTTCATCTGTAATAACAATACTTGGTAGAACCTGGCGCTTGGACCGCAGTGAAAACCCAAGCCCTTCTACTTGAAAGCAAGATGTTTCCATTTAAAAACCTCTGTTAGCAAGAACAAACATCTCTCTATTACTGACTCTCCTTGCTCTTCCCCTCCGCTGCAGTCATCTGGTTCAGATTAGTCCTGGATAAGGTCCCGTTTTGCTCAGTGAACTAGGAGGGGAACTTGGAGCCGTTTCTACTCATTTCAAGTATGAATTGAATGTGGTGCACAAATGAAAATGCAATGAGCTCCAACTCGCGGAGGGAATCAAAGAGAAATGGCAACTCCTCCCGGTGGAAAATCACTTCTAAAGGCATGGGAGATGGAGGGTGGGAGCTGAGGGTCCCCCGGTTCCTGGGAAACCACCGGGACCGGTGGCAATGACTCCTGGCGAGGGCGAAGCTGTGATTGAAGTTCAGGTTTTGGGGAGAAGCCCAGCTCGGTTCAGCGCTGGGGTCTGGGGCTCCTCCAGCTGGGAGCAGAGGGTCCCAAGCTGCTCTCCTGGCACCCACCATCTTCTCACCCTGGTGGGAAACTGCTGCTTTCTCCAGCGAAGGACGAGGCACAGCCTTCCTCCCTCACCTCCCCAGCCTCTGCCAGCCAGCTGGGAGGAAAGCCCTCTCCTCACCAGCGGGAAAAGCTATTCCCAAGAAAAGCCAAGCAAGAGGGGGAGCCTCTCGACACCAGCGAGTCAAATCCAGCCCCTTCTTCTTGTGGCTTGCTGTTTACACAGCGCCTGTTTAGAGGCAGCCCTTGCCATAGCTGCTAATTTGATAACGTGTGACGGGTTGGAGATGCTCCCCAGAAGATGACAGAGAGAAGAACAGCCCCTCACATCAAGAGGCCGGAGCAAAGCGGGAGACGGGGTGAAGAGCTGTTTGGATTTTGGGCTGGTGTGTTTTGGGGAGGCGAAGAGGTAAATATAACATGGGGGGGGTGTGTGTATATACAACCCCTCGGGGTGCTCAGAGGTTGACCCTGCCCCGTGTGCTGCTTCCATACGCGTAGCAGGAAAGGATGGTCACATCCCCCAAACACAGACCTCAAGTGTCCCTGGCCACAGGAGAGCGATTCCATGCCTGCTGGGCTCCTGGTGGCAGCAGAAGTGGGGACGTGCTTGAAGTTAACCATGTGTCCTCCCTTGGGGCTGCTGCCTGGAGGTAGGTCTGAAACAGCCTCAGCTCATCACAGAACGGCCAAGGGGTGAGTTACCTGTAGAGGGGTCACTGCTCTTTTATGTTTTTTCACTGTACCCAAAGAAAACTGTGGTTATTCAGGCACAGAGATGGCATTTGCAGCCCGGGAAGCCCTTTGAGCTCAGCTTCACCCAGTGCCAGGAAGCACAGAAAACCCATCCCACCAACATCTCAGGAGACAGATTCAGCCAGAAACTCAGAGCTGATCTCCACCTTTGAACCCGTTTCACCGTGTCCCTGGCCTTGCCGGGGACCTGCCCGACCCCACCTTCATTCCCCCAGCTCAGCAGAGCCACCAGTGTGCCTGTCACCAGGCTGGTGGTGGCTCCTGCGGTGGCTCGTCACCGTGCCCCACGCTGAGCGTGCCTGTGGTTGGAGGCATTCCTTCCCCTGCATCTCAGCACACCAGTAACAGCTGGCTCTGGGCTAACTGGGCTGGAAAACACCCTGAGGTCAGCCAGTTTTTCCAGGGCTTTTCAGGAGGCGGCCGGGCTCTCGCTGCTAAACCGGGGGCTTGGGCTGGGGGCACAAAAGAGTTTAAAATTATCTTTAAAAAGGAGCCCTTTGAAAGCCTTCGCTATCTTTTCATGGGCTGGGCGCCTCGTGGGTTTGGTGGCTCGTGGATATTCCCAGTGACCTCTCAGACACGCAGCTCGAGGACAGGTTTGCAGCTCCTCTTGTGCAGCATCACTCTCTGTGTCGCCAGCTCTGGCCACGGAGACGTTGGCTAAATTTCTGATAAAAGGCCTGTCCTGCGACTCGTGCACACCAGGACCTAGCCCTTCTTTCCAAAAATACTTTCCAGCTTCCTTGTTTTCTGCCCACGTAGAGTTTCTTGGTGAAAAACCGGAGGGCTGAGCAT
Source organism: Calidris pygmaea (assembly GCA_003697955.1). Lineage (NCBI taxonomy): Eukaryota > Metazoa > Chordata > Aves > Charadriiformes > Scolopacidae > Calidris > Calidris pygmaea. The sequence continues at coordinate 56,915 of QJSC01009562.1, forward strand.
CAGATGGTGCAGAAGGGAAGCCAGGATCTCCTGGGGCTCTTCTGCCAGAGATACACACTCCCGCAGGGTCCTGAGGCAGCTCTAGCCCAAAATCCAGGCAGGAGAGATTTAAATGAGTGATAAGAGGGGAAACCCAAGGTGATTACAAAGACCTTGCAGAAACCAGCTTTTTCCCCAGCCCCACCAAGGTGAGAAGCTCTTCTTGCACTGATGGCTCTGGCTCCATCACCGTTCCCCAAAGCCAACATGCTCCTGAATGGCCACCCATCCTCCAGCTCCCACCAGAGCTGTGGCTCCCACCACGGGCTGTGTTATGGCAACCCCCCTGCATTTCTCTTGCAAAGCTCCTTTCTGCTTCTAGCACCAACGGCTAAAGCACGAGCGACAAAAAGGGACAATATCAGGCTAAAACCACGCACCAAGGTCCATCCTCAGCCTCTCGGCTGACTCCTGCCGGGAATGTTCCCAACCCTGCGGAGCTTGGGTACCACGGGCTCCGTGGGCTGTGGGTGCATCTCAAGAGGTTCCCAGGGTCATAATATTGAGAGAGGTTCTGGGTGGACATGGGGAAGAGCAGCAGAAACGACAGGGGGTGCAGAAATGAGAGTGGAGACCGGAGCTGAGCCCCCGGGAGCGTACGGGGAGCTTCTTTTCTAACCCTCATCACTCTGGGTCTCCCTGGCTCAACCTCCACGGCTCAGGAAAATGCCTGATACGGATTTCTCTTTAAATGGACTCCAGATTTAAGGCTGTGCATCTCCTGCCAGGGAAAAGCATACGTTGAATTTGGAAAGCCAGAGGATACGGTGGCAGATCGGAAAGCAGACGGAGTTGGGGAGCTCTCCTTGCAGCCCGGAGGACATGGAAATGGGACCCCAGTTGAGACAGAGCATCCTGGCAAGAGTCCTGGGCTACAGGAAGCCAGCCCGGGCAATTTAAGAAGGGTTTTCCATAGCTGGCGACTGTTATTTGGTGAATGCGTTTGGCAGTTGCCTCCAACATGCATTTTAAAGGGAAACCCGAAACGCCTGGCGCACTTGCTCTTTTTCCCCTCGCAGCACGAGCACCCCCAAGTCTCCCGGGGCTCAGGGACAGTGGGGAGGGGGCTTGACACCACCGGGATGGGGAGGGTCACTGGGTCACTGGTCGTGGGCGACCTGCCAAGGATCCCCGCCATGATCACCTCACCCGAAATGGGATCTGCTCCCCAGCTGGAAGACCCCACGCAGTGCTTGGGAAAGGGGGTGGTGAGGAGGCAGCTGATGGGAGCCCACCAAAGCCCCCCCTTCCCCCCAGTACCCCCAACCTCTGCACCCCTCTGCTGGCAATTCCCACCCGTGTTTGCCAGGAAGTGCTGAGCAATGAGCCCCGAGTCAAGCACTTCTCCAAGTGGCTTTTACGTGTCACCTTCCTACGGTCCTTCACTCTGAGTGCTGAGCCTGGGCACGTCGCCCTTTTTTGGGGGGTCTAAGCCATTTTTGGGGTCTGAGCCAGGGGCCCTGCAGCATTTTTAGGGGGCTGAAGTTGGGACACCACAGCCTTGGCGGGGGGGAGGGCTGAGCCAGGGCCACCGCAGCATTTTGGGGGGGCTGAACCGAAGATGCCCTGCAGCATTTTGGGGGGCTGAGGCCAGAGTGCACCACAGCATTTGGGGGTCTGAATCCAAAGCACACTACTGCATTTTGGGGGGGCTGAGCCCAGGATGCACTGCAGCACTTGGGAGGGGGGTGAAACCAGGATGCACTGCAACACTTTGGGGGGCTGAGCCAGGGTGAGAAGCAGCATTTTGGGGAGGGTGATCCCACAGCCTGCATTTGGGGGGTCTGAACCCAAGGCACACCGCAGCATTTTGGGGTACTGAGCCCAGAGCTCAGCACAGCATTTTGGGGGGCTGAACCCAAGATTCACCCCAGCATTTTGGGGGAGCTGAGGCAGGGTGCACCACAGCATTTTGGGGAGGGGGGGCTGATACCAGGATGCACCCCAACATTTTGAGGTGTTGATCCCAGATCTCACCGCAGCATTTGGGGTGGAGGGAGGACCTGAACCCAGGATGCACCCCCACACACATTTTGGGGAGCTGAGCCAGGGTACACCCCGGCATTTTGGGGGGCTGAACCGAAGATGCCCTGCAGCATTTTGAGGGACTGAGCCCAGATGCGCTGCAGAATCTGGGGTGCTGATCCCAGAGCCCATCACAGCATTTTGGGGGGAGCTGAAGAGAGGATGCGCCCCAGCGTTTTGGGGGGGGGGGGGCTGAACCGAGGATGCCCTGCAGCATTTGGGGGCACTGGAACCCACGATGCACCCCAGGATTTTTGGGGCGCTGAGCCCGGAGCGCACGGCATCATTCCGGGGCCGATCCCGCCGCACCGGCAGCACCGGCGGCACCGGCGGCACCGGCGGCCGCGTTTGCCCTCTAGCGCCGGTCGCCTCATCCCGCAGCCGCCCGGCGGGGGGGTGCTCAGCCCCCGTTCCCCCTACCGTGTCGCCCGCTGCCCCGGGCGGGGGCTTTGCAAAAGCCACCCCGCACCGCCCGGCCCCGCAGCGGGATTTGCGGGGGTGTTGCCCCAGGCACCATGGGGAGGGTTCGCTGCACCCCCTCCCCCCTCCAAGGGGGTCTCCCCACCTTGCCCCCACCCCAAACACCCCAAATCCCACCCAAAGCCTGTGCCTTGGCAGGGGGTGAGCCAACCGTGGTGCCAAAGCCAACAGCCTGACTCCATGCAGGACCCGGGGGGGGGGGGGGGGGGGGGAGAGGAAGTGCACGAAGCCCCCCCAGCTCCCACCAAAGCCATGAAATAATTCTGTATTTTTACCAAAATGGGTAACGCTCTGCCCCATCGCCCCTTATTTTAGCGGCGGGAGGCCAGGGCTTGCAGCATCCTGCCTGAGGGTGGGGGTGTCCATCGGACGGGGTGCTCAGCCCTCGCAGGGGACAGACCCCCCCCCCCCCGGCAGCGTGCCAGCGGGGACACGGGGCTGTGACAGCATCGGGCGGGGGGGGGACAGGGGAGCACAGGACACACCAGCCAGGGCCCTGGCAGCCCTGCACGGCGACGCCAACCAGAGCCGTGTGCCCGGCACGGCGGCTATAAAGCCCATTTCCGTTCCCAGGGCTTTTTCTACAAATATTTTGGAGTAAAATAATTAAAAAAAAAAAAAAAAAGCACACAAAGCGCCCTTCCCGGGAAAGCCACAAAGCGTGACCAAGGAGCTGGACCAGCAGCAGCTTCTGCTGAGCCCAGCTGTGTTTTACGGGGGGGTAATGGCTCACCCAGGGACTCGCAGCGACGGAGGCCACCAGGGTGCTCGGCCCCCTGCGCCCTCCCGTGCCTCAGTTTACCCGGACAGGTCACGGAAGCTGCTGCCTTCCCAGCACTGACTCAGGGCAGGAGCAGGGTTTCTGGGCTTCTCCGGGCACTTTGTCCCAGAGCACGCTTCACACCCCCAAAAATAACTATTTCTGAGCAATCACTGCTAGCGGCTATGTTTATTCTCTAAATGCTTATTTAAACACAAGGTTTTTCTGCCCGGGAGGGGCGAGTTTGGGTCCTACTGCCTTCAGTCCCGCAGCCGGGGGGGAGGCGACCCTTCCTGCATAACACATGGAGAAAATGCACCAGCTCTGGCCTCTGCTGGCAGTTTTTAAGAGGCTGTTTAACCCCTTCTCCCGGTGCCGGCAGCTCTCCCAGCCCACCCACACACGTTTCATGCAGCCCCCGGGGTTAATTATTTGGGCAAATGTCCGCAGGGTCCTGTCGGAACCGTGGGTTTGGGGCTGGCGATGGAGAACCCGCTTCCGTGGGGTGACTCAGGCTGGAAGCACGGCCCTGTGCTCGCCCCTCTCTGCCAAATAACTGCTGCAAAAACGGCTCTCGCTGCTGCTTTGTACCAGCTTTTTTCCCCTGTTTCTCCTCGCCTGCTGATTTTCATCACTTTCTGCTGCGGTTGCTGGTAGGGGAGAGCCCACGGGAGAGCTCAGATGGGGAGATTTGGGTGGGCTTCGCCGAAGAGCGGGTGCATGTCGTGAGTTCTGGCCATCCCTGTGCTCAGCCCCAGCTGGGCTGAAGCCACCTGGGTCCCATCCAGCCCAGCAGCTGCCAGAGCCACATCTGGCCCCAAATCCTGCCCTCTCCCGGGGGACGCAGCAGGTAGGGTCCTCTCCTCTGCCACCCAGGACTGCTTTGACTCCCTCTGTCCCCCCACGTCCCAGTCCCCAGGGTTACCAAGGGGCACCCCAGAACCTTGGTGCTCCATTTCAGGTCTACAGGAGGAGTGTGTCGTCAGCTGTGACTTCAAGGATAAATGAGCTCATTAGGCTGCAGGTGCTAATTAGCAGCCTTTGCTTAAAAGGGTTGGAGCTGGCCCAAGGTCAGCATTTCATTGGTGCCGTCAGGAGCTGTGGTGTCCTGGAGCTTCCATGTTGCAGGAGTCTGTCCTGGGGAGACACCAAAGTCTTTCTGCCCAGCTTTGCACCCAGAGCAGTGTCTTCCCAGGCTGGGTCTGTGTCCCTGTGAATGGTGAACTGCTGTCTTCTCCTATGAGGTGCCACCCATTGGTAACATCTCCTGCCATATGGACATGGAAGAAGTGACCCAAGTGGCCATGACAGCAAGCAAGCAGCCTCTGCTGGAGGTGAGTACTGGGGTCTGTGGCCGCTCAAGCGTGGGAGGTGACCCTGGGATTTGTCCTACTTGGCCTGTGGCTGTTAGCAAAACTCAGCTGGACCTCTAGCAGAGCCTGATGGACCCTACTGGGTGCTGCAGCACCCATGGGTGTCAAGGTGGCTCTGAGCACATTGGGGGCCCTGGGGGTGCAACTTGGCCCTGGTGTTGGTTATCTGCATGGGTCTGCCCCGATGTGCTCTGCAGAGGTGGCTTCTCCTCTGAGCAACACTTCATGGTCTGGCCGCTCTGAGTGGCGTTAGAGAAGGCTGGAATGAGCTGTTTGCTCTTGCTCTGGGGGGCCTGTCCTCTGGAGGATACTGCTTGTGTGGGCACAAAATTATGGGACTGTGGGCTTACTTCCCTGTGTCCCCTGTAAATGTAGCCCTGTGCCAGCGAGATGAGTCCTGAGTGTGTCCCCACACTCCTCTTTGGCTCCTTGCAGGGTGAAAAGAAGCTCTTGAAGCTCTTGACCCCGCCGTCTGATGAAGCTAGGCCAAGGCAACTCCTCTGCTGTCAACATCTGAGCTGCTTGCTGGAAATACCCCTGTTGTATAGGAAACCCCTTTGTGTAGAGAGAAATGCCTTAGTCTCCATTCTTGACTTGCTTGGAATTAGCATGTACCTCTGTTTTCCTGCCTCAAACACCACCTGTGAGGCAAAAAAACCCAGTGTCACCCTTGCTGGTGTGTGTCTCCCGAGGTGCCCATGACCACAGGGCATGGCACGCTCTGGCACCAAGCATGGGTTGCCCCCAGCCCAGGCGTGCGGTGCCCAGGTGGCATCAGGCAGGGCTGGGGACACCGAGCAGTCCCAGGAGGTGGCACACCCCCCTTCCCTGGGCTGGGATTGTCTCCCAAGGGGTTTGGGGTGGGAGGAAAGGTGCATTCTATGGGCCAGCTGCTGGTGCAGGGTGTCTTCCCAGGATTTTCCCTTCCTGTGAGCAAGAGCGAGCTGGCGCCGTCCCCCCACGGAGGAACAGGCAGGGGAGAGCTGCCTGCAGGCAGCGGGGGAGCCAGCACGCTCATTTTTCATGCATTACATGCTTTTCCGTGAATAAACTTGGGAGTTTTAATAGCAATATTGTTTGTATCCATCTGTGAACGCGCACGTGTCGGAGGAAGAGAGCGGAGGGAGGTGAAATGACAATATATGGGAATTTGGGGGATCTGGGAACCTCTCCCGGTGCTTTGGGGCCAGTTGTGTTGATAACTGGGTGGTTGTCCTTGTAGCTGCTGAAGAGGCTGTGTGTCCTGGTGGGCTCCTTAGAGGGTCCCGGCATGGGGATGTGAATCCTGCATCTTAAACAGCTTAGTCCTCCCCAGTGGTGCAATGAGTGGGAAGGAGGTGCAGGGCACATTCCCAAGAGAGCTCTCGGGAATGAAAAATGGGCTTTTTTAATTCCAGTCCTGTGCCATCCTTTGCGAGGAGGTGAGGAAAAGGCTGGTTCTCCGAAGCGTTGGCCACCGCCACCTTCACGCCCTGTTGCCCTGACCTAGGAATGCTCTGCAAGGGAGATAAAACCACCTGGAGCGTGAGAAAACCCTGCTGCCAGGCTATGGCAGGTTCACTTGTGGTGTTGGGGAGTCCAGAGCAGGCCCCCAAATGCCAGAAATACCTGCAAAGTTTCTTTTTGGGGTGTTCTAGCTTTGCTTTCTATTTCTTCTGCCCAGCTCGGCGGTGGAGGGGGGGCTGGATCTGGCTGCAAAACAGCCTGGGTAACCATAGGGCTGGATCAAAGGTGTTCTCCTTCGGTCCGGGCCCACTTAACGCTTCGAAAGGTGATGAAAAGGGGCTGTGTGCGTGTGTGTAAAGTGGGGAAAAAAAAAACAAATAATCCTGTAAAAGATTCCTCTCCTATAAATCCCTGCTGCTGAAAGGGGGGCCGGGGACAGGCTGCCAAGTGGAGAAACCAATCCACCCGCTCTGGTTTGATTTTTCCAACAGGCCCAGGCGAGCACGGCGGCAGAACAATAATTTAGAGCTCCCCTAAATGGCTTTCAGGTGTGAGTAGGTAGCGTAACACGGGCTGTAACACCAAATGAAAGGAACGGCTTTGCTTCCATAGATGTATTAACAACACATCATACTTCGGAGTAATAGAAACTTGGCTACGTAAACCTAGGTATTTTTTTTTTCACATGGTAGGATAGTATGGAAAAGAAAAGCTAAAGGAGTAATATTACAGTTGAGAGGTCCTATGGTGATGGTTATAGCAGTGTTTCTGGACTGGAGGGATCCAGACTGGGATGCTTGGGCATCAGCAGCGTCTGATGGATGCTGGTCGTGATGATTGAGCATGGTCTGGGTGCTGGTGGGGTGTCCTGTCCTGGGATCACTGTGGAGTGGGGTGAAACCTCAGGAACCCTCCATCCCTGAGGTCTTGCTGAGCTTGGAGATGGTGTGTGCGCTGTCTCCAGCAAGGACCTGACTGATCCCAGTGAATGGTGGCTGCTGGAGGAAGGGTCCCCTGGCTGTCACTCCCCAGGTTGGGATCACACCAAGGGCTGGAGCCTGCTTCTGCTCCCTCCATCCTGGGGATGGGGATAGGGCTGGGGTGAAGGATGCTCAGCCTTGGGTGCAGGAACCAGCTCCTGTTGAACTTCTAATCCAGAGCTGACCTATGAGGACCTGCTCCCTCGGGACTGCGGGTGTCCCATGTGAGCAGTGATTTATAAAGTCAGGCTACATGGATGCCCTGACTCCCTGCAGTCTCCAGGGAAAAAGCACCTTTAAAGGGTCTGGCAGGTCCCTCCTCACTTCTAGAGCATGGGGAGTGCAGTGTCCGGAGGTTTCATGACATCATTTGAGGCTTTTTTTCCCCCCCCCCCCCTTCCCCAAACAATAAACAGGGCTGTTTGCCACGGGGCTGGCTTTCCTTGCCCCGGCCACCTGCACGGCTTACTGCATCTAATGAAACACATGTTTTCCCAGCAGTCTGGCCTGGAGGAAAAACGTCTGCAAAATGACATATTCTTCTAGTTACAGTTTGCAAAACTGTATTTTTTTTTTTTTTTTTTTCTCCCTGAAGTGCTAAATATAGTTAGGAGCTGGGAGCATTTCTGCTGGCTGGGGGGCCGGGGGGAGCAGGGGAGATGTGCTGCAACGCTGGCGGCAGCTGGGGAGGAGCAGGAGAAAGTCTGTTTTAATATGGGCAGCACTTGCAGGGCGATGAAAGTCGTCCTTCCCTGTTACATGCTTAATTAAAAAGGAAGCGAAGGGGATACTTGTGAATTCTCACGTTCAGCTGGGTTCGGCGGCTGAGCCGGGGGGGGGTCTCTCCAGCAAAGCCCCCCCCTCCAGCGTGCGTCAGCCCATCCCACTGGAAAAGGCTGGTTTTCAAAGCAAACGGCATGGAAATAATGAAAATGTCAGGTTTATAAGATGATTTCAAGCTTTTTAAAATGTGTAACCACCAGAAGATGTTGAGAGCTTCTTAAAAAAAAAAAAAAGCAGCTTTTTACTAACAAGGAGCTGGAACAGAAGGGAGAGGAAGTTGGGATGTGCCATAAGCCGTCGGTGCGCTGGGAACATCAACAGAAGGGGATGTGGGCACCGATGCCTTGGGGTCTGAGGGCTCTGGCAAACAAGATCTGAAGTTGCTGTTAAATTGTACATCAAAAGCATCCTTTTTGATCTGCCACCCAAGCCATTTCTCATATGAGACACCCAGGGCCGCCCAGGTGGGACGAGGGGTGTGTGGCACTCAGCTGGGCTTCACACCGGGGTCTGTTCCAGCCCAACATTGGCAGAGGGGCCTTTATACATAACACTGGACTCCATCACAAATATGGCAGGCAGATGGCACAGGAAAAATCTACTTGTCCACTGAAAGAAAGAAAGAAAAATCTGCTTCCTGGTAGATTTATTTGGTTTACGAGGGTGCTTGTTTATTACAGCACTGCTTTAAGTGTAAATATTGTGAATGGAATCATTTTTCGTTTGCCATAATTCAGAAAATGCAAAGTATGCAGCCTGGTTTTTTTTACTTTTATTTCATTCTGATGCATGAATCCCTTTAGGATAGGGGTTTATGAATGGCAAAGAGCACTACGGGTGCCTGAGCTGTGTGCCTGGGCTGCAGCATCCCCCAGTGAGGGGGTGTCCCCGGTCAGGGGGTGTCCCCAGCTTTGGGACAGGCTTGCAGAGGACCAGCAGCAGCAGCAGGACCCGGCCACTTCGGGGAGGTCCCAGCTGCAGGGAGAGTTGGAGCGATGCAGACTGAGGGTGACACACAGCACCGTCTGCCGGAGGAGACGCTGGAGTTTGGTTTAAAAGAGGCGAATTGCCAGGAATTTGGGCAGCCCTGGGAATTAAATAATCCCTGCTCCGTCCTCCCCAGTGAGTGCCAGTCCCTGGCGTGCCCTGGCAGGGAGTTTTCCCTGTTCCTAATCTGTCCCAGGCCCCGGGCTGCTTTGGGCTGAGAAACATCTTTTTCCTGTTACAAGCCAGGGCAGGTTTCTTGCTGATGCTGCGTCCTTCCCCGTGAGCTGGCATTTCTGTGACACTGACTCATCCCTGCCCACTGAAATACAGTCCCTTCACCACTCCCTGCCTGGCCCCACTCCTGCCCGGCCCTGGGGGCACCATCTGGGGATGGTCCTGGGGCTGTGACCCCCCAAAATGGGCAGTGGAGAGTGGGTAGGGGACCACTGGGGGCTCTGCAAGCCACGCCAGCCATTGCAGGCAGGGCTTCTGCACGTGCTGCAGCTTGGAAACTAATAATAATGCAGCTTGGAAACTAATAACAATGTTAAAATAACATGTGGGAAAAGCTAGAGGAAACTGTAGTTTTCCCTGCAGCAAAGGGGTGACTCTTCCTCTGTCCTGTTTCACGGCAAAAGCCACGGAAGGAACCAAGATCCAAGCAAAAGACAAAGAAAAAAAACTTAGCGATGCTGTCATATGATTTTTTTTTTAAGCAAGTGGTGGAGTTAAACCTTTGGTGAATTCCCAGGTAGAAGCAGGAGCAAGTGGCTCTGATGCTGGTGTGGTTTCAGAGCAACCTCGTCTGTGGGATGGTTTTATGGACTGGAGGGAGGGAGAGAAACCACCCGCTCATTGAGGTACTCGGTTCCTTAGTCTGACATATTTCTTGTGAAATATTTCTCCAGAATCCATGAGGCATTTGTTTAGACATTGAGACTGTGTTTGGGGGAGAGCCAGGCTGACGGCTGCCGTGTTACACACTTTCACATGTTCCCTTTTCCCATTTTTCTGGGTTGCTTTAGTTGGATGCCTTTGTCTGCAGAGCAGGAAACATCATCCAACGCTGCATGGCAGAGCCACCGGTGCTCCAGCCAGCAGCGGCGGCCAGGGGATGGCAAAAAGTAGGGTCAGCCTTCTCTATAAAGGACTGGCTTTCTTTATAATGTCTTCAACCTTTTTTTTTTTTTTTTTAAATTATTATTTTTTCCAGAAAAAAAAAATAATCTGAGAATGTGCTGGCATCTAGCTTTGGAGCACAACCTCTGGTTTCATTAACAAAGCAAGAACCTTCTTTTGGCTGATCTTGACTTTCAAAATTCTTCTTTGGCAGGAGCAGGAGGCTTTGCACTAACTCTAGTATGAAATACAAATCAGTGCAGATTGAGAGAGACCTCCTTGAGGATGATGGGGGTTGTCCTGCCTTGCTCATGGGGCTGCATCTCTGCTGTCTCCAACACCTGACCGGGTGCTGCTCTCCATGGCTTGGCCATGGTCAAGGTCACATCTAAGGTCAATGTGCATCCTCTCTGCTCTCATGGGAGCTGCAGGCAGGTAGGATCGTCTCTTTTTAAGCTAATTGCTGTTAAACAGCTGCATTCTCAATACATGGGCACAGATTGCGTTGTGCAAGAGAGCACTTTGGAAATTGGAGGCCCAATGCCATTGGCTTCAGAGGCAATGGACAAAGGGCCACCAAATGCAGCTGAACTCACACCTGCATGCTTGAAACTCAAGGTTGTAGAAAAGCTTCTGACCTTCTGACAAACAGAAGGAGCACAAAGCCGCTTGTGTGAAGATGTTTGCTCTGCAACGCTGGTGGTAAGGAGAGACTAAAACCTCTCTTATGAAGAAAGGGCTGGGGGACTTGGGTCTGTTTAGTCTGGGGAAGAGAAGACTGAGGGGGGGGATCTTATTGATGCTTATGAATACTTAAAGGGTGGGTGTCAGGAGGATGGAGCCAGTCTTTTTTCAGTGGTGCCCAGTGACAGGACAAGAGGGAACAGGCACAAACTTGAACGTAACAAGTTCCACCTAAACACGAGGAGGAACTTCTTTCCTGTGAGGGTGGCAGAGCCCTGGAAGAGGCTGCCCAGGGAGGTGGTGGAGTCTCCTTCTCTGGAGACATTCAAACCCCACCTGGACACGTTCCTGTGGGACCTGCTCTGGGTGACCTTGCTCTGGCCAGGGGTTGGACTGGATGATCTCCAGAGGTCCCTCCCAGCCCCTTCTGTGATTCTGTGGAAAAGTAGAGCAATTTGGCTTTGAGGTGAGGTCATGCTGGGGACATGAAGCACATCAGGATGCTCTTGCAAGAGGCAAAGCCCTCTCTGCTCACTCCATCGCAGGGCAGCCGCTATCAGATACCCCACCGGGAGTAACCTCTCCATCAGAAGATGCTGCAGCTGGTGCAGGTGATGGATCACAGGGCAGCAGAGATCTGCCGCTGGTCTCTACCTGTGGCAGAGGCGATATCGCAGGCTGCCACCTCGGCACGGGGATGCGGCCAGCTCCTGGGCATCAGTGACAGCAAGGCAGGGGACCGCGGCACTCAGGAAGGACATGGAGCTGTTGGAATGAGTCCAGTGGAGGGCCAAGAGATGCTGGGAGGGCTGGAGCCCCTCTGCTGGGAGGACAGGCTGAGAGAGTTGAGGGGCTTCAGCCTGGAGAAGAGAAGGCTCCGGGGAGATCTCAGAGCCCCTTCCAGTCCCTCAAGGGGCTCCAGGAGAGATGGGGAGGGACTCTGGATCAGGGAGGGGAGCCCTAGGAGGAGGGGGGAAGGGTTTGACACTGAAAGAGGGGAGATGGAGCTGAGATGTGGGGAAGAACTTGTTTGGTGTGAGGGTGGTGAGAGCCTGGCCCAGGTTGCCCCGAGAAGCTGTGGCTGCCCCATCCCTGGAGGGGTTCAAGGGCAGGTTGGAGGGGGCTTGGAGCAAGCTGGTGTGGTGGGAGGTGTCCCTGCCCAGGGCAGGGGGTGGCACTGGGGGGGCTTTAAGGTCCCTTCCAACCCAAACCATTCTGTGATCCTCTGCAGGAGCACTCAGCCAGTAATGGCCTTACCAGAGCATGGATAGCAAAGCAGAGCACTCTCCAGGCACCTGGAATCTGTTAAATCTGCCTCCAGAATCTAAAAAAGGAAAGATGAGCCATTTTTAGAGAGAGTTGTCTAGAAAATGCCAGCGCCAAGTGCCCTTGGAGTCAGGTGAATGGGGAGCTGGGATCCGATTTTGCTGCCTGATGGCATTTCTGGTTTGGAAAGGCATTTGAGCTGCTTGGAGGAAGTGTTTTGCAAAAGTATGAGGGCTTGTTATAGTAACCCAGTTGTGTCCTGGAGTGGGTAACGTGCTTATTTTCTGCAGAAATTATTTCTGGAGAAATAACCAAAAATATTCAATTCCGAACCAGCATCCAGAGGAGCAAGAATTCCCAATAAAAGCGATGTGAGGGCTGGGCTCACTCTTTCGATGCTGCTGGGCTGGAGGGTGGGTTTGAAGCTGGTGTGGAGGTGAGCAGCAGGGAGGAACTGGTGGGACTCGTGCTGTGATGATTTCCAGCCTTAACCAGATCTCAGGTCAAACATGTATTTCCCTTTTCTGGCATTTTTGAACCCCCTCAAAGCTTGTGCTTAGAGAGGCTGTTATACTGCTTTCCTTAAAGAAGAAAAAATATAAAATATCACATTTTGGTTTCAGTGTAGAAAAAATTCCCATCCCTTTCCTCAACTTGCCCTCAAGGGTGTTCAGCAAAATCCCTTGAGCTCTGCAGGAGCTGGCTGGGTGGTGGTCCCAGGGCACCATCTCCACCTGGAGCCCATCAGCTATTTCCTTTCTCCCCCTCCCTCTACATTAACCCAATTCCCCCTTTGGTAGGGTCAGTGAAGCATGAAGTTGTGAGGGTGCAAGCGATTCCCCTTCTTCAACCCCCAGGGGAACGTGGGGGACTCAAGCAGACGGTGCAGGGGAGATGGAGGCAGCACCTTTCTCCTGGCTGTCCCCCATCTTTTCCACACTTCAGGGAGGAAAACAGGTTTGAAAAGCTTTTCTTTCTTTTTTTTTTTTCCTCCTTTGCAAATTATTTTGTGCCCAGAGTTACTTTTACTGTTGCATATTTTCCCCTCCAGGAGGTTCAACAGTGTATTAATCAAGCTTTCCTCTGATGTTGTGATTTTTGTGGACTGCCAACTGCACACGGCCAGTTTGGCATCTTCTCTGACAACCCAAGGTTTTAATGGCTTTACCATTTGTGTTTAGGGCTTAGCTGCGTGTGTCACTTCAGTAGAATTAAACTGGGGGGAAAAAGAAGAAGAAAAAAAAAAGAAACCAACAAAACCCAACCAGAATTCACATTGCACAGCGACTGCCTCCAGACAGGGAAGAATTGCTACAGACAGGCAAATGGAGGTAGCAGAAACCTGCTGCTGTGGGGCAGGAGACAAAATAGCATTCATAATAGATAGTTCAGAATAGTGATGTAAAAGGGTTTGTTTTTTTTTTCTTCTGCAACAGAAAATTTCCCAGGGGAAAGAATCTGTTTTCATCAGGGAGGTATTTAATTTCTTTCTCTGGTTTGAGAGAGGCTCAAGTGCTTGGGGTACAAGGACTTTGGGGTGATGCACAGGGATCCAGCCAACCCTGGACACTTGAGCCTCCCTTATAGGGAGGAAAAAACCCCAATCATAGGATTTTTTTTGTGTGTGTGTGTGTGTCTGGAAGAGATGTGAGCAGGATCTGAGCTGCTGTACCTGGGAACTCGTCTAGACAGCGTGTGCCACGGGTCAGGCGGGGAATTTGGACTACAGTTACTCAGTATGAGCTCTGCCCCAGGGGATTCATCCTAATAATTCGTTATCTGGGCAGGGTGAATGTTTCTTCATTCGAAGTAGGAAATAAACAGGGAGACGCTAAATGAATAGGAAAAAAAAAAAATAATAATGCTAGCTAAGTAAACAAAGCAATTCCTCGGTAGCAAACACTTCTTTTATGGCTCGTGGTCTGTAAATACGGCACTGGGGAAGCTGCTTGAATCATGAAGTCACCGCGGCAGCACCAGGCACCTGGAGAACCTCGGACCCAGGCTCCAGCTGGTGGAGGAGTGACCTTAAATATGGGGGGGACCCCATCCCCACAGCTCCTTCCTCACCCCCCTGGGGAGGCTGTGGCTCTCGCAGCTCCCTGCCCTCTCTGCTGGGTCCTGGGGCTGTGGTCACCCTTTCTGAGGGTTTTTAGCAGACTTAAAAAAGCAGCTTTCAAAGGGTAAAGGCGTCTGTTGGGAGGTGGATGTTTATAGCTGGGCAGCGATTGCCAAGATGTTAAGAAACACCCAAGGAGGATGGCCTCGGCTATTGGATTTTGAATATATTTTTGAAAAATATGGTTTGTTGCCTCCGTGAGCCCTGGTTCAGCTATGAAAGCGTTCGGCCCCAGCACGAGCTTGGTGGCATGGAAGGAGAGAAGTGTTTTGGCGAGGGCTAATAAATACAGCTCATGCTAATTGAGTGCTGGGAGCTAAGGGCCAGAGTTCTTCCAAACACAGTGGGGGTGCCAAGTCTCTGCTTTCCGGAGGCTAAATTACTTTCCTCTTTTATTTTTTTTTAAGAAAACAAAACACAAAACAAAAAGCCAATCGGTCTCTGCAGCATCACTTCACCGGAGGAGTTTCTCTTGGGTTAGTGTATATTTTATTCCCTGATGTTTCTTCTGGAGCTGGGTGTTGCTTGTAGCTGCCTCCTCCTTAGTTCCTCCAGAGAACAGGGTGGATGGGGGAGTCTGTGCCCTCCGGGGAGGGCGAGTGCAGGTGGAAGGACCCTGCAGATGATGTGAGATGCTGAGAGCAGGAACCCCAAACTGTGGGACACAGAAATAGCCTGGAGCATCCCAAAGTGGGAAAACTCCAGGTTTCTCTCCTCCCCGGGTGTTGTGCTGGCAGGGCAGGGAAGGCTCTCACCTCCCTGGTCTTGCGCCTCTGTAAAGACATAACGTGTCCTGGCTTCGCAGGAAGCTGATGATCTCCGGGAGAGGCTGGCTTTCTGTTTACATCAGCTTTTGTTTTGGACAACCGAGTCTCCAGAGCCCTGAGCTCAGCGGGGCTGTGGGACGGCCAGGCGTGACGGCACCACGTGCTCTGCTGGCCCGCGCGCCCCCTCGGCAGATGGCTTTGAGCTGCTCCCCATCACCCAAGGGTGACAAATCTCTCCCGCAAGCTCTGTGACAGATCCTGCCCGCCCGGGGTGGGGTCTGAGCATGTTGAGCTGCTGGTGGTCCAGCTTCCCCCTGCCTTTTTCCCTTCCTGCTTGTGGGTGTAATCCTGAGCCCAGACCCAGGTGCTGGGCAGAGTTTGGTGCTCCTGAGCTGGGGGAACGTGTAGCCTGGGCATCCTTCCCCCAAAACTGTGGGAGAAGCACCCCTGGGAGAGCTGGGGCGCATCCCGGACCCTCTGCATCACCATCACCCCGAGGCAGCTCACGATTAAATCCCCATCAGCCCTTCCTCGGTTTATATTAGTGAATTTAGGGATTTTGTTTTCATTGCTGGCCTCTGTTTACATTCCTTGTATCCTAGCTTAATTCTTTCAAAACTCCAGAAGCAATAGCATCCAATACATGACACCCTCCCAAAGGTCAGGCACAAGGAGGCATCTGCTGTGGGGAAAAGGCTGAAGTCTGGAAAAAATGACCACACGTGGGAAAAACCTGCAGTGAACTGTTGGGATGGCTTCAAAACGTAGGGGAGGAAGGTCAGGCGGCTGGGGAGTCGATAGCAGGAGCTCGTGTAGGGTTTGCTTTCAGCTCTGGAGGTGTCGGGGCAAGAGCTCGAGCTGGGACTTGGATGCATGGGTGGAAGTTAAAGCTACTCGTAGGTTTTCCTCTTGAAAAGACGCATGAAGGCTTGCCTGCTTCAGCCCAGCAGCTTGGGGTCATCCTCGTGCAAGCTGCGAGGGCCCGGTCAGTGCAATATTCTCCTTATCCAGATTTTTATAAGAAGCCCATCCAAAGATCTTAATTTGGGGAAGACACGAGATCTTCCCTTTGGGAACAGCTCAGGAATGGCTTGTGTAATTCCCTGACCGGATCTGCAGCCAGATGAACTTGCTGCCTGGGTTGAAACCCTCCCTGCCTGCTCTCTCCTTGCCTTTTTTTTTTTTTTTTTTTTTCTTTTCCCCAAATTGCACTGGCATTTGCAGAAAATGCTGATGGTCGGAAAGGTAGAAGCTTTGCCCGGGGCTCAGGTGCAGGGTTCAGCTCCAAGGTTTTGCTTCTGCTGAAGCGACGGGGCTGTTTAAGCCCCGTGGTGTTTGGCCACGGAGCATGGATGGTCTCCAATGTGCACAAACCTTAGTTTGCACCTTGACGCTTTTCTTGGAAACTGTCAGGCTTGTAGAGAAAATTCAAGGGTTTTTTGGTCACAAACTTCTGGCATTTGTGCCACGAGCAGAAACTTTTCTTGAATGCCAGGCTTTTCCAGGGTTGGAAGCTGAAGTCTGCCCTTCTCCACCGAAAGCTGCTTCTTTGATCTGCTTTCAGGGGAAAACTGTTTTGTTTCTCACTTTTTCCACTGATTTATTCCTGGAGGGCTCGATGCTGCTCTCATGGGGTTGGTTTTGCCGCACGGTGGGATGGAACCTGCAAAGTGCAGCATCCTGGTTCTCAGCATCCCTTACTCCTACAGCAAAAGAAAACCCAAAACAACCCAACATAAAGAAAACCATCCCAAGGGCTCACTGAGAGCCAGGCAGAGCTCACAGCAAAACTTTTCCTACTGCCTTTCCAAGTGCCTGCGCAGGGACCGGCTGTTTGCTTGCGGCAGCAAAATAGAGATATTGGAGATGCTGGCCCTGCGAGGGCCGGTCCCCGTCCCACAAAGATGCTCACGCACGAAACTGCTCCCCTTGCTGCATCCATTTCAGCCACCAGCTGGGAGATGGGGGGCGGAAAAAAAAATTAAAAATAAAATAATAACCCTCCTTCAGCTGCCTGAGCTTGTGTTTTCGCCTCGTGGCAGCACGTGTGGGTCTCCCCGGCTGCCCCTGGCTCCGCGCCGCCGCAGGCAGAGGTTTTTTTGGAAAGCGCTGCACGGGCTGGATGAAACGGTGCAGAGAGCGGAGCAGGATCCAAAAATGAAGTGGGAAGGCAGCCCTAAATATGCACCCAGCTTTTTCCTTTTTACAGGATTAATATCATATGATGGATACATGAAAATTATCTTCTGTAGGCTTTTTTAGATATTAAGGAGTCCTGCTGCTGAGTTTTCTGCTGGATGTCATGTGATGTCCCTGTAAAAACTTTTTGTGAGGGACTGAAATACTATTATTTCCTTGTTGGTTTCTTTTTTGTTTTCCCATCCATCATTTCCCCTGACAGCTGTTTACATTTTGGAAGTATTACATCAATATTATCACAGTGCAGCTCTTCTCCTTTCAACTCTTGGCATTTCTCGCTCCAGCGAAGAGGCTCATTGTGACTGGGAGGGCTGATAACTCAGCAGAGGAGGGGTCTGCAGAGTTTAAACCAGTTTTGCAGAAGACCAGTCAGATAAGCCCCTGCTCCCCTGCGATCCCAATCAGGACTAATTTAGACTAATGAGAAACCTCCAGGGACTTACTCCTTGCAGGTAAATGGCGATGAAGCAGGAGGGGTTTGATGGACATCGCTCATGAACCCAAAGCAGCTCCTGGGGTTTCTCCTTTTGCTTTGCCCCACAAGAACCGTGGCCGGTGCAGAGAAACCTCTCGTGGCCAGTCCTTTGGCAGGAGGGGAAAAGTGGATCCCTGCAAATCCAACTTTCCACTGGTTTCCAGGTCAGGGAATTTGCCTCCAGGCAGGAGGCAGCTGCTATTGCTCGGTTTTCCATGGAGTTTTTTAACTTCTGAAATGTTGTGCTTGAGACCCCACTTGCCCAGTTTGGGGAGGGAGAGACAACAGGAGGCCCAGCACCCTTTCTCTGGTGTGATTCCCCCCCATCTTTCCTCCAAAGCCCTTCAAGCCAGCTGGGTCCAGCACTCTGCTTCCAAACGACCTCTGCGAAAACTAAATCAAGATGCAGATTTCAAGGTTATATAGGCCTTTTGTACATTTATTTATTTATTTTTTAACACATAAAACTGGCTTGGCTTCCAACTGCATGGGAGAGTTTTGTTCCCAGCAAGGGATTTCCCCTCGCGTGCCCCGTCTCAGCCCTGGGCTGGGAGAAGGAGGAGTGAGGCTACGACTTCTGCTCAGAACATCCTCTTCTCGGGGATCCCTCCCTCTGTGCTCTCTCTGGTTTCTCTGCTTTAAATTTCATCTGCGCTTCCGGCCCAAGCTTCTTAATATTTCCTTTTATTCCCTAAAACTCCTTTTTAACTCTCACCACGCCAGAAATGCATTTTGTTCCCGTCAGCTGTTGCCATCCCCTGATATTCTGCTTTTTCCTCCAGAGTTTTACGGGGGGAGAAAACAGCTGGGAGACGTAGTTAAGAACTGACAATATCTGTCAAGCAGCGTTTTGCTGGTGGAAGGAGCACTGTACAAACAAGACACAGAGCATCCGTGTCTCTGCTCCGTTTTGGATCCTACGGCTGCTTTGATCTCTGTTCCAGACATGTGTCCTCTCCTGCCTACAGACCCCAAACGTATATTTTCAGGAGGGAAGAGGGGAGAATGAAAAGAAACTGGATCCCCCAGACACTCTGTCTCATCCGAGAGTGTCTCCAGAGGAGCTTATCTCCCTCCTGCAGACCCCAAACTGTCTGACAGACACTCAGTAGACAGAGACATTGGTGTTTGGAACCATCTCAAAAGATCTTCGCTCTTGGCTGGGTGGGAAGAGGGACAAAAAGCCCATCCAAGACCTTTGCTTTCTCCTCTGCTTTGAGGTGAGGAGAGCTGGCATGGTGGCAGTGGCTGCAGTGGGTAGGTGACTCTGGCTTTGCTTTTCTCCTGGCTGTGAAGATGGTCTCGAGGAGCTGGGTGACTGCAGGTAGCAACTGCACGTGGAGATGCTCCTGTTGGCAAACAGAGCTTGGGCTGGAGGGTGGGTGAGGAAGGACTTCCAGGGTCACATCTACTGTCTGAAAGCATCCCAAAGACTGGATTTATCTTTTCCGCTTGGAAAAGGGGAAGCAAGGCAGTGGCTGGTCCTACCTACTCCAGCTGGGCTGCATGGTCTATCTGTGGGTGCTCAGGGCTGTGCCCCAGCCCCAAAGCCTCACCATGGTTGGAGCTGAGCCCCTACTGGAGCTGCCTTCTGGGCACCTCCCCGAAAGGGTGTCCCCAGCCCAGGGAGGAAGAGGATGAAGGAAGAAAATCCCACCCTGGGAACGCTGCTGTGGTTCAGGTGCTTTGGGCTACGTAGCCCGGGCCAGAGGTGACAGGGACCTAAATGACAGCACTGGCTGTTGTGGGGACATTGGGGATATTGGCCCAAGAGCTGTGTACAGCAGGGACACCCCATCATGCCCAAGGACAACCCTGAGAGAGGGGAAGAAAACGCTCATTAGCAGTTTTCCTCCTGCTCCTTTGCATTTTGCTTCCCAACCAGGCTCTCCTGGGGAGGTTCTGGGGAGACTAAATGGTATGACCGGGTGCCCCAGCACTGCATGGTGGGTGTCCTGTGGCCTCCTCGGTGCTGTGGGCACTCCATCCATCCTGGGGGGTGGCATCTGTGCAGAGGTGGTACCCAGCTGGAGGTGGCACCCAGCTGGAGGTGGCATCTGAACAGAGGTAACACCCAAGATTAGGTGGCATCTGAGACAAGGTAGTACCCAAGCACAGGTGGCACATCCAAGGAGAGGTGGCAACCAAATAGAATCATACAATGGCTTGTGTTGGAAAGGACTTTAAAGATCATCTAGTTCCAACCTGCCCTGGGCAGGGACACCTCCCACCACACCAGGTTGCTCCAAACCCCATCCAGCCTGGCTCTGAAACCCCTCCAGGGATGGGGCAGCCACAGCTTCTCTGGGCAACCTGGGCCAGGCTCTCACCACCCTCAGAGTGAAAAATTTCTTCCTAGCATCTAATCTAAATCTCAGCTCTTTCAGTTTAATAGAGGTGGCACCTGAGTGGAGCTGGCACCAGAGCAGCAATGGCCAGAGATGGCACCCCACAACCATCAGTGACCCCATGCAGTTCCATCACCAAGTCCCCGACAGGGAGAGGGGTTCCCGGGGGGACCCCAGCGTGGTGCCACGGGGAGAAGACCGGGGTGCTGCCACGGGGTTGAAGTTCTCCACCATCACAGCCCTGCTGGGAAGCCGATCCCTAAAGGGTGCTGCGGCCACGCGAAGGCTGTCCCCTCTCCCGTCCTCTCCTGCTGTACCTCCTACAAGTTTCGCTCGTCCCTCCCACTCCCTCCCAATGCTCGCCTTCTGTCAGGGAGCCGGGAAAAGCTGGGGATAAGGAAAGGGCTCTAGGAGCGAGGCTACCAGTCTGGCTGGCTGCCTCCCGCGGATGCTCGGGGCCGGGGAGCGGGGCAGCCGGCGCTCCCATGGACCTCCCCAGCGGGATGCTCCTCGCTTGCTCCCTCTGCCTCCTGCCCGGTAAGAACCCGCTCCTGTGCCCACCCCGCTCCCCCAGCCCAGGGGGAAAGCGACCGGGAATAACTTCTTTTTTTCTGCTTATTTGGGAAAGGTGCTGTTGAAAGCCCAGGGTTGTTAAGGCTGCTGGAGAAGTTCTTCCCGGGAGCAGGAGGGAGGGAGGGAGGGAGCGAGGAGGGAGAAGGGGAGTTGAAAGGGATGGAGATCTTTGATGGGCTCCCAGGAATGAGGGGGGCAGCGCGGCGAGCTCCCGGCCCCCCTCCTCGTCTGGGCTGCACTTGGAGAGGGATTCCTTAGTGGTTTTGTGAAGCATCAGAGGGTGAGGGGGGAGAAAAAGCCCCCCGAGAATAAAGCCAGACCCTTTTGCCTACTGTTAACTTTTGTGACCCACAGGTGGTCTGTCCCGTTGCACATGAGGGGGGGGCCGTGTAAAAAAAAAAAAATTGCTTGGGGTTAAATGAGTTAAGAGAGGTTTTAGGGAAGTGTTTGGTTTCGGGAGGTGAGCCTGCAGCTTCCCCCACAGGGCTCAGTGCCTGCAGGATGAGCCCTGCCGGGGGCCGGGGAGGGCTGGGGGGGATTTATGTTTCTTGCTGGCCCCTGGCCGGCGCGCTCGGGCTCGGCTTCTTGCAGAAAGAAGCTCCCCAGCAGCGGTCATTTCTGCTGCAGTTACTTCTGGCATCCTCCCGCAGGCAGCCCAGGCTCGGGGCAGCCGGGCTGGGACCCCTCTGTGCTGCAAACGGGGGAAAAAAAGAGCTTTTCCCCACTACCAGAAGCACTGCCACCAGCTCACGCCTCCCCGCCGGCCAGCACGGCAAACATTTTTAAACATCCTGATGGAAAAGCACAGGAGGGTTTTGGTTTGATTTTATTTT
>QJSC01009562.1:78289-94140 GCA_003697955.1 Calidris pygmaea
CAACGTGAGCTGGTGGGAAGGGTTAATTCTTCCAGCACTCCATGGTGGTCTCCGGTCAATATATTTTGCTGAAGACTAACGCTGGGGTTTTGCCACCTGGACTAAAAGCAAGTTTGCACAACGTGGGGGACCCCCACCCCGGGGCTCTGGGCTGAGCTGGGGGAGCCAGGTTGGGATGTGCATCCTTGGGAACGGTCCCTTCGCCGTGTGGGCAGCGCTGCCTCTCCTGGGTGCTTTGCCCAAGGTCAACCCCCCTCCTGGCCCTCTCTAGTGGCCCTGGGGCAACCTCCTGCACTCGGCCTCTGTCCCCGCTCTTGCATGGTCCCATGGGTTGGGAGGTCCTGGAGGTACCGTGGCATCTCAGGCACTTCCTTGGCTACTACTTGTCACCAGCAATAGAGCCAAGGGAGGAGGCAGGAGATGCCAGTCCCCTTCCAGGTGGCACCTTGCAGGGCTGGGGACGCCTCTGTGCACAGCCCTTCTTGGGGACAACCCAAGGTGTCCCAAAGCTTTGGATCAGGCCAGCTCCTCTTCCCCAAGGCTTCGGTGCAAGCAGGGTGCAGGTCTGAGCCAAAAGTGGGAGAGCCTGGGCAAGGGGTGCTGAGCCATGGATTGTCCAGGTGGGCTCCCAAAGGACCCTCCAGTCCAGGGTTTGATGGTGGGTACTTAATTTTGGGTGGCTGCCCTGCCCCAGCAGTGGGGCTGAGGGACCCCACCACCCTACCAGTTGTCCATCCATCCAAGGCTTGGCCAGGGCAGATCTATTAAACAACCCCCTGCACCGAGGTTCTGAGAAGCCAACAACACCCACCCACCCCCCACAACTGACCACTTTCCTGGCGTCTCCCTGGGAAAGGGGTGATCAGAGACCACCCACTATTTATTCCTGGTGCCACTTGCATTGTCACTAATGAACACGAATGACCAACACATTCCTCAGCGCTGCAAAACGTGGCCATCAGACAGCTCCCCCCCTCCGGCCCCAGCTTTTTGGGGGGCCAGAATGCTGGAATTATGGAAGCACAAGGTACTTGTGTAGCTGATGCCCCGGGGCTGTTTGTCAGAGATTTTGTGGGTAACCAGGAATGTTACAAGACACGAGCCGGTGATGACTGATCCTCTGTTCATCCTCAGTATTCCCTGGCTCCCCGTCCACCGCGGCTGCAGCCACCAAACCCCGGCTCGCTTCCTAACAGCTGATGACAAACGCTGGCTTTGAGATAGCGACCTGGAGAGGAATTTGGTGCTTTCAGCATCTCATTCAGCAAAAAAAACGCTTGATGGGAATTAGAAGGAAGCGCGAGGACCTGTGGCCCACCCTGCTCCTTCTCGGGGTCTGCTAGCTTTTGCCCAAATACCCTATATCAAGTTTAAAGGTTTCTCTGGTTAAGCTAAGTATTTCAATCCTAAGAGAAGAAAAAGTAACGTGCACGGCAGATGGGTTGCAGAGGAGCATCCAATGCCACCAAAGCCCCCAGAGTGGTGGTAGGGATGGGGTGACAGGAGCAGAGCCCGGCGCTGGGTGGCCAGAGGCATCCCCGGGGATGCTGAGGATGCAGTGGCGACGCCGGGGTCCACGGACCCGCTGCCCCATCACAGAGGTCACCTCTCCCGCCTGGGCTGGAGCGATGAGAGAGGAAGCAGCAGTGAGAACAACAGCAAGGCGAGTTTCAAAGTGCCAGACCGAGCTGCTTGACCCCGGCACGCTCTGGGTTTTTGGCAGATGTGAGTTTTTCCCTGGCCATGTGCTCCTGTGCTCCTCCAGCAGCTCTGTCGTCCCTGCAAGAAAGCAACAGCCCATCGTGACATATGCTCTTCTTGTGTCCCATCCACACCCTTTCCCTCGAGTCACCTGTAGTGCCCCCAAATCCCGTATCTCCTCCCTGGGGACCCGCAGCAGCCCAGGAGGAGGCAAACTGCCTTTTCCCTGGGGAATTGTGCAAGAAGAGCCCGTGCGGATCCGGACGCAGGTTCCTGTGAGCCCGACCCAGCTTCTCCCACCCCTGTCACTGCACTGTGTCGGCTCAACCTCTTCCTAAAAACCCTGTCCCAAGCTGTGACAGTGCCAGAAGCCGGCAAAACAGGCTGGGTTTGCACCATGCAGTCAAAAACGTTGACTGTGTTTTCCTCGCGGTCCCAAAAAAAAAAAAAAAAAAAGACATTTTTACCAGCAGCTCCACTGCCCGGCTTGTATGTCCTTAAATTGTAAGGGTTTGGAGGAAGCCTCAGACCTCTCATGGCAGCAGAAGCAGGCAGGAGGCACGGGCAGAGGTGAGGAGGGTGCTGGGACCCCGGGAGCATCCCCCTCCCGAAGGTTTCCCTTACAGGGAGGACTTATTTTTATTCTTTTTGGCAGAAAAGGTGGCTTTTATTCCCAGTATTGTTTCCCGAATGTGTTTTGGTGTGGTGTGTTTTGTTCTTTTTTTTTTTTTTCCTTTTCAATATTTGATCTGACAAGAATCAAAAGTCTGGACTCGACAGAAGCTCCGGTTCGGAAAGGAGGTATTTGAGGCTTCCTGCCTTGGCTGCAGCACAAGCAAAACATGTGGCTTTTGGTCACTTATTTATGACAGTGATGTCACTCCTGACAAGAAAATGAGAGTCGGTTCTTCGGGTTGCTAAATCTCCTTGACAACCTCTCAAAAAGCTCCCATTAGTTTAAGCCAGTTTAAATATCCTCTGTTTTTTGGGTTTGTGTTTTTTGTTGGGTTTTTTTTTTTTTTTTTCTTTTCTTTCTGCCTCGAATGCACCCACATCTGTCAGCTTTCTGAAATTCCTCTCCTCTGCCATCCATTGCCCGGAAACTTTTTTTTTTTTTTCTGGATCATTTTGTTTTTCCAGCCCCATCGCTTCCCCCGGTCCCTGCTACCTGCCAGAAGTGGGATGCTCCAGCACAGTGAGCAGCACGAGCCCCTTATTCAGAGACCTTGGCACCCAGTGAAGAATTCATGCTATTTATTTGGGGGTTTATGTTGCTTTTCATGACCAGTCTGGCTGCCTTTTGCAAGAGGCTACAGCTGCACTGTGGGGTCCTAAAACAAGGAGCCATGGGATGGGGGTACTCGACTTGTCCCAGCGTTCCTGTCCCCCCCCTAAAACCTCTGCTTGGGGTTCTGCAGCGGAAAATCAGAGAAACTGCTGAATGCAAAAAAAAACCTCAGAAGAAAACCTGTCAGATCTTCTCTGACACTTGCTCTGCACTCAAATGATGAGGATGCCCCTGCATCACCTGGAATTGAACCTTGTTTGAAATACTTCCAAAAAAGCCCTCCTCAAAGGACCCCCCTCTTCCAGCCAGGTACGGGGTGTCACCCCAGCTCGCTGGTGGCAGTGATGTGACATCCCAGGATGCTCCCAGCTCCCCACAACCTCCCTTCCCCCCCCTTCCCCATCACTCCTCCCGATGGCCGGTCCTGGCCCCCGTTTCTCCACTGGGTAACAGTTAACTCAGAGGAGGTTTTAATTTGTTTTGTAATGTTAAATAAGGTCAATCTACCACAAAATATGCTGGCTCTCATCCCTCCTGTCTCCTTCCCCCCAACACACACCCCACCCCTGCTTTCTAGAATTTCTTTTTGTAGGATTTTAAAGCTCCTTACCTCAGCTCTCCTTGGCGAGACTCCGGCGTTCTCCGCTGACGGAGCCAACGTTGCAGATTTGTTCCTTTGACTGCAAAAAAAAAAAGTCAGGTTTATCCCTAACATTCCTACCTATAAAAACACTTTTCCATCCTGACTTTTTCTGCCTGGAAAGCGGCATTCCCAGCCTCTCCTGTTGACAGCCCCTTTATACTCCTATAAATACCGAACGTGATCCTTCTGCTGCTTTTAAAGCACTTCTCACTGGGAACGCCAGGAGCTTTTATTTGCAACTGCAGCTACTTTTCTGCCCGAAGGTGAACAAAGAGCTGGGATATCCTGGCTATGGCATATCCTGGCTATGGCATAGCCCTCCCTGCAGCACCGGCTCCCATCCCGTTGCTCCTTGCTGGGACCTGGGCCATGGCCCACTGTGCTTAAGCAAATCCATGGGGAAAATAATATTGTAAATTAAAAAAACACCACCCTGTAGAAGCCTTTGCACCCACAGAGGGTTTGAACGTGGTGCTGGTCTGAGCCACAATGTACGTGTCTCTGATTAAAGATATGCAGGAGGGTATTGTGGGCTGATGCCTGCTGGCTGTGGGACATGGACCATCGGACATGGGATGTGGACCGTGGGACATGGGTGGCTGCAGCATTTTGCACCCAGGAGGAACGTGGGCACAATGCGTGGCAGGTCCTGCACCCATGGATAGGGAAAGGGGCATCTCCAGCAGCCCCGACACATCCCGTTTGTGGGGAGACTCCCCTGTCTGCACACCCTGCTGTGGGGCCAGCTCCTGGCAGAGAGGGGGAGCTGCTAGAGTCACCCCCCAGAATTTGCTCCCTGGCAAGCAACCCGCTCCTGGACGTGAGCACTAGGATCCCCAGAGCTGGAACTCTGTGGCCAAGGATCCTGTTCCCGCTGTCCTGCAGGAAAGGGCATCCTCCAGAGCATCCCTGGGGAGGGGGCTGAGCCCAAAAATCACCCAATTCGGGTCTGAGCATCCATCCTTGGGGACATCCCTCTCCAGAGCCACTTCTTCCTTGCAGCCCCCCATGGCTTTCTCTCCCATGGGAAAAGTGAATCCCAGCTTTGTCTCTTTGGTCCTCAAAATCCTTGGGGATGGCAGGAGGTGGCCCATGGGGACAGCTGGGATGGGTGATGGGCTCCAGACTGGGCAACTCTGGTATGGCCATACATTTCCTATGCACCCCTGCCCCATGGTCCCTCCTGGGGTGTGTGGGGACATGGTGGTGGCCATCTCCACCACAGGCAGCTGCTGCTCCACGGCTGGAGGAGCAAAGTGTTGCAGAGCAGTGTCACCCATCACAGGGGGCTTCAAGAGATGTCAGATGTCCCCATGCCCATCCAGGCAGCCCAGCCTTCAGCGGATTCACTCTTACAGTGGCCTAGAAGGAAAAATACTTGTTCCTTTATGAACCATAAACACACTTTTGCTTTGGTAGCAGTGGTGAGCACCAGCTCTGAGGAGCACATTGGTGCCTGCCCAGGGCGAAATCCCTTTGCAGGTGTGCTGGGGAAAGGGGCTGTCCCCCAGGGCTTGTGCAGCTGTGGCCCATAAACCCTAATTAAACCTGCTTAAAGCTGCAGCCCCGGGGCTGGCTACTCCCTTGGGGGCTCAGTGCTGGAGAGAGATGTGCTGGGTGGCTGCAGGTAAGGTGGAGCTGGTGTGCTTTGGGTATTGCAGCTTCCTGTTCCTCATGGAATTCCCTCATGTGGGAATGCTGTGCCACAGAGCTGCTGGTAGGGGGTAAAACCAAGCCTGTCTTGCCCAGGACCCTCCTGGGACAGGCTGTGCGTTTTGAGGGAGCAGCATTCCCAGAAAGGGTTGAGGTTGAGACACCTCTGGAGATCATGTAGTCTGAGTCCTGCTCAAGCTGGGTCACCCAGAGCAGGTTGTTCAGGGCTATGTCTGGTTGGGGTTTGAATATCTTCACAGGTGGAGACTGTGCAGCCTCTTGGGGTGACCTGTTCAGTGTGTGACCACTCTCAGAGGAAAGAAAAAAATGTCTTTTCTCCTACTGTCCAGCACCGTGGTTGATGGGATCCTTCTTCTCTCTTCCCAGGGTTCAGTGATGCCTTCAACATTGACACCAAGAAGCCTAAAATCATAGCTGGCTCTAAGGAAGCATATTTTGGCTACACAGTGCAGCAGCATGACATCGGGGGGAAGAAATGGTAAGTAAGCTCTGCGCCGGGCTCTGAAGAGGAGGGGGATCCAAAGCAGCCCACCCAAAACACTGAATATCTCTTCCTTCTCCATAGGACCACTAGTTTGGGGTGGGCAGTGCTCCAGCTCTAAGAGAAACCAAGTTTGCTCTTGGTGATGCCGGTGCAAAGCCAGCCTGGGCAAACTAGAGGATAGAGACTCTCTTCCTTTCAAAGTGAGCAGTTTTAGGTGAAGGATAACTGTATTTTGTGTTTGATAAGTGTAAGTGTGTGGATGGTGCTGGGCTCTGGGTCCTGCCTGGCTGCCTCTCGGTGGCAGGTGCCGTGCGTGGGGCTTTGCTCCAGGCAGGTTCATGGTTCCCTGGGGCCCCTTGGCTTCCGACGCTTGCTGGAAACCCATCTGGGTTTTGGGTGGAGGCCATCCTATTTTATGTAGTTTCCACCAAGGAGCCGCCGTCTGTAGAAGCGCTCAGACCCACCTGCATCTGTCGTGAGTGTGAGATGAGACTCGGATGGGCTTTGCTTGGGTTTTGGGTTTCACGGCAGGTTTTGCTCCTCGCCAGGGCTTGTCCCTGCTGGGGGATCCTGCACAGATGTTGGCAGAGACCCTTGGTGCTCTCCAGGAGCACATCTGGATGCCGGAGTGATGAGAGCAGCTCCAAAACCAGTTGAATTCCCTGCACCTTGAAGGACCTGCCCCACGGGGAGATCCAGGCTTAAGGCAGCAAGCAATCCTGTAATTAATGCAGATGGATACCTTTGACATCCAAAATTCAGACCTGTGCTGCCTTTGCATGATCTTTGCTGGGGCTGGAGGGGGATGTGGGGCTGGACCCTGTCCTGTGCCTTCAGGCTGAGGTGACGTTTCACTGTAAGGAGGAACAGGGTGGTTTGGCTTTAACCTCGGTCTCCTCGGATGCCATCAGCATGGCCTGAAACCTCCCCACTTCCCTTCTGCTTAATGGAGGGTCAGGGCCAGCCGCCCAGGCACACTGTGGGGAGCCTTTCTGTTGGCTCCAGGCCCTGGTTTCCCACAGGATTGCGTGCTTTTCCCCAAAAATGTGCCCCCAGTTAATGGCATGACGCTGATGCTGTGGTCCCCGTGCCGTATGGGGGCTGTGGAGACCATCCAGGCTCCAGTGCTCCCGGCTGCATCCCTGGGAGCCGTTTGCAATTAAATCCACACTCGGGGTCACTGTTTCCTTCTGCTGTCCAGCAGAGACCCAAGTTAATATTCATAAAGCTTTGAACGGTGGGATAAGGTTCAGCTTTCTGCTGAGAGCGTGTGCTCTGGGAAGGGAGGAGAAGGTTGCCTGGGGGTGCAGTCCATGAACCTGCCTCTGCCCCATTGCAGAGATGGGTCCTGAGCAGGTATTTTAGCACCTGGTATCCCCCTGAAGGTCAGAGCCTCACGCTTCCATGGCAGAGATGAGCTATTCTGCTGCTTCAGCTCAAGACCAAGCACAGGGTTGGTTGTGGACAGGCTGAGTCTCCCCAGAAGCATGACTGTGCCAAGTACCAGAGCCTCCTTGCGGGGGGGGACATCCTTGTGGTCCATGAGCAGGTCTGCACAAAGCAGACAGGAAGGTTTCTCCTGGAGCTGACTCTGCCTGGGGCTGTGTCAGGGACCAGGTGGTCCCTGACACAGGGACCTGTTCATCCTCCTGTTCATCCTGTTCATCCTCCTCGTCCATGAACCTGTGCTATGGGACTATTTCCCAAGCAGCCAGCTTACAGTTAACAAGCCAGAAACCTCTGGCATGGGGCACAGCCCTCCACCCTTTCTTTGCTTGAGAATGTGGATATTTACCCAAAGAAATGCTTTTTTTGGGGGGGGTAAAGAATTTTGGGCAGCCTGACAGCACAACTGCTCGTGGCAAAGCCACCAGAGCATGGCATAAACACTGCTGTTGAGTAGTTCCAGCAAATTCCTTCCACATCCTGCTTGAGACCTAGGTGGGGGATGGATGATGTTAATGGAGGAAGCCACTTTGCTTGGCCTGAAGTCTACCATCCTCATCTCCCTCCAGGTGATGCTGGAGCACATCTGGGGGGCACCATGTGCCTAATTTCTTAGGGAACATCAGCCCAGCCTGGTGTCTCCATCCTTTACCTGCCCACGGGCAGGGCCTAGACATGTCTGTGAGATGGTGGGATGGGGACCGTACTCTCCAGGGTGGCTGACCTGATGCTTCAGAGCATGTGAGCTCCGCATTTGCACAGACCTCTGCTGTGAAATATTTTTCTATCAGGAATGGATCCAAAACACCAAGAATTTGGTGGTATTTGCGCTGGCCCCTGCAAGAGGCTGTGGCTCCACAGAGGTGCCCCCCAGGTCAGGGCTAAGCCTAGGAAAGGCTGTTTGGAAATCGTGGTTCTCCGAAGCAGATAAAGAGCAGGAACCAAGTGTCTCTGCCATCGCATTCCTCCCTGCCTCTGCTTCTGGAGACTATCCTTTTCCATATCTCATTTCATCCTAAACATGGCAAAAATCTCCCCTTGGAGGAGGGCAGCGTAGCCGGGTGCGAATGGCACACAGGCGCCTTGCTCCGAGGTCCTTGTGGGCCACCACGCTCCTTAAATGACAAAATGACATCATTTTGTGGTGGAAAAATCCTCTTAGGACCACAGCTGAGCCTTGCTCCAGAGGACGGACCCTTCTCGCCCACCCCTGGGCAGGAGGTGCAGGACATGGATGTGGTGGAACCTGTCCCATCCCTCAGCCCATCTTGCAGAGGTCCTGGCTGAGGTATTTATACACAGCTGTGATTCCCCTTGCCCCTCAGGGTTTGGTTTCCCTGCCAGGAGGGGACAGCAGCACACAGTCTCTGCTCATCTGCAGAGATTTCTGCCCAAAGCAAGCTCTCTGAAGGAGAGACCCTGCAGAGATTGGTGGAAAACACCCTTCTTTTCTTTTTTTAGTATTTTCAGCCCAATTGTAACTATAGATGCTGGTTTAGGCATGATCCTGGCTGCACCCCAGCCCAGGAACTGCAATTCCCATGTCATTTGGGGCATCTTATGCTTTTTTTTTTTTTTTCTCATGCCTTTGAGCTGCCACCATCACTGATGGGGTGGTCAAGGGCTGGCTTCCCTGGGGACCAGCAAAGGGAGGATTTTGCCTCCTTTCCCAGTAGGACACTGGAGCAAAGACCAGCCCTGGCTCCTTTTGGCCCTTCTCACATGTCTCCTGCCAACATTAGGCAGGACGCAGCTGTAGTTTTCTCCTCTGCAGGAAAAAAAAATGGATGTCCTCTGCAGAGAATGATGTATGTACGTACATGAATACAGCGTGTATTTGAATATGTAATTATCTAGTATAAAATATCTATTAAATATGCGTACACAGTGAAAAAATGAAGCCACCATGACTCACTCTGGTTGAAGGATAAATGACTGAGCAAACAAAACATCTATAGTATAAACCAAGGACGTACAGAGAGAGCAGGATAATAATTGTGCTGAATCTCGGTCAGCCCCAGGAGCTGGCAGGAAGCAGAAGAAATG
This sequence comes from Calidris pygmaea, assembly GCA_003697955.1. NCBI lineage: Eukaryota > Metazoa > Chordata > Aves > Charadriiformes > Scolopacidae > Calidris > Calidris pygmaea. Next base: position 87,572 of record QJSC01009562.1, read on the forward strand.
GAGATGATGCTAAGATGAAACCAGTCGCTGGTAAGGCAGGAGCCAGACGACCATCCTTCAATGCCATCCCAGAGGAGTCCAACAAAACCTGTTGAAATGCAGAAGAGCTCAGAGAAACTAAATGGTTATCTCAGGAGCGGGGTTCGTACCGGAGCGATGGTTATAGCAATGTGCAGAGACCCGGCTGCCAAATACCAAATGTGGAATCTGAGGACTTTGGCACCTCTCCTTCAGTCTGAGTCTTCTAATGCTGCTTTTGGCTAGTGTGGATGGTTTTAGAAGGGTTTCAAAGCAACTTTTATATATATATTTATATATGCGTGTTTGTGTGTAGAGGCTTTTCTGAGTGTATACAAACTTCTATATAATATTCTCTAGGTATATTTTTGGTTGTGACTGTTTCCCTTTTTCTAAGGTTTCAGGGAGGGAGACGGATCATTTGCACATGGGGGCTGTAACTGCAACCCTGATAGTGGAAAATCTGAGAGGAAAGAATTCAGATTATTAAACTCCAGGGGAAAAAAAAACTGCTTGGATATATGCTGCTCGAAAAGCTCATCAATTTGTGGGGTGGCTTTTCTCTGCTCGCTGCCTTCCCGAACAGCGAGTGGCTCTCAGAACTCCCTCTCAACACTTTCTCTCTCTTTTTTGTCATTAAGCTGGAGGTGCAACCCGAGTGTCTCCTCCAAGTCTGTGAGTGGAAAAAATGACAGCAGGTTACCGAAACTCATCCCAACGTGCACCAAAGCTCCGTACAGCAGTAGCGTTCCCGGTGCAGGCAGGGCAAGCAGGACCCGGCATTATGGGGTCTGAGCATCCCCAGTCCCCAGGGCTGGGCATCTTGGGTGAAATCTGAGGGAAATAGGAGCTCCTGTGTGGCTGTGCTGGGGGTAAAGTGTCTGGCAGGAGTTTTGGTAGGAGAGGGAGTTACTGTAAGAGGAGAGATGATTGTGGTGTTGACCTGAAGGGGTGACTTGACTTGGAGCTGTTCCTCTGCCCCAAGTTCATGTCATTTTGGGGGTATTTAAGGTAGGAATTGTGTGAGTTCAGGCACCCTTGTTGCTGTGGATGGACTTTTTTGGAGGCAAAATACTTGCTTTCAAACATGGACAGAGTTTCCACAAATGCCATGGGACTTATGTCCCTCAAACACGGAAGCTCCCATCCCCATGAGTGCTCTCCTCATGCTGCACGTAGAAGTTTGTGGCAAAAAAACAGCCTGGAATCTTGAGTTCGGGGAGACAATATTCTTAGAGGTCCAAAACTGGATTAAAAAGGGAAAAATTCCCTCCATCTTTCATCACGCCTCTCCCATTTGCTTTTCCTGGTGGCTGCCCATAATGCCATGAGCAGGAGCCGTGTCATTCCCTAGGGAAGGGCAAGGGGACCCATTCCTTCCTCCCACACATGCACAGAAGGACACACCACCCACCAGCTTCTGCTTTCCATTGCCACCAGACACCCCAGTACAGGAGCAGGAGATGGAAAGGGGCCTGAGGGGGGGGTTGGGTTGTGCCCCCATGGGGCAGACAGCAGCAGCTGTGATGCTCCACACTGGGACTGCTGCCCCACGCCGGCTTCTGTCTGCGGATTGAAAGCTTCCAGCTATGCAAAAAATGAAGCTTGAGAAGAACTGGCTGTGGAAGGAAAAGCCCTGGGAATAAACATCCATTAGCCTTCAGAAGCCATAAAAATAATAAATATAGCATTCCCGAGCTGGCTGAGGCCAGGGCTTCGCTGATGCTGCTGGCGAGGTGGCACGGCTGGGGAGTGGGTCCCTGGCCACGCTGGCAAGCGGGTGGGCTTCAAGGGCTGTGGGTCTAATATTTGGGGTGCTGGATGCTCTCTAGGTGCTCTCTCCCTCCTGACCTCATGTCCCATGCTGTCCCGACCCCACTTTCCACCAAAGGGGTGCTGTGAAGCCTCGGTGAAGGGTTTGACCCTCCTTGGACCACCCTATACACATTTCTCCACTGCCCTCCAAGAGCTCATCCTCGTGAGCACCCCAGGGCTAATCCCCCCACCTCCCACGGGTGCCAGGAGGGGGGCAGCCCCAAGCCCCCATCCCCACGGCTGCCCCAGGCACAGACATGACGTTTCCAGTCTGAGCGCGGCCAAAGGGGAATAAAGGAGGAGGGAGAAGAGAGAAAAATCTGCCGGGTGGATTTAAAGCTATAATTGTGCTGATCTGGAAAAACAGTTAAAGGGTTTGCTATTTCCCTACTACTGCGAGAGGCTTTCTTGGCTGTAATTCTCCTGTGGTTTGGCCGGTACCCGAGCTCTCGGATTATTTTGGTGGAAGGGTACATAACTGCACAGCATTCCTCCGGCGCGGGGATAATGTCTGCTCCCGGCTCTCCCTCCCACCGCGCCGGGGCTGCAGGGTGCGGGATGCTGTAGCAGCCCATCCCATCTCCCATCTTCAGGGGTTGTTCTTTTTTTTTTTTTTTTTGGGCACAGTATGGCCTTTTTTTCCCTAGAAGATCCCATGGGCTCTGCTGTTGGCACTGCTGGGCTCTTTGGGGCTGCTCCGCAGGTTGGTTTGCCCCTGCCCAGCACCTTCTCGGGGCAGTTGACATCCCTGGGGCAGGTCTTCCTTGCCATAAAGCAGTGTGGTTACCGTAGATTCTGGGGTCAGTTTGTATCAGCTGCGAGGTTAGGCCCTTTCATAGTTTGTGTTTTTTTTTTTTTTTTTTAAGAAAGCATTTAGTTTAATTGGGAAAAGAGATGTGGTCTCGTGCTATCGCTGTAGGGCTTGCAGGAGAGAGGGGCTGGTGGGAGGATGTCCCCTTGCAACCAAAAAGAGGAAGGAAAAGGTCTGCTGCCCCATCCAGCACAAAAAGCAGAACTTCACTTGGTATTCTATTTCCGTGAGGGAACCTGGGGGAGGCACATGCAGAAATGGGGATTTGGGCTGCACGAGAAACCAGCCAGAGGCTGCCCCGCAGCTTCTGGGCTCCTGGGCATCCCAGCGTCTCCATCTTGCCTTCCCCACCTTGAGAACCTGAAAATTTTCTCTGCCCCAACCCTGTGGGTTTACCCAGGGCTTTCCAAACCGCTGTGGCAGGAGGAGCATTCCCGTACCTTCCTTCACATGCCATGATGCAGGGGTGGGCTTCCTTCTCAGAGGTGAATTTTGGGAAGACACAGAGGAGGCCCATCACGCATGAACTTTGGCAGCCAGGCCCTTGGTGCAGAGAGGAAAATCATCTCCTTGGTGTTGGTTTCTTTTATTTTTTTAAAGCATCCTCATTGCACCATAGTGTTAGCCTCAGGCGCAGCACCTAGAGCCCAGCATCCCTCCCACTGTGGGACCAGGGGAGGCTGGAGGTGGATGGGCACCACGTCCTGCCTGTGCCACCACAATACGTGTGTGCTGTGAAGCATCTATAGTCTCATTTATGAAGATGTCTATGGAGGAAGGGGGGTCTTGCTCCTTCCCATCCCGTATTACTTGCCCATAAAAAGGCCTTGGCCACCACATCTTCATTATTTAGGGTTGGGGGCTTGGTGCCCTGGTCTCAGAGCACCAAAAGGCAGCTGCATGGAGCTGTGATATTGCAGCCAGTGACCCAACAGTGCCTCCAACGCAGAAATGCATGGGTGGGGGAACCCCCTTCAAATACCATTAGCTGCTGATAATGGGTATCTGGGGAAAGCAAGAGGCACCTGGTGGGAATGAGAGTCGCAGATCAATGTTTGCTTTGGAAACCTCCAGAAGAAAGCCAGAGACGAGTCCTGATGGCCACGTGCAGCCGGCAGAGAGCATCCGCCAGCAGCTCCAAAGGCTGCCGTGGAAACCCCCGGCCGGGCCAAGAATCACTGTCGGGCCTCGCCTGTAAACACCTCTTCGTTACAATATCCCTAAGTAAAAGGGAAAAAATTACACCCGGAAAAATAAGAAAGTATCATTACTGCCGACCACAATATTCTGCGAGCTCCTCAGCCGTGTTTTGCAACGCGCCCATCAGCCGCTATTTTAAGGAAAGGCACCGGTAATTTTGCTTCGTGGCCGTGGCGTTGCTGCAGCAGCTCGAGGGGCTCGGACCCTGTTTCCCTCCCTCTCCCATCCCATCTCCAGGTCCCCTGGGGGCTGTTCCCGTGACGTGGCCACCAGATGCTGGGGGGAGGTGGCCGGCGGGGTCCTGCCCGGCCATGGGAGGGGTTTGCAGCCCGGGCTGTGTAATTAGGAGCATCCATTCCCCGGCGTGGAACAGCTGGGTTAATTACAGCTGTGTTTGGGTTTCGTTTTGCAATGAGAGGGTTTGTCATAAAGCAGAAAAAAGCCTTTAAAAAAAAAAAAAAAAAAACAAAAAAAAACAAAAAACAACCACGGAGGGTGTTTGTGCGTGTCGGTGGGAGAGGGAGAGCATCCTGCAGGGACAGAGGTGGGGACCAAGCTCATGCCCAGGAGCGGGTCTGAGTCTGGACCTGCACTGGGCACTGTGAGGTCAGTGGGACCCAAACCTCAAAACAAGGAGGTCTTGTGAGAGAAATCCCCTAAAACTCACCAAACGTGAGGGGAAGGAGCACTGTGACTGTTCCGTCGTTAGTAGGTTGTCTATTAATTAGGGTGATACGGGGAGACTTGGGAGCGAGCGAGAGGGTCTAATGCCTCCACCAGGAATGCATCTGCCGAGGGTTGATTTGAGGTGTTCACTGGGCAAAACGGTCTCACAAGGGGTGTAACACTCTCCCGCAACCACCACTAAATAATGAGCCGAAATGGCTCGTCGGTAATGAGTCAGCCCAAAGCTGGGTGCTGGAGAAGAGCCCCTCCAGAGCTGCATGAAGGACACGGGCTCAGAAGCAGCGTGAGGGCTGGAGGTGGTCAGGAACGCATCGGAATGGGACAATGTTCCATGCAGGAGAGAAAGGTGTGAGTGAAACAGCCGTGGCCAGGAGGAACATCCCCTCCTGGGTCGAGAGGATCAGCAGCGGTGCCCAGGCACATTGTCCCTCACCATTGAACTCCCTTTCTGAGTCCATGTTGGAGGTCACCCAATGCTTGGCCACAGTCGTCTGTCCCAGGTGCATTTTTGTGGTGGCCTTTGGTCACCAACACACCGCTTTTAGCTGCTCACGGTGAGCAGAACTGGCCAGGACACCAGTCTGCCCACTGCTGCCCATGCAATGTGATGGGGTCACCACCATCAGCAGAGCCATCCTGCATTGCCTGTGCTCTTCAGGGGAGCAATCTCATACTTGAAGATGAAAAAATCACCGTAGATTGATAAAATGATTTGCCAGAGGCCACGCAGAAAGCTGCTGTCAGACTGAGGACTCATTTTCAGGTCCCACATCCTCCTGTGCCCCCATCTCCCTGACTTCTCTGCCGTTTCTGCTGCTCCTTGGACTCCCACTAGGTATTTTTTTCCACCGTTGCCAACGTGGAGAAAAACATTTCAAAGTCCATTCCTCTGTCACACTCCCTCCAAAGAGCCCCGATCCCATTTAAAGTTTTCCACAGCTGAACTTTCCCTTTCCTGAACCTCCTTAATCACTTCTTCATCCAGTTCCATCTTGAATAAATTAACCGCGAGTGAATTTGCCTTGCAGGAGATTAAGTGTCCCATTGATTGAAAAATCCTGTGAAAAGCATAGCTGCTTCTCCATTCCTCCCTAATCCCCGCATTCCCGCATCACCAGCTAGACATACCTTCCTTTCCTCATTTCTTTCCATTTACTCAAAATATTTTAAGGCTCAAAATGAGCTTTGCAACCTCTCTGCAATGTGCCCAGGGAGCCTGCTGTGCCAGGGAGGGGGTTATTCCCCTAAAAAGTCAGGAATTTGCTGGATGCAAGAAAGGTTGAGGGGTCTCAGGGGGGTGGGATGATGGTGTGTATGGGGCAAGGGGCTGGGGAAAAGATGCTGGTTGGTAAAGTGCAGGTTAAAAGCCAACAGCACTTCAGGGGCAATAGGGAGAACTTAAAAGTTATGCAGTAGAGAGTAATAAATGAAGCTAAATTGGGACTAAATAAACGAAGCAGAACCAGACCCAGGGACTGTCGGAGGTGGCTTGATGGTGGCGGTACGGTCCTCCGGGAGGGGATGCTGGGGACGGGCACGTCCCTTTGGGTCAGTGCAGGAGCCTGCAAGTTCATCCAAACGGCCACCAAATTTAAGTGTTGAACTCTGTGAGAAATTTCCCAGGGAACCGCTGGCTCCTCCATCGCCTGGTGCCTTCAAATCGAGGACGGATGTTGTTCCGGGAGATGCGTGCTCCAGCCAAACATCATTTATTGGGTTTAGCAGCGAGATAACTGGCAGGAATTAATTTCTGTGACACAGGGAATTTCACCCGATAATGTTTTGACTATGGGAAGAAAAAAAAAAAAAACAAAACAAAAACAAACCAATAATTCAATCACTGCCAAGAAGCTGTGACTGTAATTGCTTCAGACACTGCAGCACGGCAGCGTTCGGGGTTTATGTTGCCCTGCCGTGCTGGAAGCACTGCGCAGGCCGCTTGTGCATGTGTAATGAAAGAAAAAAAAAAAAGCAAACTGAGCTTGACACATCATTTTGGGGTTTGCTGTGAGCCTGCAGTGCCGGAGAGAGTCATCCC
>QJSC01009562.1:94223-126975 GCA_003697955.1 Calidris pygmaea
TTAGCCAAGCCATGACGCAAGGGCTGCCGCTACGCTCTTTGCAGAGGGCTTTGGTTGTGGCCAGAGTCGGGGGGATTGCAACCCTCCAGGGAGGTGAGGGGAGAGATTTGGGGTGACCCAAAGGTGTGTGGGGAGGGGGAAAGCTGGGAGGGAGCAGGGGGTGGCTCCCTGGAGGATGCTCCAATTGGATTTGGGGGTGATTTGGCATGGGACTTCTCTTTTTTTTTTTTTTCCTGGGAAAACCAAACCAAACCATTTAGAGCACAGGTTTATAGACCACAAAGCAAAGGAAAGGGTTTGTAAGCAACCTGTGAGCAGCATCTCTGAGAGACAACGTCAGGAAACACTTCACACGTCCCTGCGACCGGCACCTTTCAAACAGCTGGAAAAGCCTTTCCCCGAGCTGCCAAGTTTCCATGAGAATTTGACAGCTCCAGCTAATTAATCATTTAAATTTAACCGAAAAGGGAAAACAATGCCATTGTCTTGGGGAAACAAAAATTCTGTTTTCTTGAGCTTCACAACCCCTCTGCACTCGTGGCAGCGTCTGTAAATATTTGGGCTTTTCTTTGAGCTTCCAGCCCTGACGTAGGGCAGGGGAATTGGGGGAGTGGGTGGTTCGCCCTCGTCATCCTCTCGCCTTTGAAAGAGATTCCCCTGGTGTCGGGAATATTTATTAATGGCTGGTGTGATAGTATTAATACATGAATATTAATTAATGGGAAAGTTTCCACTAGGATTTTCCTGCTGTGGGGAGTAATCAAGGCGGAAGGGGGGGGGGGATCAAAGTGGAGCCGCACCGAGAATTTCATGTTAAATTCTGTCTGAGTTAAATTCTTCAATTGGAATGAAGAATTTGACAATGAGAATGTTCATCTCCTGAGGTGTCACAACCTTTACTTCTTTTCACCTTCGAGGTCTTTTCTCTCCCTCTCCCACACCCTTTCACAGCCTTTCACATCTTCCACTGTCCTCCCTCGTCTCCGACCCCGAGCAAATGGACATCAATAGCGTGGCAGGGACAGAGGGACACAAGCAAACTCCTTGTACAGGTCAGGGAGAAGGTACCAGATCTCCCTGAGCTTCTGGATGCTATTGAGGACCATTCCAGATGGTTATTATTTTCCCCTAATTAATCTCCATGTTAGCAATGAAGCTGTAAGACAGGAAGTATTTCCATGAGAATCCTTAAACACTGCTTAGATTTTTGGAGGTTTTAATTTGGCGAGCAATTCCGTTTTATAGCGATGGAATAAAAGAACGAGTGTTTAGTGTCTTTGCAGAAGCAGCATGGTTGGGTTTTTTGTTTTGTTTTGTTTTGTTTTTAAAAAAAAGACCATTTCTGGTGTAACAGGGAACATCTGTGCCGGGGAGAGTCGCTTTGCCGGGTCAGGGCAGTGCAGAACTAAGGAGCTCCTGTTTATCTGCCGATCCGGACTCGGACAGTTGCATCCACCGATAGGACTTGGGTGCAGATTTATTTTGGGCTAACACATTGGGAGCAGAAGACGCCAGTAGCCTGTGGTTCGGAATATTTTTGAACTAGCCTGGAAGGAATGGTCAAATTCCTCAGGTCCTGCTCTCTTCCTCCTCTGGTTTGCTGTTTTGTACTATTCTGGTCAAACCCACAAGAAAAAGTGAGAAAAATGCTTGCAATGTCCCAGATACATCCCAACTAGTGGCCTGCACCCCTGGTGGGTGTATGGGGGTTTTTATCAGCTCCTCTTATTTGAAAGAATAGACAGTTGCCCAACATCCTTACCCACTGCTGAGCTGGGGTATGGCTCTGGGCTGCTTATAAGAGAAAACCCAGGTTGGAGCAAAACTCCTGGAAATTCACTTTTTCAGCCTCTTAATGGGGAAAAGTCCTCGTGGATCCCAGTGTGATTTGCAGTTACTGCTGTGCCAGCTCTTTGGTATTCCTTGGGGAATTGCCAGGTATGTCTCCTTCATACACATCCATGTCCTGAAGACACTCTTGGCATGAAATGTTCCTACCTCAAGGTTCCTACCTTAAGGGGGGGACACCTCTGTCCCCCCTTCCCAGGGGCAGCCGTGGGGACCTCAGATGGATGCTGAGGGTTTCTGTGCCACCCTGGTGCTGGTGCCAGCCGTGAGCCAAGGTGGTGATGGGGGTCCCCCACTCCTCCCCGCACTGCCAGATAGTTCTTCACTTCACTCGCTGCCAGGCGTTTGTTCGCCCCCGTTCCATCTGATGGCCATTACCTCCAAGCAGCAGTGAGTCATCATCCCTGGCTTATTGCTGCCTGCTGTCGTGGGAAGGGGAAGTCAAAATAGTCAAAATAGTGGTTTTGCTGCTTGCACTGAGTCAGGTTGGGGGAATGATGGTGTTCTCCCAGCAAGGGACCTCCTGACCCACGTACCGGGAGCTTGGGCTGGGAATCATTTTATTCCCCACTAGCAATGGCCATGGGTTTGCTTCCACGCCTCCCATCCAGCCTCTGGGCACTGACGGACCCCTCTTTCCTGCAGGCTGGTGGTGGGAGCTCCCTACGAAACCAACGGCCAGCAGAAGACAGGAGATGTCTACAAGTGCCCGGTGACCAGCGACACCCACAGCAACTGCACCAAGCTCAACCTAGGTACCCACACCCCGGGGGCAGCCAGGGGAACCGGCCCTTTTTAACACGGTGCTTTTAATCACTGCTTCAGTCTGCAAAGATGCACCCTGTCGTGTTGTCCAGACTGTCCCCAGAAGCATGAGGACTGCATGTTTTGGGAGAATTTTTAGATGAGGAGTTATTTCAGGTGTTCACGTTACTCCCAGTGCTGAGCTTTAAGCAACGTTTGGGTAAATCAAGCGAATTGGAAGAAAGTAAAAAAGTTATTTTTTTAATATGGCTTAAGTGGGTTTGTTAAATGATCTGGATAAATGTATCAGTGGATAACGGTCCCACTAGGAAATACCTGATTCCAGTCTGGCAGACTTCTCAATCCCACCTCCCTGGATGGAGAGAGCAAGATCTTTCTCAGGGTTTCTCATGCTGGTCCAGCCCCAGCCGTGCCAACAGCACAATATCACAATATTGGGACGTGCCCTGCCTGGGTTGGGGTAGTGCAAGGCGCAGGGGAACAAGTCCCCTTTGCTGCCCAAGGTGGGACACCCGATGGGTACATCCCTGTCTCAGCAGGGAACGTGAGAGACAGGGACTTTCTCATGGTCCTGAGGAGCATCGCTGGGATTTGGGGGCAAGGTCTAGAATTTTTCAACACTGGAGCATCTGGAGCAGCCATTCTCACTTTATTTTTCATCATTATGAATCTGAACTGTCCTGGGTTTCTACAAGAGCTGATAAGAGAGGAGGAACTTTGGATCAGCCACAGTATTTGATTGATTGGCTCCAAATATTTTCTTTTTTTTTTTTTTTTTTTTTTTTTTTTTTTTTTTTTTTTTTTTTTTTTTTTTTTTTTTTGTTATTTGCTGTGAGAACATCGAGATTCTTCAAGAAAATAAATGTCCTGTGTGTGTAAATTTGAAGCTTGCTAAAAAGCAATCTTTTTTTTCCCCATTGGAAACAAGTTTCGGATGAAGAGATCAGTGCCACGAGCACATCCTATTTTATTATTTTTTTTCCTTCCCCTAATTAACTTGTCTAGTTAGCACAATCCGCTGAGGCCCTTTGAGTAAAACCAGATGCGGAGCTGCCCTGGGGGGATGCCAAGCTGACAGCCAGCCTGCGGCAGAGATGACCCGTGGTGTGGAGAAGGATGAGCTGCCGTGGGACCCGGGGCTCTGCCCCTGCCCTGCCCACGCCGTGGATGCAGGAGCTGGCGGGGAGCATCCTGCTCCCCATCCCAGAGCCAGGGGTGCAAGGTGCAGCCTGCCTGGGTACCAGCGCGGTGTCAGCATCTGCAGCCGGCATCCTGGAGAGTTTATAAAGTGGGATAAAGCACCTTTTTCTCGGCTTTTGCATGGAGACAGGGGCTCAGGGCAAGCTCAGGGTGCGTGGGGGAGAGAAGGGGCTGCAGGGGGAGAAGCGAGGGGCTGCTGGAGGCTGCTCAGCATCAGGCTGGGCTCCCTCGAGCTCCTGCTTGTGGATCTGGGTTTGCACGCGGGGGCTCAGCTTCCCCTCAGGTTAAACCTTACCAGGAAACTTCCCAAGGCCACGGGCAGAGAAACCAACACCCCAATTTTACCATTTGTTGCCTGATGTCCCCTTCTCAGCTTGCTTCTCGGGCAGGACAGCAAAAGGGGAGCCCTGAGTCACAGGGAGCTGCATTGCCCAGACCCCTGGAGTGGGGAGAGGGTGGCTGGGGGTTGGCATGGCTGGACCTCCCCAGGGCAGAGGCAGATTTGATGCCCTCATGGAGCTGAGGTGGAGGAAGGAGGGGGTCGGGCAGCGTTTGTGTCACAGCTAAAGGATATCAGCATTATCAGCATTAACAGAAAGAGGGGGCTGCCCTGGGGACCATTCCTGGTTTCTGGGCTGACATGGGAAACGAAAGATAAATCAGCCACTAAATGCCTGCTGGCCTGGCAATAAAAGATGAGATGCTGGAGCTGCTCAGAGGGGTTTCTTCCTAAATATCGACTGTGTAAGAGATGCTGTCTCTGACTCACAGCTCCAGTCCCCAGCAGACTTTCCTCTTTGTTGGTTGAAAGAAAGAAACCAATTGTCAGTTGGTAAGAAAAAAAAAAAAAAAACACAAACAATTCTCATCTCAACAACTCTGTCCAAAAAAACCCAAAAGCACAAATTCTGCAGCGTGAGCATGCCCAGACGGCTCTCCTCTGGTGTTCAGCTGGGTTCCCTCTTGCTCCAGAGATGCTGAGGGGCAAGGTGGGGGTGTGGAGGGGGGGCTGGGGGGTGGCTGGCATCCCTGCCCAGCGGCTGTCCCTAACCACATCCTCTCTCCAAAGGACGGGTAACGCTCTCCAATGTCTCTGAGAGGAAGGACAACATGCGCCTCGGCCTCAGCCTGGCCACCAACCCCAAGGACAACAGCTTTCTGGTGAGAAACAGGGCGCTCTTGGCACAGCCAGCTTACAAATACCCCTCTCTGTGTGTTTATATATACGCCGTGTGCACCGTGGGGCTCAGAAACCTCACCTTCCATGGGGGAAAAAAATGCCAAAGGAGAGGAGAGCCCTTGCAAAGCAGCAATTAAAAAGTGGCAATTTTGATCTCATCCCTGACGGTTGATTTTTCTTCCTCCCCCCCCCCAACAGGCCTGCAGCCCTCTCTGGTCCCACGAGTGCGGGAGCTCCTACTACACCACGGGCATGTGCTCCCGGGTCAACTCCAACTTCAGGTTCTCCAAGACGGTGGCTCCGGCTCTGCAGAGTAGGGGAAACAATCTGCCCTGCAGCTCTAACCCCGCCTTTGAAGTCAGAGGGAATCTCTGTTCTCTAATCGCTTCAGTCCCATTGAGAAAACAAAGCGATGTCAGTGTTTGAGCGAAGGCAAGAGAGCAGAGGAAATGGTTGCAGGGAAGTGATTCAAAGGGGGTTACATACACAGACATCTGGTAAACATTTTCCTTTTGACTGACATCCAGGGAGGACAAAAAATACCTTATTCTTCCAAAACCAGAAATAAAAGTATCGAGAATATTTTATCAGCACAGCTAGGAAGGCAAAATAGGGAAAGAATTCAGACCTTGGCCACAGAAAAGAAAGAGCTCATTGATGGAAAGCTAAATATTTTGGCCCGAATTTGTAAATTTGGCTACGTGCTTTTATTTTGAGGTATTAAATAAGCTTCCTGGCTTCCCTGTAGGTGGTAAGAAATTGCAGAAGCCTCTCCTGCCCCATCAGGGCTTCCAGAAGCTCCTTGTCCCAGCCGGGCACAGGGGATGATGCCCCAGTTCCATCACCCGTTTGCTGTTGATTAATTCTCACGACGTGGAGCAGGGCACGTGAAAAGGGGGCTTTTGGGGGGCAGAGGCAATAAAGGCAGAACCCACCAGAGAATTCTCAGTGTGATTTCTCTCTTTATGGCCGGGAGGTGCTTTTAGCCCTCACTGCAAAGGGTAATTGGTTGGTTTTTTTGGAGATAAGCTGATTAACGAGCAGAGTGTTATCACTCAGCAAGTGAGATGCGGGATGGATGCTCCTCTCCCTGGGTCCCGGGGTGAGCAGGGGATCGAGGTGGTGGCACACAGATGAGGACCACAGTGATGGAGAGACTCATGTGAGACCCCAGTCTACAGATACCTAACCCATAAAAGACTGCAGAAAGTGGAAAGAGCAACCGATAGATATTCCTCAGTGGAAAATTCAGCGTCTTCTGGTTTTCTGCAACTTTTCTAAATGATGTTATAAAATATAAGCAAGCTAGAGGGGTGATGCTGAGCAGTTCTCAGTGCCGAGAACCGGTCGACTGCCTGAATCCTTCACGGCTCCCGCTGTGGAGCTGAGTCCTGGGGTCCCGGCCGGGGTTCCTGGCTGCCTCGTCGCCGGAGGATTTAACGGGAAAGGGGAGGAAATGCGTTATGTGGTGAGTACAGGCAGGGCTGAGGAGTGACTCAGGGGTAAAGCACGGCTCTGCGGGAGCACCGGAGGCTGGATCCTGCCTGCAGCCGGCCACTCTTTGAAGTATGCAACTATATTAGACCAGATAAGGGTCCAAATCTGAATCAGAAAAGACCTCGCTGAGTGTTATTCTTAGAAAGTTATCCAGTCTTTTCTCGGCAGTGAGGATGCTTGTGGCATCTCTCCACCTTGTTGAAGACCAAAGGTCTTTATGAATGATTGAAATGAGATTTTTTTTTTTTTCGAAGAAATCATAAGAGCAAGTACCTGACAGTGAGGAACAAAGCCATAAATCTCCCCTTTACAAGCGTTGCCAAGAGCTTTCAATAACACACTGTGTATTTTTCACAGGATGCCAGACGTACATGGACATAATCATAGTTCTGGACGGATCAAACAGCATATATCCTTGGGTTGAAGTGCAGCACTTCCTGATCAACATCTTGAAAAAATTTTATATTGGCCCCGGCCAGATACAAGTAAGACCCTGCACAACTCCTGCGTCCCCCCGTGTCGGGCAGAGTCCCCTGGCCACACTCACGGGGCCGTTTTCACCCTCCCTTTTCTGCCAATATGCTGTAATTTGGCACCCTGCTTGTTCATAACAAACTTTCTGTGTGTGGATTTTAAAGCTGAGCCCATGGAAATAACGCTCACGCTAAATGAGGGATGGAGAGAGCAGCACCCACACCCCGAGCAGGCACGGGGAGGATGAAATCATATGGAAATATAGAAATATTGCCCTGTTCCGAAGCGGCTTGTTGCAGCTGTGAAGAGCTCTCCATCCTCTCCCTATTAGTAACCACGGGGTGATTTGGGCAGGGATATCCTCAGTAATTTGCACAAATAACCCCTGCTGGGTCCCGTCTTTAGATGTTGTGGGCTCAGCACGTCTGTGACACCCCAAAACCTTTGTAGCAGGGCAGGGGTGAGAGCTGGCAGAAAATAGAATAAAACCCGAACATTATCAGTGGTCCCATAGAGGGAAAACTGGGGCAAATTGGGACAGAGTGATTGATTTCTGGTGTCCTTTCTGATATTCCTTTAATCCCTAGGTCGGAGTTGTTCAGTACGGAGAGGACGTTGTCCACGAGTTCCATTTAAATGACTACAGGTCTGTAAAAGATGTGGTAGCAGCTGCCAGTCACATAGAGCAAAGAGGAGGTACAGAAACCAGGACGGCTTACGGGATAGAGTTTGCTCGGTAAAAATCCCTCACCTTCCTCTTCCTCCTGATAACAAGTTTAAAACCACTGGGTTGGGGTTTTTTTTTTCCTTCCCTCTCCCCTCCTCCACTTCTCCTCACTGCTCAGAAAGCAGGGGATACTGCCAGGCTAAAAATGATTTTTTCAAAACCGCTTGGTCTTTAATTGATGCTTTACAAACGATGCTTTGTAAAAGCCGCTCGGTCCTTGGCGGTGGCTGGACCAGAAGGAGGGCGCAGAGACGGGCTCTGAAAATGCTATCTTCTTGCTGAAAGCAGCCAAAGCTGAGCTCTCAGCCCCCAAAGTGCCACCTACCCCAGGGTCCCACAGCTCAGCCCCCGCTGGGTCCCGGGGAGCTCAGCACAGCCCCCACTCACACCTCCAGCTCCTCCGTTATCCGGGATGAGCCCCTGCTCCTGTCCATTTTTACAGCAGCCCAACCTGCTGCAGATTTAGGGCATTTTGCTGAATTCAGGGCTCCTCTCCTGCAAGGCTCCATCGGTGGAAAAATCCCCTTTTAAAGCCCTAAAATATTTCCCGAGGGTCCTGCACTCCCTTGTACCCCGCCAAGGGCTGGTAGCCCACCCGGTGCCACTCGGGGATTCATGGTGTGGGTGGTGGGACTTGTGGCGGTGGGAAACAGGGTGGTTTTGGTGATGGGAGCCGGGACCTGACCCCCCTGGCGAGGCTGAGCAGCCCAGGGCATCTCTTCAATTGCAGCTCGGAAGCGTTTCAGAAAGGTGGCCGGAAAGGGGCAAAGAGAGTAATGATTGTAATCACAGATGGAGAGTCGCACGACAGCCCAGACCTGGAGAAGGTGATCGAGGACAGCGAGAAGGACAATGTCACCAGATACGCGGTGGCGGTACGTGGGGGGAGGGGAGGGGAGCATTTCGACAGCCAAACAGCTGCAAAAGCCGTGCAGAGCTCAGCTCCCAGCCTGTTCACCGGGGTCCTCGCTGCTGGTTCTGCTTTTGCAGGAGGTGGTGGGATGCTCGGCTCGGGATTCGGCTGCCGGAGCAGGGGCTGTGGCCGGGGACAGGCAGGACCCTGCATTGCCCCGGGCACCCAAATTCCATGAGGGGAGCCCAGCCTGGGCTGCCTGGAGGAATTATGGCAAATCCTGGTTTTCTCCCACAATGGGGTGTCAGAGGCCAAGGCTGTGAGGCTATTTCCACATGACAGGCTGAGAGAGTTGGGGGGTTCAGCCTGGAGAAGAGAAGGCTCCNTGTGAGGGTGGTGAGAGCCTGGCCCAGGTTGCCCAGAGAAGCTGTGGCTGCCCCATCCCTGGAGGGGTTCAAGGGCAGGTTGGAGGGGGCTTGGAGCAAGCTGGTGTGGTGGGAGGTGTCCCTGCCCAGGGCAGGGGGTGGCACTGGATGATCTTCAATGTCCTTTCCAACCCAAACCATTCTGCGATTCTCTGATTCCATGACGCCCCTCAGGTGCTTTGGGATGGCTCTACCCAGCGCATGAAACCCCCCTGAGTCTTGCCTTCCTATTTCAAACCTAGGTCTTGGGTTATTATAACAGAAGAGGAATCAATCCCGAAGCCTTTTTGAATGAGATAAAATTTATAGCGAGCGACCCAGATGACAAGCATTTCTTTAACGTCACCGACGAAGCAGCACTCAAAGACATCGTGGACGCGCTTGGGGAAAGGATATTTAGCTTGGAAGGTGAGTGATGCTGTCCCCTGACACATCCCAGCCAGCCAGGCTTTGGTGGATTGCTTCAGATGTGCTGTTGGTCCTCAACCTGGTGAATTTGAACGGATCACACTGGCGGTTTCCCTAATACCTCCTTGTTACAGAACCTAAAATCACACTTTAAATATCTCCATAGATAAAGAAAAGTCTTTATTTTGAGTGGTTTCCATCCCTCAAGCATCGGGAGCGCAGACGCCCTCTCCTCAAAAGGTGACCCCTCATTCTTGCACCCGTTATTTGCAGAGCTCTGATGGCCCTGCCATTTACAGCAAACCTTTGAAATCTGGCAATGGGGGGGTCATCTGGGTGTCAGCATCTTTCTCACCCATCAAATTCCACCCAAACCCAGCCGGGCTATAAACAGGCAAAAAACCACACACCGTTTGCCAGGGACTCCCTGGAATCTCAGGCATCGAGGGTTACGGGAGCAATGTGAGGGCCTTTTTTGGTTTGTTGGCTGAAATTAAATATCAAGAAATATTTTTGTTCAAAATGACAGCGCTTCTGTCCGCCTTGTGACAAGTTTGTGGGTCTCCAAAACTAAATTTATCGAAATTTCATAGGCAAAGCACATCCTGGGATGAACAATTGAAACAGAAGATGGACGGCTTTCACTGGAAATTAAACATCTTGGGATTTGGGGGAATTTTGGGCAAACCAGCTCACAAACTCCCCACCAGTTTGCCAGTTATCTCAGTCCAGCCCAGCCCAATGCTTCTCAGTGGAAGAAAGCTTCCCTGGGTGAGAAGCTTCACGCAGTTGCAATTATGAAGTGAAATCCTCTAAATCCATATTTTTGTGTGTCCTTGCAGCTCGGAAAGGAGAGATCCACACCAAGGCAGAGCTCCCAGTACCTATTAGTGGTACAAATTTGTGTAATTGTGGTGATTTAGGGAGAAACAAGAACATTTAGGGCAACCGATGTCCTTTGTGCCCCAGGTGGGGTGGAGATGGACACTCAGCCCCCTCCAGGAAGGCAAAGCTCTCCATTATATACAAATTCCTTTTTTTTTTTTTAAGGAACCAACAAGAATGAAATCTCCTTTGGACTGGAAATGTCCCAGACTGGATTTTCATCACATGTTGTGGAAGTAAGAGAGTAAATGTGGGGTCCTTTTTTCACTTTTTATCATCACTGGCAGCTGCTGGGGGGAGAAAGGGGGGAGAGACGGGTACTTTGGGCAAGTTATTAATCATGAAGCTAAATTGGTCACAGGAGAATAAAGAAGAAAATGCTGTTGCTGGTGGTTTATCCCATGGGAAAGGGAGCTGCTGGGAGACTTAAAGGTGTTGGGGAGAAGGTGCTTGTGGGTGGTGGGATGGAGAGGATGCTCAGTCCCCTTCCACCCCACAGGCTCTGTGGGCTGGCAGGTCTGAGTGAAAAGCCAGGAGGAACCTCTGCTTGGGCTTTTCTTGGGTTATTATACCAGAAGAGGAATCAATCCTGGGGAGGAAAAGCACTCTGGAAGTATATGAACGGGGTGGGAATGTCATTCCAGCATGTTTAAAAATCTCCATCTTTCCAGGTGTGCTTTGGAGAGTGGTTAGCTTGATTATCTTTCATTAATTACTTTTTTTTTTTCCTTTTGTGAGATTTCTCCCCTTTTCTGTAAAACGTGCAATTTCTTGGAGGGACCATTTTCTGGTTTCCTCTTTTGCTCTCTGCAGCCTCCAACAAGTATATAGTGGAGGATTTGGGCTTTGAAGGACCCCCATACGGGTTCTCACATGGAACCAGCCCATCAGGTCCCCTCATCCATCTCAGCACGAGTCACCTTTGCCCGTATTGGGCAGTGGGGGGAAGAATTGCCTCCACTTGGTAAGAAATACCCTCAAACCACTCCTGCTCTCCCACAGGATGGGATCTTGCTGGGGGCAGTGGGTGCCTACGACTGGAACGGAGCCGTCCTGAAGGAAACCAGCAGTGGGAAGATCATTCCCTTGAGGGAATCTTATCTCCAGGAGTTCCCGGAGGAGCTGAAAAATCACGGAGCCTATTTAGGTAAGAAAGACAAACGAGCCTCTCCTGCCAGGGCTGAATTCATGATTTTATGACTTAATAATAGGAAGCACAACATATTTCTCAAATGACTAATAGCAGCCAGCACTCCCAGCGTAGGTGGTGCTGTGCTGGGCTGCTTGTGAGCTGCCGTTGGTGGGAGACCTGTGATGCCCCTTCCTCAGGGATGCCACGTACGTGAGCATCCTCACCTGGGAAGAGCCCAGTGTTGACCACGGCATTCAGCCCAAAAGCAATTTAAATGCAGAAGTAGCTCAGACACCAGCCAGCCCGGGTCATCCACAGTGCTTACTGGAATGGGGTTTTTTTTTTAAAAAAAAAGCTGATGAAATTCCATGCCTAGGGAGGAAATACCTGCTGGGTTAATCCGTTCCATGTGCGGCTGCTGAAGGTCTGGAGTAAAAATATCAGCCTGGTTTGGGAAATGAAGCCTCTCGTCAGAGACGTGCGTGCCAGGCTGAGCAGGGAGCGGGGTGGGATGCTGTGGGGTTGCCCACCAGTGAGTTCGGGGCTCCTTCCTCCACTGGGGGCACAAACAGCCCCTGGACACGTGGCTCATCTCTTGGGGTGACAGCAGAGTGTCCCCCGTGCTCAGCTGTGAGCTCCTGGAGCAGGGATGGCTGCGGTTGTGCAAGGGGTACTCATGGCAGAATCTGGGACCTCAGCTGGGATCTTTCCTTCCCATTATCTGGAGTGAAAAATTCGGAAATATTAAGGAAGCGCTGGTGCATCCTGCTGCTGAGCAGCCCAGCTCACTCAGTGCCAGGACCCAGGGGTTTCAAGGCTGATGCTTGGTGTAGGATTATCCCCCCCAGGAGGGGGATATTGAGGGAGATAGGGACTCCGGATAAGGCCAATGCCCAGGGAAAGGAGCGCATAAATCACAATAATCCCTGGAGACACTTAAAATTCAACTGGATGCGACCCTGAGAGCGATCTGATCCAGCTTCTTGGTTGGCCATGCTTTGAGTTTCTAATAATTTAAGTAGCGCATAAAACTGACTGTGAACGTGCAGGAACCTGGAGCTGGGTCTAAAAAATAGGATTTTTGCAGCCTCAGTGTTGCATTCCTACATAAGCCCATCTGCAACCGCGGGGCAGTGTCACAGCCCGGCGTCCGACCCGTGGGGTCAGTGATCCCAGCATGGAAAATAACCCTTCTTGGGGGGAAAAGAGGGATTTCTCAGGGTCATTTGCTCACACAGGGTTATTTCCATAAGGACTCAGGTCTTGGTGGATTTGTGGCTTTTATTGGGCTCTGGATGTTAATGTCAAGCATCAGCAAAGTCTTTCACTCCTGGTTTGGGATGCGGCATAGCCGGCGTCTCGACGAAGCAGTGCAGGCTCCTGGCGTGCACACACCTTGCTGGAGTTTGATGTGAGCCATGAAACAAAACACTTCTCAGGACGGGAATTGGACTTGTGTTGATTAGAGAAGGATTTTTCATGGGGTTTGCCAGCTGCGCTCAGCGTTGCCAAAGCTCTGGGTGCAGCTGAGCAGCTCAGGGTGTAGGCAGGATCTGAGCAGGCGGCTCAAAGCCCAGGGTCAGGGCACTGGGTTTTATTTGAATGACTTTATCTTTGAAGAAAATCTGGGTTTCTAGCTTCCCGACCTGGGAGGCGGCCAGAGTTGTGTCAGCAGCTGGAGGGGGCCTAATGGAAAGCAGATTGCTGGGCAGGAGCAGGCAGGGAGCCTCTCACCCTGCGTCTGCCCTCCGCATCCAGGTTACACCGTCTCCTCCGTCATCTCCACCGAGCGCGAGCGGATTTACGTGGCGGGAGCGCCCAGGTTCAACCACACCGGGAAAGTCATCATTTTCAGCATGCACAACAACCGAAACCTCACCATCCACCAGGCGCTGAAGGGGGAGCAGGTAACGCCCGGGATGCTACGTGGGTTTTTTTCCCACCTCCCTAAATCCTCCCCCTGCAGTTTGCAAATCTTTCTGTTTAAATGGCTCAGCATCCACGGGCAGCTGGGGATGACTTTGAGGGTGGCAGAGCCCTGGCAGAGGCTGCCCAGGGAGGCGGTGGAGTCTCCTTCTCTGGAGACATTCAAACCCCACCTGGACACGTTCCTGTGGGACCTGCTCTGGGTGGACCTGCTCTGGCCAGGAGTTGGACTGGGTGATCTCCAGAGGTCCCTTCCAACCCCATGTCATTCTGTGATACTGTGTCCTGGTTGTCGCTGCACCCGCAGCTCCGAACCATGCGGAGGAAGAGGGGGGATCCCTGCAGCAGGGATGGGGCTCGGAATGTCCCTGTGGTCCCCACCGAGGGGGTGGCAGTGGTTTATACAGCATATTCATAGGATCATAGAATGGTTAGAGTTGGAAAGGACCTTAAAGATCATCTAGTTCCAACCCCCCTGCCACGGGCAGGGACACCTCCCACCAGACCAGGTTCCTCAAACCCCCATCCAGCCTGGTCTTGAACCCCTCCAGGGAAAGGGCATCCGCAGCTTCTCTGCATAACCAGTGCCCCTTGCACGCTGGGACCACGGCTCCCACCCCCTCCTCTGTCCCCTCTAGATCGGCTCCTACTACGGCAGCGAGATCAACTCCCTGGACGTCAACGGCGACGGCGTCACCGACGTTTTGCTGGTGGGAGCCCCCATGTACTTCAGCGAGGGCAGGGAGAGGGGGAAGGTCTACGTCTACACCCTGCGGGAGGTACGTGGCAGCACGGCGGGGAGAGCTGGGGGAGGCTGCAGGGGCCAGGGGGAACTGTGTCCCCTCGTGTCACCTCCCCGGTGGTGGCTCCGGGTTGTGTGTACCCACCAGATCCCGTCAAACATCCCGGGGCACGGCAGCCCGGTCCAGAGGCTTGGTAACACCTCACTGTTGTCACTGCTGCAAGATTCAGGGAGGATTTGTCTGTTTTTCTTGTTTATAAACAATTGCGGGGGTGGGGGGCATTGCTCATTGCCAGCAAAGGGTGTCCAGCCTGTGCTGGAGCAGAGCCACCTCGTCTCAAGGCTTCTCTGCTCCTGGCTGGGAGAGCTCCTTGGCCCCAAGGAGGTGATGCATGGGGTGCATGGGGTCTTTGCAACGTCTCTCTGGAGAAACAGTCTCCATCCACTTTGTTTCCCCCAAAACCATTCCCTCCGAGGGCACCCTCCTGCCCAGGGTCACGGGAAACAGCAAGGTCGGTCCCTCCAACATAGCTTCAGGGCACAGACAGGACACGTGCCACCCTTGTCCCCTTCCCTGGCACCCACCAGTGCTCTGGGGCAGGACCAGCTTTCCTGCCACCCTCAAAGCTGGCTAAAAATACAGTTTCTGAGCCAAATCCATCAGGCTCTGGGGGTGTCCAGGGCAGCGAGCAGGTTGTTCTCTACATCCAAGGCTGCAGAGCCCACCCGGAGTGGTCCCCACATCTAAAGCACAACTTTTTATGCAATCGTTTACATAAGCTGCTATAAAAGGAAGGCAAAGCAGGTGTGGGGCTGGGGAGGAGCTCATCCATCCCCAAGGACATGCTGAGTAGAAAGTCCCACAGCCCCAGGAGTACTCTTACCTCCTTCCTTATAGAAAAGGCTCACACATCACTGCATTTTTGCTTGCCTTTGAGGGTTTTCTCCTCTTGCCAGGCTTGCTGCTGATCATTTTGGGGTGGCTTTTTTTTTTTTTTTTTTTCCTTTTCTCTTTGGCTGGCCCAGCAGAACCGCTTCGTTTCCAGCGGTGCCCTTGTAGACCTGCAGAGCTACCAGAACTCCCGCTTTGGCTCCTGCATCGCCGCCGTCCCCGACCTCAACCAGGACTCCTACAACGACCTTGTCGTCGGGGCGCCTTTGGAGGACGAGCACCAGGGAGCAATATACATCTTCCTCGGCTTCAAAGAGACCATCCTGAAGAAGTACAAGCAGGTACAGCTCTCGAGTGCTTCGGTTGTCCTCATTTTTCATCAGAATAAATGTCATTTGTGCCCATTTTAAGGATGACGGAGCAGGATCAATTCACGTGCAGTACTGCATTGTTAATTATTATTGCTGGATATTTTCTCTTGCAAAGGGTCCAAGACAAAGCAAACGCAGGGTATGGAAAATATGCTTGAAATTAGGGGCAATGCTTAGCACTTGGTGCAACAGATTACTAGAGATAAAATATTTCTCACACTTGTGAGAGACAGTAAACGTACAGAGTAAATCAGCAGAAATCTCTGGATGGTGTCTCCGAAGAGAAATTGCTGCCATTCCCTGGAGCATCACATTTGGTACAAGCACTTAGAAAGGGGTGTCTTGGAGGTGGCAAACCCCCTCCTCAGGCAGGGATGCTCCGGCTGGAAACCAGCCTGGATTCTCCCCTCTGCTTTCCAGCGGATAGCAGCCGCCGACCTCGCGCCCGGCCTGATGTATTTCGGATGCAGCATCCACGGACAGCTGGACCTGAACGAAGACGGGCTCGTGGACTTGGCCGTTGGCTCTCTGGGGAATGCCGTGCTGCTGTGGTTAGTTGTGTCTCCTTTGGCACTCTCCTCTGCCCGAGGCTCGTTGCAATATGCTGTCATTTTGAGGGGGGAAAAGCAGATCCCCGGACGATTTGACCCATCTTTCTACAAAAGTGACCCCCTGTCCATGGGATTTCAATGCACTTGGACCCTAGGAGGACATCAGAGTTGGTTTTGAACTGAATGTCATCATTAGTTCCCCAAGAATGTCAAACCAGCTGATTAATTTGTGTTGATTTGCCCGGGCTCCCTCTGGTCTTATTTAATAAGAACAATTTAATGTTTGCAAATACTGATTAATGTTTGGAAAGTCCCTTGAAGCTGTCAGGGTGGACGGTAGCCATGCCCAGCAGAGATGGGCCACCCTGAGGTCTGCCTTGAAAGCGCTACATGCAGGCAGGGGCCAAATCCTGCTCTCGGTGCTGAGCTACTTCATTGTTATAAGCTGGAGGCAAATATGTGCAAGATAGTTTATTCTTCAAATCCTACATAGATGAGCTAAGAGTAGATCTGCACGCCGTGGTGGCCTTTGGTCTTCCTCAGCACCTCTTTGATGTTGGGAAAAAGGGTGAAAAGGGTGAATCTGGAGGCTTTTGGAGGCTGCTGCTGATGTCTGTGAGCATCCCCTGCCCCAGCACTTCTCCTGAGCATTGCTTGCCCCACAGGTCCCGCAGCGTGGTCCAGATCAACGCCAGCATCCGCTTCGAGCCCTCCAAAATCAACATCTTCACCAAGGACTGCAAGCGGAACGGGAAGGATGCCACCTGCATGTCGGCCTTCGTCTGCTTCACCGCCGTCTTCCTCTCGGCTCACTTCCAGACAGCCAGCCTGGGTAAGCTCGCGCGACAAAAAACCCAATTCATGCCTCGTTTAGGTCTCCGGCCCCAAGGGAGCACCCAGCTTCTGCCAAGGGAAACCATCCAGGAGCTTGGCGAGCCTGGAGGAGAGCACTTTGCCATCTGCCACATCCCTTTTTACCCGCAAATTTGTCCCTCTGCTGGCTGATGTAGCAGGGAGGGTGGCTCTGCCATTAAGCGGTGCCAAGAAACACTCCGAGAACTCAACCTCACCCATGTTGAACCTCTCCTCTCACCTACACCCTGGCACCTGCAGCTTGCTTTGCTGCGGTGCATCTCATGGGGGTGTCACCACTGCCCGGCCGGGCAGCGGGACAGGAGAGGACGTGCCCGGGCCACGTCCCACAGAGCTCCTCCATCCTTCCCTCTGCAGCGGAAGAACGCAGCTGCCGACCAGATGTGCATGTTTCCCTAATATCCCGGGGAATCTCTGTGAAGTTGTTGGGCCAGCTCTGCTTTTAAACCCTCGCGTGTTGCCGTGACCCCGAGCCTACCCGGCGGCTGCCCGTGACTCAGCCGATAGAGGCTCAGCCCCCTGCAACCGGGGGGAAATCGGGTCCCAAGCACAGCCAAAGGAAAAGCTCCCAATCCCCTAGAGCAGGAATTTTGAGCTGTGCTATAAAACCCAGCGTTTTCCTCCCAACCGCTCTCATTGCAGAGCTTGCGGGACAAAATGTCGAGTGGAGTTCCCTTTATTTATTTACTTTTACACTTATCTCTACCCAGAAGAGCCACTCGGGGAGGATGGTGTGTGCTGGGGCATCACATCTTGGCACATTTTGCTGTGGCAAAGCATCTGGGAGAGAAGAGTGTTCTGGGGTACAATACCTCCAGAACTGGTACAGACCAGCATGTCCATATATGAGGCAAATAAATGTATATCCTGCACAGACTTTATACAGTGTCTTTTCAATAATGCATTTTTAAAGTTCCTCATTTGACCTGGAGAGTGGATGCTTTGCCCCAAGGAAATGTCTGTTAGAAACAGGCAATAACACCTGTAGCCCCGTTTTCCCAGTTTTCGCTTTAGCGTGCTCCCTGCCGTGCTCCTCCCATGAGAGGAGGTCATCATGCCGTGGTGGCCTTTGGTCTGCCTCAGCACCCTCTTGATGTTGGGAAAAAGGGTGGAAAAAATGTGAAAAGTGTGGATCTGGGGGGCTTTTGGAGGCTGCTGCTGATGTTTGCAGGTGTCCTGTGCCCCAGCACATCTCCCCTGCTCGCTCCACAGTGGGGTGATAGAATCATAGAGTCGTCTAGGTTGGAAGGGACCTTAAAGAACATCTAGTCCAACCATCAACCTAACTCTGACAAAAAAAATAAATAAGAAATAAGCAATAAAAAAATCACTAAACCATGTTCTTGAGGACCAAAATAGGGATTTGGGTGCACAAAAGCCCGTTTTTGCCCCAGTGTGGCTACATGGTGAGCGGAGAAGAGTGGGGAGAAGCCCTGATGGTGCTGCTCTTACAGAATCACAGAATGGTATGGGGTTGGAAGGGACCTCTGGAGATCACCCAGTCCGATCCCCTCTCTCCTCGCAGGGCTGCGGTACAATGCCACCATCGACGAGCGCAGGTACACGCCGCGGGCTCACCTGGACGAGAGCGGGGAGCGGCAGACGCAGAAGGGGCTGGTGCTGCTCGCCGGGCAGGAGCACTGCGACAGGCTCCAGTTCCACGTCCTGGTGAGTGCCAAGGAGGACAAGGCTGGGGTCTCCTCCTCTGCCAGCCCCCAGAGGAGAGACAGCCGCCCAAACAGAGATGCTCCCCGCCACGTGCAAAGTAACGATGGTCGGAGGAGCCTCGATGGCTGGAAATGAGCCTCGTCCTCCAGATTTCTTCTCACTGGGTTTGATGTGGTCAGGGATGGAGCTGCCGGCCACGGCAGCTGCCGGGTCCCCAAGCGCTGACTTCATCGTAGCCCCGGCTCGCACTGTCCACGAGCCGCTAGCCGTGCCCTCAGGGAGGGCGTGCACTCTTGATGCCCGGGTCAAGCTGGTCCTCCTGCTCCAAAATCGGTGAAAACTCTTTTTTTTATTTGCATTGGGGAGCCAAACGCCTCCATGCTGGTCCCCAGTGCTCTCACTCTCTGCACGCCTCCAACCATCAGGGTCCCCCTCTCCGGGTGCAGGAGCCAGCGAAACCCTCTGCATTGCTTGCAGGGAACAGCTGATGCACAATCCTGGCCAAAATCAAACATTCCCAGTGAATGATGAGAATGGTTGTGGAGGCCAGGGAAGGCCGAGTTGCCAGACTGGCCCAGCCCCAAGCCCTAGCCTGAACTGCCGTGAACTTCTGGGAAATTTGAGTCTGGAGATGGAGCTTGTGATTTAGCCCAAGAAGCATCTCGCTTCAGAGCATCCAACTGCACCCCGTGCGCCTGGGGCAAGGTGTGGAAGGAGCTCACAGAGCTGCAGGAAAGGTGCAGCTTCGATACCAGCCAGACAAGCCCCAGGTCAGGGTTCCAGGACAGCTCTGTGTCCCCTGGGAGCCTGGCTGGGGGCCAGTGGCCCTGGAGCACCCATCTTTTGGAGCCAGCATCTCCAGGGTGCAGCATTTCCCGCACCGTCAGATGGGTGTTGAGTAGCACCACTGAGCTCGGGTTGTCCCTGTCCCTAGATGAGGGTTCGCTGGAGAGAAAGGATGCTCACACACCAAGTATATGAGATTTCAAAGCTTTTATTCCATAAAATGACCACACATGCCTGTAGCTCTGCCTTAACCTTGCTCTCTGATGCTGCCCCTCCACCAGCAGGAGCCCTGTCCTTCTCAAAGGTGCTTTCTGTCCGCTGCAGGACACGGCTGACTATGTGAAGCCAGTGACGTTCTCCATTGACTACGAGCTGGAGCACCCCGAGAACGGCCCCATGCTGGACGATAGCTGGCCCACCTCACTCAAGGTCTCGGTAGGTGGCAGCACCCACCTCCCAGGGTGCCTTTTATGGGGCACTTGGTCAGCAGATTTATCCCCAAACACAAGATTTGCTTCTTTGTCTTCGGGTTATCGTCCCTGATCCCTCCCGTGATGGTGATGTGTCTGCATCCGCTGCAGCCTGGGACCACCCCCCATGTCCCTTCTCCTTGGAGTACAACCTGGGGCTCACGGCGTTCACTGAGCTGCTCTTGTCATCCCTCTCAGGTCCCTTTCTGGAACGGGTGCAACGAGGATGAGCACTGCGTCCCCGATCTGGTCCTGGATGCCAGAAGTGATGTGCCCAGTGCCATGTGAGTAGGTTGCTCAGAACATCCTCCCAACCGTTATGCCGGGGGGCTCCGAAACCCACCCCCAACCCATGGTGACATCGTGGCTGGTCCTTCATCCAGCACCACCATGAGGTGCTCCTCGGCACCTCCGCCGGCAGTGGGTCTCTGAGGCTCTGCCTTCTCCCTGCCTGGAACGAATCAGTGGTTTTTCAGGGAATCCGCAAAACAACTAATATTTGATGCCATGGTGATGAGCCCCAGGGAGACAAATCAGAAAATAACAGGGGGGAATAAACACAAGGTTGGCATTACCCACTTGGCAATTACCGGCTTGACTCACACAGCAGAAATAATTATATGCTGCATCTGATCACTTAAAGAGCTTTAAAGGTTATCTAGGAGCACAGGAGTCTGAAGATCCACCTCCCATCGACAGCAGCAGCCCCTGGACCCAGCGCTGCTCCCTGGGGATTACCTGCATCCCATAATCCAGCATTTATTGTAAAACACTGTAAAGTTCTTGGTCCTGAGACTGCAACCCAGCACGTGACTGGTTCTGTCTGGGCTGGGCTGTGCTGTGGGAGGTTGAAGTGAGCTGTAGGAGGGGATTATTTGAGGATTTTAGTGACTGGAGTCCTACAAACAATCATGTGCAGACACCAAGGGTCAGATCTCTAGTCCGGTTCCTCCTGAAGCCTGTGGAGCTTTCCCAACAGCATCAGTGGGCACCAGGTCATTCTCTGCAACAGCAGCAAATGTCAAGGTGATTTCTGCTGAGAAAACCACTTTTGAGGTTGTTTGTTGGAATAGAGCTATTCCTTCAAACCAGCTCCCTGGCTGCCCACCACGGGGCTCTGAAGGTGGCACCGTCCTACATTTTCCTTTCCTTTGTTATTTCGCTTAAAGGAAATAAATGCCCAAACACCCGTCAAATCTGTAAAAGCAGACGCTGCCATTGCAGAGTTTGTGCTGGAAAACTCTCTGGGAGGTAGATCTCAGCCAGGCTGAAACTCAGTGCCAGCTTTACCCTCTGCTAATGGTACGGGATCTATTTTTTCCTTACATCCCAGCTGTACTAAGAACTCCTACCTAGGTCTGAGATAGCTAGGCACCATCAGCCAGCAATCACAAGCAAAATGATCATAGAATCACAGAATGGTTTGGATTGGAAGGGACCTTAAAGCTCCCCCAGTGCCACCCCCTGCCCTGGGCAGGGACACCTCCCACCAGCCCAGGTTGCTCCAAGCCCCCTCCAACCTGCCCTTGAACCCCTCCAGGGATGGGGCAGCCACAGCTTCTCGGGGCAACCTGGGCCAGGCTCTCACCACCCTCACACCAAAGAACTTCTTCCCCACATCTCAGCTCCATCTCCCCTCTTTCAGTGTCAAACCCTTTCCCCTCCTCCTAGGGCTTCCCTCCCTGATCGAGTCCCTCCCCATCTCTCCTGGAGCCCCTTGAGGGACTGGAAGGGGCTCTGAGGTCTCCCTGGAGCCTTCTCTTCTCCAGACTGACCCCCCCATCTCTCTCAGCCTGTCCTCCCAGCAGAGGGGCTCCATCCATGGGTCATCTCCGTGGCCTCCTCTGGCCCCGCTCCAACAGCTCCATGTCCTTCTGATGTTGGTGGCCCCAGAGCTGGCACTGGGGGGGTCTCCCCAGAGCGGAGCAGAGGGGTAGATCCCCCCCCCTTGCCCTGCTGGCCACGCTGCCAGCCCAGGGTGCGGGGAGTTTCTGGGCTGTGAGCACACATTGTTGGCTCATGTTGAACTTCTCATCCACCAGCACCCCCAAGTCCTTCTCCTCGGGGCTGCTCTCATGGGTGGAATTTGTGATTCCTCTTTCCATAGCAGCACAACAGAGGAAGAGCAGGGATTTCCTTGCTCTACCCTAAATTCCCAGGGCCAGGGCTTGGCGGGTGCTTGTCAGGGCTTCCCTGCAGTGCTGTCCTCCTCCCGCAGGGACTTCTGCCGTCGGGCTCTGCGGAGGCCACCACCGGACTGCTCGGCCTTCAGCCTCTCCTTCGACACCTCCGTCTTCGTCATCGAGAGCAGCAGGAGGAGGGTGGCCGTGGAGGCGACGCTGGAGAACCGAGGCGAAAACGCCTACAGCACGGTCCTCAACATCTCCTTCTCCAGAAACCTCCAGTTTGCCAGTTTAATCCCCAAGGTGAGGCTGCTGGGGGAGATCCGGGGCTTTCCAGAGGCGCTTCTAATCCCGGCCGGATGAGAAAGCTCTGTCCTAAACCGGAGCCCAAAAACGTCTCCATCCCTCATAAATCAGACATGTTTATTGGCTTAGTTTCTAAGCACTTACAGCCCTTTCAGATCTTCATTTTGGAAACACAAAAGCGCTTGAATTTTAAGAGCCTGAAAGAAGGTCAAATGCAGATGAAATTATTTCCCTCTTTATTTTTCTACTCCAATACGGTTTAAAAATACTCGCTGCACGTGGCCAAGTTCCCGTCAGGGATGAATTTTTGCAGCTGAGATATAACTCCTGGAAGCACGGGCTGATGCCGGGAGCTCAGCATCGAGCCGGGAGATGCCCCTTCTCTACGCCTGTCCCTTGGATGAGCTCGTCCCCGGGCCATGGGTCCCCTCCCCAGGATTTCACCCACCACCACTTGCTCGTCTCCGTGCGACTCCTCCCTTTTCCCAGCGAGGTTTGGGAAATTTGCTGATGCTGCTGAGCCCTCCTCGCTCATCCCCCCCCACCCCCCCTCCAATGACTTCATACCCGCCCGCGGATCCCATGGCCTGCCTTTGTTTTTCTATAAAGCCGGGCCAAGGGAAAATTGCGGGGCATGCTGCCCACAAAATAAGAAAAATGCATTTTCTGAGAGATTGCTACAAATTAAGTGAGGGGGGGAAACCCTACGGTGCTCGGGAGCAGAGAGCACCAGGCAGCGGCGGCTGCAGGAAATATTTGTAGCTGGTTATAGAAGCATCACTCTGCTAACGGGCCCCCTGCTGCTGCTGCTTATAAATAAGTAAATTGCCAACCAGAGAGGATGAATGTTAGTGTCTGAGGCTGCATGGAGACCCAAATAAAAAGTAGCTGTGGCCCCAGAAAGTCCACGAGCTCAGCAGATGAGTGGGAGAAAGCTCCAGGCTGTTGCTGGTGGCTTCAAAGTATTTTCTCTGTAGCTGGTGCTGGGTTGTTCCATCTCCTGGCTAGGACTTGTCCTTTCAGGCTCTAATATTCCAAAAATTGGAATAGCTCATCACCTCATGATGGGGATGGACACCACCTGCATCCAACCAGGCTACAACCTCTTGTGGGGTTGCTGCAGCTTGGCAGCCAAGGAGGAAGAGCAGGGACAGTGTCTCCCATCCCACCTCAGCCTGTGCTCGAGGAAGAGCAGGGTTGGTGTCTCCCATCCCACTTCAGGGCTTTGCGATGGGCAGGAGCTTCCCCAGCCTGGCTGGTGAGCTGGAAGGTGTTCAAGCAGCAGGAATCTGGTTGTTGAGACGAGGAAGTCTATTATTACTCCTTAGCTGGTGGCCACACAGATTAATAGTTATCTCTCAATATCATGTTATCTCTCGATGCTTCCCTGTGACTCTGCAACACAGAAAAATATTCCTCTTCCCAATTATAGCGGCAAGAATAATCAGGTTCATTCATTCACTGCTGTAGTTAAATTTCTAAAGAGGATTTAAATCAGAAAGCTGGAGGTTGCTTGCTAGAAGTGTCTCTCTCCAGGAACGACCCTAGAAATTCAGCTGCAGGGGATGGATTCCCAGCCTGCAGCAAGCGGGGTTGGTTTGTTTGGGTTGGTTGGGTTGGGTTGGCTGGTTGGTGTGTTCCAAAAGTTAAAGCCTGTTTTGAGCCCCACGGGTGCGTTTGCTGCTTTCATAAAGAGCCAGGTGACAGGGCTCATGCCCGGTGCCATGGACACTTCACGTCCCATTTTAGGATGACACAGACATCAACATTGACTGCATGACCGAAGAGAAGCACCCCAACAAGAAGGTGTGCAACGTCAGCTACCCCTTCTTCCGAGCCAAGGCCAAGGTAAGGCTATTCCCTTCTGCCCAAGTGAGACATCACCCATGGGACGGGACCCCTCCATCCCTGGCACAGCCATGGGGCCACAACCATCCATCCTTGGGCTGGGCAGCTTTGAACAAGAATTTTAAGGATAAGCATTTGGATTCTTCCCTTTCTCTGCCCGTTGCTGGTGTTCGAAAGGTGCGTTAGGGAACCAGGGATGGTCAGGATGCTGCCTTGGTGGTAGGAGGCCGCCCGGCTCCTCCAAGTCAAAGAATTTGTCTCCAGTCCTTTGGAGCAATTTAACATTGGCTTCAAACCACTACTGGTGACTTCCCTGAGCTCCTTCCTCACAGTACCCTTTTCTGAGAGATTTTCCTTGCTCTGAGCACCTGGGGTCCATCCAGACCTTCCTCTGAGCCTGCCCAAGCCCCCTCAGGCTGGTGGCATCCTCCAGACCACAGCTCACAGCGGTTGCCAGCACTGGGCATAAGCCCAGGTCCAGCAAGCACCACGTTTTAAATAAAACCCTTTGGAAATGTTATGTGCAGCATTAAGGTAGGGAAGGGAAAGTGAGGAGATGCAGGACCTTGCTCCCCAGTGCCACTCTCTGCAGTCACCCTGTGAAATCCCACCTGCCTGTCCTGAGCTCCCGTGGGAAAAGGGGCCAAGACAAGCAGGATCTGAAGAGAAAAGTCCTTCCAACCGCCGTATCCGTCTGAAGCCTTTCCTTGTCAGAAGCTTGAAAAATGACAGACGAGCTCCAGGCACCTCGCTAGGCTTTAAAGCTCCCAAAAAAGCCCTCTCAGATGCCTGTGGCTGTACACGAGAGTGCAGCAGCCCGGCTCCCCATGACCTACGGGGGCTGAGAATGCATCTGCGTGGCATCAGGTAGTCCAGGTCCTGCCAAGACAAAGACAAGCTGGAAATGGAAATTTGGCCGGAGAGCAGCCAGGGGCTTTAATATTATACTCAGCTGTGCAGTCCCAGACAGTTTGAGGTCATTGCCACAGCTCTCGCAGATGTGACATTTATCACATTTTATTGTTGTTGGCCCCTCTCCGGCTGCCTGCCCCCGCCAGCCCACCCCGTGCCGCAGATGGGAGCCAGCAGCCTCTCGCTGCAGGTCCCCCCCGCGGCTTTCTCTTCCAAAGAGGGGGGAAAAAGGGGGGCTGCTCGCTTCCCCAATCTCAGAGCAAAAAAAAATAGCGTGCAGGGGCGAGAGCAAATCCTGCAAATCCCCAGCGTGGGCTCTTCTCTCCCTGGAAAGCCCAGGCTCTGCCCAAAGCCCGGCAGCATCTCCCGATGGGGGCAGGGGGATGCTCTCACACCCAAATCCCCCACATCGCTTCTGGCCGACACTCAGGGGTTTATTTTGTTGGTTTGGTGGGTTTTTTTCCCCTAATGTTTTCTCCAATCTGTTTCCGACCTCTGCAGGTAGCTTTTCGCCTGGATTTTGAATTCAGCAAGTCGGTTTTCCTTCAGAGCATGGAGATCTACCTGATGGCCAACAGGTGAGTGGCTGCTTTCTCCCTTCCACGTGTTTGCGAGGTCAACGGGACGTTGCCCGCTCCGGTTGGGTTTCCTCCTTCCATTGCCTTGGGTGATGCTGGGGGCTTTAGGCAGGGAATAACCACACAGAAAACTGATTGCCCTGGGTCACTGCAGAGCGTGCAGCCCTCTATCCACAAACCAGGCTGGTTTTATTTATCTATATATTTGTATCCATCTTTTTTTTTTCTGTGTACGTGGAGGCTGTGCAGTCACCGCCAGACTGTGCGGAGCAGAGAGGGGCTCTGGCCGTGGCTGTTTTCTTACCCACCTTCACAACTGCAAATACTCCCAGGAAAAATATCTCCTGACAGTTTTGCAATAATTTGCCGAGGATTCGCTGTGTCGGGGCTGCTGCTCTGCTTTGAGGCTGCTGGGTGGGAAACCTTTCTCCAAACGATCTACTTTTATGGCCTTGGGCTAATAAAGTTACAGAAAAAAAATTGCTTATTTCTACACTTTGGCCAAAAAACAAAAGTTCAACCCTTTCCTGCCTGCTTCCCATGGCCCCCCCAAAAGAAATCAGAGGGGACCCAGCTCTCACCTCACCCCGTTGCTGTTTCAGTGACAGCGAGGAGAAGGAGAGCACCAAGGAGGACAACTTTGCCCACCTGAATTTCCACCTGAAGTACGAAGCCGACCTGCTCTTCACCAGGTGTGTGGTTCGGAAGGGGCTGCAGCTCATGGTGGGGAGACACATATCCTTTGGGAAAACCAGTGCTGGGCCCATGGCCGGTAGCGCTGAGCTTTAATTTGGGGATTTATCTAGAAAAGGGGCTGAAGGAACCATAAAACCAAGGGCATCCCGCTCGGTGGGTCCTTGTAAAAATCAACAGCAAGAAGCAACGAGCTGCTGTGCTTTCATACTTTTTAAATGCACAAGTGTTATTAAACAGGTGTGAGGGCAACTTTTTTCAAGGGGAAAAAGTACTTATTGTAGGTAATAATGTTCATACCACGTGTCACGAGCCAGCGTCTGGGCTGCTAGCCATCCCACTAAAAATCCTCCCACCAGAAGCTCAGCTGAGGGATGTGCATGGAAGGGTTTGGGCTTCGACGGTAACTGAAACAGAGAGAGCATCCTCATCCGAGGAGAGCAGGGAGCTAAGGCACAGATGATAATTTATTAACCTGATTGCAAGAAAAAAACGTGGATCCCAGAAGTACATTCCCTGGCACCGCTTGCTGTAATTCTTAGCAGATTTTTGAGACCTTCAGTCATTTTATTTTTGTTACACTAGGGGCAGCGGGGCGCTGAAAATAAAATCGCTTTAATACTTAAAATTTATGGGAATCAGGGGGATTCTCAATTTAACAAACATCAGAATCACCCTTATGGGGGAAGGGAGAACTCAGAGGAAAAGTAACAGCACAAAACGTTCAGATTTGGGTACCTTGAGGTGAAATAATTTCAAAGAGTTTTGGGGCCACATGCCCCATGTCATGACACGGGCGCTCCCAGCCAGGCTCCCACGAGCACCCGTCACCTGCTCCTGGCTCCTTCCCTCCTTTCCAGCTGCAAAACGGGGATGTGATTTACCTCCTGAGACTTATACGTGACATTCAAACCACCGACCAGGGCCTTGGATGGCTCTGTTGTATTAAAAAGGCGAGAAAAGCTCTACAAAGAAAGGGAAAATACTGCAGAAGCAGAATAGCGTGAAAATCCCCCCTCATTTTTGCACGAGGTGGAGCCAGGCGATGCTTTCCATCCGAGATGGGGCCAGATAGACCTCAAGTCCTCTCCTTAAGGAACCTGCCCGCGGAGGGGCTGGGGCTGCTTCGTGCTCGGTTTGCTCTGAGCCCACCTCGTGACTTGTCACCCTTCGTCACCACAGGGCATCGAGCCTGGACTACTATGAGATCAGGTCAAACAGCTCCCTGGAGAGATACGACAGCATCGGTCCCCCCTTTCATTGCACCTTCAAGGTGAGGAGAGGGCGTTAAACCGGCTGAGGGACCCCCCCAAGCACTGTCCCGGGGGTGGGATGTGCCACCATCACCCTGCTGGTCCCCATCCCTTGGGACACATCTCTGTCCTCTGCCCTCGCAGCTGCAGAATCTGGGCTTCTTCCCCGTGGAAGGGGTGACCATCAAGCTCACGGTCCCCGTGGCCACCCGGGCGGGCAACCGGCTCCTGCTCCTGACCGAATTTGTAGTGGACCAGGTAGGAGGGGGTTTCATCCCCATTAAGCACGTGTGGGTTCCTTCTGCACCCAGGGGGATACCCCCACAGCGGGTCACCCCATCCTTTTGCAAACCCCCTCCGTGCTCACACCTGCACAGACGCTCTTGGCTTGTGTCTGGTCTTCTCCCTTTTGCATTCCCTTGGCTGGAAACATGGAAAATGGCAGCGGCCAAAGGGTTTAGTCCAAATATTTCCCCGAGCTAGACCTCCCTCCAGTATGAAATGAATTTTTGAGGGTCTTGAAAGCATTAGCGGTGCCTGGGGTCAGCTGCAGGCTTGAGTGCCCGTAGAGTGGGAGCAGACCCTGGGACATCCCAAGCCTCCTGCTGTCCCTGCAGCCCTGCAGGACTCTCGTGCCGGTGATGGAAAGAGCCCAGCACAGGAGACAGAAGGTTTATGGATGGATTTGGCCTCAGTTGGGGGTGTTTCGTATTGCCAGCGCTGGCAGAGTCCCCGTGTCACCCGTGACACCCCAGTGTGCGTGGAGGGGGCTCTCTGCCAGGCTGGGGAGAGGCTCTGCCCCCAGCACCAGCAAAGCCCGGGAGGTGCTGGAGTCCCCCCACTTCCACCAGGATGGGTGCTGAGCACGGGGCAGGACGCAGGGTGGCAGCCCCCATGGTCCCTGTCTCCGTGCTTGGAGCCCATCAGCTTCTCCCACAGGAGAACACGACCTGCAACATCTGGGGGAACACCACCGACTACCGGAGGACACCTGCCGAGGAGGACCTCTCCCGCACCCCCCACCTGGTAGGTGCCTTCATGGGCCCGATCCTGGCCCTGGGCTGAGCCAGGTAGCCACCAAACCAGAGAGAAAGCCCTCAGGATGGGGATGCCCCATGGCCACTCCACCGGGGTTTGGATCCCG
Organism: Calidris pygmaea; assembly: GCA_003697955.1. Taxonomy (NCBI): domain Eukaryota; kingdom Metazoa; phylum Chordata; class Aves; order Charadriiformes; family Scolopacidae; genus Calidris; species Calidris pygmaea. The sequence goes on from QJSC01009562.1 coordinate 122,754, forward strand.
GTCCCCTTGGTGTGTGCCAGGGGAAGACACCGGGGGTTTTTGTCCCCTCCCTGGCAGTGATGCTCCCACTGCACAAACTTCTGCCCTTGCAGAACCACAGCAACTCTGACGTCGTTTCCATCGACTGCAATGTGAAATTAGCCCCCAACGAGGAGATGAACTTCCACTTGCGTGGCAACCTGTGGATGAAGTCTCTGAAAGCAGTAAGTCCTCCTAAAAGCAGGCTTTTGAGGAGAAATAACCCCAAGGAGCCCTCACACCAAGAAAACGTGGGTGGTGTTTTCCTCTCCTGCGGTTGCCCTCCCTCACAGGCAGCCCTGGGGGGTGATTTTTCTTTTCAAATCTCACTTGTTCTGTTGGTGTGTGCGCCCAACATCCCGGGCAGCACCTTATTGGTGGGGAATTTAAGGGTGAGCAGTTCTTTTTGCTGCAATTTAGCTGCACTCCCTATTTGTTCTGCACCGACCTCCCCCATGGACGCGGCACGCCGCATCCCCAGCAGGGAGGCAATGCTGGGGGCGGGGGGGACGGGTAGCAAAGCCGTGGGGGACACCTTGCCGGGGCGCTGGGTCCTCTCCTGTGGCCGATGCTCACACCCAGCATCTCTTTGCACAGCTGAAGTTCAAGTCACTGAAGCTCACCTTGAACGCCGCTCTCCAGCGACGCTTCGGGAGCCCCTTCATCTTCCGCGAGGAGGACCCCAGTCGCCAGGTGAGCCCCCGGGCAGGGTGGTCACCCACGGACCCGGCAGCTCTGGGGATGCTGCAAAGCTCTGCTCTGACCCCAGCGGGAAGAACCCCGTGGGTGCAGAAGGAACAACCTGCACCGGGCGCTCTGCAGAGCCCAGAACAACTCGGTGCGGTTGTGGCTGGAGCCAGGTCCTGGCACCACTGGGTTCAGCAGGGAAAACCCAAGCCAAATGGCTGGTGCGTGGGGTGGGCGTCCTCCCCGGCAGCTCCAGCATCCTCCCGAAGGAGGGATGCTCAGCATCCCCACCATCGCCCTGTCCCCCCCACCCTGTGGCTCCTGCCCCACCAGCTCTCGCCCCCAGCAACAGCAGCAGATTTTGACGCTCTTTCCTTGCAGATAACGTTTGAAATCTCCAAGCCGGAGGAGTCACAGATCCCCATCTGGATCATCCTGGGGAGCACGTTAGGAGGTCTCCTGCTGCTGGCCTTGCTCGTCCTCGCGCTCTGGAAGGTGAGGAGCCATTGAGCCACACACTTTGGGGGCTTGGTGGAGAGTCCCACGTGTGGAGGCACCCCCTGGCCCCCCAGCTCCATATCCACAGCCCCATCGGGCACGACAAAAAGCTCCTCTAACCTCTTTCCACTTCGATATTATTTATATTCGGGGTCTAAACCTCCTGGCAACGTCCCCTTAAAAGAAAGGCAGGTCCCAGCAACCAGCCGGAGTAATGGTTGGGTTTTCTTTTGTTCCTCTTTAATCCCTACAGCTTGGATTTTTTAAAAGCGGGAGCCGCAGGCGAGAGGCGGAGCGGGAGCGGAGCACCCAGGGGCTGGAGTGATGCTGCCGGGGGGCCACCGGGTCCCCCCCACAACACACACACCTCGTCCCCTTCCCAGCCCCTCGCCGGCCACGGGGCAGAGGTTCGCCTCCACGCCGAGGGATTTTGGGTGCTGAGCTCGGGTTTGCGTCGAGGCGAGAGTTACACCCCTTTGTGTGAAGTCACCTAAACAGGTCCAAAAGCCAAAAATATAAAAATAAAAATAAAATACCCCTACACATAGCAGAAATCCCCACCCACCCTACTCGTGGCCCCAGTGAGAGGAGCTTCAAACTGGGTTTGCAGGGAGGTGGCAGCGGCGCAGGGATGGAGGGGCCACCGAAGCAACGTGCCCCGTAACTTGGGGCAAACTGCAGGGCTGCAAGAATTTTTAAAAAATAATATCCTTAAAGAAAAAAAAAAAAAGGCTAAGCTGTAGCAAACCCCCGGGCTTTGCTGGCCCCGGCTCTCAAACTGCGTTGCATTCATTAACCAGAGCGATTGGGTGGAGATTTTAATTTGCCTTCTTCTTAATGCACTGAATACAAATGATAGCAAATTAAAGCACCTTAATGCAAATCTCCAGTGTCCAGCTGTACATACTTATTCTAAAAATATTTACCTGTTTAAGCAAAGGAGAAAAAAAAAATTGAAAAAAAAAACCAACCAACTTTTTAAAAATAAATCAAAAACCAGTTTGAAGTGTTTTCTACAAACGAAGCAGTTTGGAAGAGCTTGTGTCCAGCAAGGGTCCACACGTGTATTATAACTGTACATACTCGGTGTCACGCGAAACCGGATGATCGGTGCTGTTTGACAAAAATCTTTCTTTTTGCATAGCAGAATTATTTATGCTGATATTAATTTTATGGATGAAAAGAAAGCATATGTCCGCCGGATGTGTAATGAGGTTTGTTAAATACTGTCCTAGTATTTTTTAAGGATTAAAAATACAGTATTTTAAAATAAAAAAAATAATTGAATAGCCTCTTCTCCCATTCTTTCCCAGCCCATGCTCGGCTGGGCATGAGCGGGAGCTGCTCACACCCCTCTGGGACGCAGCGGAGGAGCTGCCCCCTAAACCCCCCCCTCGAGTCCGAAAAAGGAGGTGAATGAATAAATACCACCCTACGTTCCAAAAACGTCGGACAAAAATTTCCCTACGAGAGTTCACCCTACACACACCGACCCCCACGTCGGGGTCACTCGGGCCTCCTTCCAAACAACTTCTTAATCGGGGCACGTAAGCACGTAAAGAGGGGTATTTTGGGGGAGAAAAAAAAAAATTTTCTATTGCTCCCATGGCCCAAAGGGACCAAATTTTGCACATCTATTTTCCTTTCTCACACTTCATGCTCAACCAATTCTCCTTGCTGTCAAAAACACATAGGCAGGATGCGTAAGGAGTACTGATGGCCTCTTTCCAAGCTTTTATTGCTAGGAAAAAAAATTAATTAACTGCTTTTCAAGGCTTCAGAGAAGATCAGCGAGAGCTGGGCAGGCGCCTTCAGCCGGGCATCCCCCCGGCTGCGGGTGGGGGGTGGGGGGTGCCCTCCCGCTGCTGCTTGGCTCCAGAGCCACTTATAAGCACATATGTATATGTGTATATTTATTTTTTTTAATGTAATCTCTCTCTATATATTTATATATGTCTGTGTGTGTGTGAATGTATACCCTCCACGCTTATAGGCAAGATGGTGCCCCAGCCTTGGAGTATGTGTGTGGAGAGGGTTCACACATATGTGTTTGTGTGTGAATGTGTATATAGGTGTATCTGTAGGTGATATATATATATATAAGGATGTGATTATTTGAGAGAGCACCTCCAGCCTCCAGCTTTGGGATGCTCTGGTCACAGGGCGCACTGTGAACCAGCTGGGATCAGTCTGTGAGTATATATACATATATGTGTGTGTGTATATGCTTATGTATATGTGGATCTATATATACATGCTTATGCATATGTGGATATATATGCTTATGCCTATGTGGATATATATGTTCTTNTTATTTGAGAGAGCACCTCCAGCCTCCAGCTTTGGGATGCTCTGGTCACAGGGCGCACTGTGAACCAGCTGGGATCAGTCTGTGAGTATATATACATATATGTGTGTGTGTATATGCTTATGTATATGTGGATCTATATATACATGCTTATGCATATGTGGATATATATGCTTATGCCTATGTGGATATATATGTTCTTATGTATGTATTCATCTATAAAAAAGCATCTGTATATGTATAGGTGTATATATATGTGTGCATGTATCTATGTTTGTGCACTTACACATATATATATATATATATTTTTATCTCTATACTGTCCTTGCACACACATCTCCCACTCAGCAGTGTCCCAGGGCCCCGAGCAGTGGCTGTTGCCCCCCAGTACCCACTGACTGTCCCCAGCCCGGGGTGGGACTGTCCCTCACTGCAGAGGTGGGGGGGCTGGTGTGTGACAGCCCCTCTGTGCCCTCGTGGGAAGCTGCACTTTCCGCCTTAATCAGTCAAAAACTCCAGGAACACAATTCTCATTGTCCCCAGCAGCGTGGGGACTGGGGGTGCCAAGGGACAGGAGCCCCACCATGGGCTAAACCCGGCACCGAAGCATCAGCACTTCTCTGTCTGCGGGTTAAAAACATAAAGAGTTACTGAGAACTTTCTCAAAGCTACTTCTATCACCAGCTTTTAACAATTTAACTCAGAACGGTG
>QJSC01009562.1:127213-140365 GCA_003697955.1 Calidris pygmaea
CCCCCTCATCCCGGGCAGAGGGGACACCACACAGCTCCTTTTTCCCAGCAGAAGGAGCCCCGGTGGGCTTTGTAGAGATTTTTTTTTTTTTTTATCGAGAGCTTTAAATAACTCCCACAAAGAGAGCAGAGTGTACCTTCTTTAAGAAAGAAATTTCCAGACTAAGGAGAGGGAAGGTGCTGGGACACCAAGAGCCGTAACGGACTCTGCTGCACCCACGGGCGTGCAGAAACAGGCACCCACCGGTGGTTTGTTTTTTTTTTTCCTATCCTTTGGCCAAGAGGTTTTACTGCCAGAGAGAAGGCAGCAGAAGAGCACACGCGTGATGTGCTGGCACCTTCCTGGGCTGCAGACAAGCAGGAACCCGTCTTCATCGGGAACGGGACGAAGACCAGGGACCACACCTGAGCCAGGAGCTGCTCCTGCCACAGCACAGACCTCCCCCCTTCGCAATCTGCTGATGAGAAGTTTTACTGCTGCTTCTGGGTAACAGCATCCCCTCTCTCTCTCTCTCCAGGTCTTCACGTATTGAAATCATCCCAGGAACAGCACAAAGAAAGCAGAACCTCAGCAAACATCCTGCAACGGATAGTGAGGAAGGAGCAGAACGGAGCTACGGGAAGGGAGGAAGCAGCAGCTTTTCCACAAGATCATTTAGTGTCTTCTCTTTTTTTTTTTTTTTTTCCTTATTAAAAAAGCAGACTGGTGGGAGGAGCAGCTTCCTTCACCTTGTTATTACCTACAGATATTTCAAGCACGCACACTCGTTCCAAGAACGGTTTCATACAGGGATTTTGCAAGAACATAACGCTTAGATCACCCCGTGTCAGAAACAGGTCCTGAGAAAATAAAAAAAAAAACCCAACCCAACAGTGCGAGGTAATATTGTCTTAACGAACAATACAGCAACTCCAAGTGACTTCCAGTCCAGAACAGGTTGTTACACAGCAGGCAGGGTTCAGCCTCTTTCCCCCCAACTCCCCCAAGTCAAACAGACTCCAGGACCGTCGACTCTCAGTTTTAAACATGAATTAACATCACAAATTATACACGTGCAAGGGTAGAAATGACCAGCGAGGCACCTGGGCTCCGTTTGACCCACGTGGCACCAGTGTAACAATAGACATTTTTCCCATAACACACACACACACACACACACTCTGATTGATGGATGGGTTACGTTTAACCCAGTCAGCTCCCAGCAGCTTTCCCAGCTCGATAATAATCATCCAGTGCCTGTGCTCAAGTTGTTTGAGTTTCGGGTTCAAAGCTTTAGGGGTAACAGACACAATCCCAAAAGATGAGACTGAGCACATGAAGCACATCCCCCTCTTCTCACGAGGAGCCCCAGTGACTGAAACGTAAGGGTGGGTTTTTGTTTTTTTTTTTGCATTTCCAGCAACCAGGCTAAAAATCTGTAAACCACCAGCAAAACACAGAACTGCAGCTTTCCTGACGACTTCGGGAGGAAGACATTCAGGGTAAGGATTCCCAGGAACACCAACACCTTCCCAACCGTCGGGCGACATCCACTCCTCCAATAAGGCCCCAGGTGGCTGAATTTGGCTTTGCCATTGTGCCTGATGACAAGAGTCACGGCTTTTTTCAGCCCGACCTACCTGAGATACAAGTGACAGACACATTTTTGCATTTTAGGAGGTAGTTTCCAGCAGAGTAAAGTTTACAGCTGCGAAGACAGGGTATTTCTAAAGCTTTTCCCTTGCAGGAGCCACCAGAGCAATCCCAGCAGCGCTATTCTGCTCGGCACTAGACAAAAACTGAGAGTTACGAGCTAAATTCCACATTCAATGTTTATTTATTTGCAATACAAATAGAAACGTGTGCCCAAATCTCGCCTTAAAGTTCTACCCGGATTGTTTAAAAAAAAACCTACAGAACATTCTTTCATCATCTGACAGTTAAAAAGCTGCATTTAAAATAAACAGAGTTTTCAGTAGCCTGTCAAAACAAGTGACATTTTACTGTCGGGAGTATCTGCAACTTCTACCAAGGAGAAGTACTTTCTCAAGCAACAGCGGTATTATACAATCAAGTTGCTTATCTTATGATAGGACAATTTTTTAAAAATCAGTTTTAATAGAGATTTTCATAATGAAAGGAGTAAAAATCACGGAAAAACCCTCAAGTCCAATTCAGGGAGGCACAGACTCCCTGCGGATTGGAAAAGCCGGTTTCAAGCAGTATCCCGCTCCGAAGGAAGACTCTCTTTGGCGACAGACTACTCCGTTAGGAAGATACAGCATTTGGAATCCAAGAGTGCAGTTTTACATACTTTGAGTCAAAAAGGTGCGCGTTGATCGTTGAAACGACAAAAAGAAACCCAAGTTAAAAGCATTTTGAAATGTTGGGACACACACAAACACAAATACCCTATCAATTTTCTAGGTATCCATGCATGAGCTTTATATATGAGCAACTTAGCTACGTTAAAAAAGAAACCATGACTCCGGTTCACTTCGGTCAATGTGCAAGTTCTTTTTCCAAAAGTTATTCAATACTTACTGTAGTAGTGTACACAAAGAGCTTGATATTTCAACTACCAGAGCTTTATTTAAACCTGTATTTCCTAACAGAGCATTCCATACGTCTGTAGCTGTTGATAACTGCTGTTCAAAATTTAATTTAAAAAGAAAAAAAACAAAACAAAACAAAACAACACAACTTTAAAAAGTTACCAACATCTTCAGCATGAACTGAAAGGCATAAAAAGACAGTGAGGTATGAGAGCAAGGGAGGGCTCTGTATGTTGAGATTTCACTTTGAACCAATTACCACCTAATTTCCAGTTGTTATTCCCCACCTCACTCCCAAGAAGTTTTCAAATTTGCAACGCTGCTGCCTCGGTAGCACGGTGACACAGGCTCGCAGAGGTGCCTTTGTAAATAACTACCTAAAGCATTCAGCTACAAATCGTTAAGTGGAGATGTGTATGGGAAACAAAACATTCTGCACCAGTTACATTAGGATTCTTCTCATTTCATTTACAAAAAAAAAAAAAAAAAAAAAAAAAAAAAAAAAACCAAGAAATAATGAAGCAATTCTTTTAATCAAAAGAAATGACCAAAATCTCAAACATCAGATCTGACTACAGGAAAAGGATGTGGCTTTTTTTCCCCCCTGCCCCACAAGATCTGCATGAGAACTGAGGCTGCAGACCCGAGGAACCCGAAAACAAAAGAATAGAGAAAACTCCATGTATACATATATATTCTGCCGTCTGCAATCGATGTCGTCCCGGGATAGCACCACCACGAAAGGTTTGATGTGGCCTAGTGAAACTTCACAAATTCTTCCAGAGTTCTGGGGATCTGGTTTTGGTAGCTGATGTTATAGATCCGTACTGCTCGGGCAGCCAGGCACTTGAGACTCAGCTTCATTTGAGTTTTAAGGAGTATTTCGGACACCCCCGTCGTACTTTTATCAAGAGGGGTTTTCTTCTGCTTATTCGTCATGTCTGTATGAGCACCGGCCTCCACCAGGCTAATGATGATGGAATGCAACGTCAAGAAGTCACTGATGGGCCTGTGGTACTGGACGATGATGTGGAGGGGACTATTTCCTTCGTTGTCCACGGCGTTGACGTCGGCACCACAATCCAGCAAGAGTTTTGTGACAAGCGCGTTGGGGAAGCTGCAGACGTCGTTGGTGTGGAAGTCGTCGACCGGCGTGCTGGAATTGACGGCGTGATGCAGCAAACTGGAGCCGTCCCGAGTCCTGGGATCGAGGTGAATCAGGTTGTAAATCTGTTTGTTGATCCGCGACTGATCCTCTTCGCTGCACTGAGTCTTGGTGGAGATGCAGACCAAGTAGAGAAAGGTAAAAATGTTGCACTCGTAGTTGTCCATGGCCGTGTGGATGTCAGAGTCCTGGGTGGTTTTGATCCGGGACATGCCTTGTTCTATCTCCAAGACGCTGCACCTCAGAACGCTCTCGATGTCCTTGGCCTTAACGGGCTCGTTTAAGTGTATCATCTGAGAAAAGACTTGAGCAAACCTCAGCAGGTCCTTATGAGTGTTCCTGTTGCCTTTTTGCCTCAGATGCAACGCATGGAGCCATAGCTTGATACACTGTTCGAACTCCATGTTATCTGCATAAACAGCCCCCCGGTAAATAATGGGGTGAGAAACATCGATATTGTCCGAGCCCAGAATTCTCTCTCGCACAATGAGGCCTTCCATGTGAAGGGCATCTCTGTCCTGCCTAATGGACTCTAATTCCTGAGGAGTCCTGCATTCAGTCCTGTTTCCATAAGCTTCAATTTGGGGAAGAACTTCTTTTTCAATTATATTCTCGCTGTCCCGGTACCTCTCCAGCATCGCTAAATATAAATAGTGGTAAGTCTTCATTATATCGTAGTTTTCTCTGTCGTTCGCAAACGAGGCACCCAGCAGTTCCAGAGCTTCAATCCGGCTCCTCCTGTCGCAGTCGGCGTGAGCCAGCAGCAGCTCCACCACGTCGGCCTTGCAGCTCTCGGCAGCCACCTTCAGCGGAGTCATCCCGTGCCCGTTCACCATCATGGCCGCCTTCCACTTGACCAGCTCCCTCACGATTTCCAGGTGGCCGGCCTCGGCCGCGAAGTGCAACGCCGTGGCACCGCAGTGGGCTTTGGCGTTGGGATCGGCGCGTTGCTCCAGGAGGTACCTCACCACGTCCGTGTGGCCTTTGTAAGCCGCGATCATAAGGCAAGTGTTGTCGTACTTGTTGGCGATGCTGATGTTGGCGTTGTTCTCCACCAGGTATTTCACAATGTCCAGCCTGCCGTCGAAACACGCAGCCCTCAGGGGGGTCGAGTTGGTCACCGTTGTATGATTCACGTTGGCGCCGTGACTCACCAGCAGCTTGACGACTTCAAAGTGGCCGGCTCCTGCCGCACACCAGAGAGCTGTGGCTCCATCAATGACAAAGCTAAAAGCAAAAAGAGACAGAAACAATTAAGCCCCACCTCGAGTGCTGTGTCCAGTTTTGGGCCCCTCACGACAAGAAGGACACTGAGGGGCTGGAGCGGGTCCAGAGAAGGGCAACGGAGCTGGTGAGGGGTCTGGAGCACAAGTCTTGTGAGGAGAGGCTGAGGGAGCTGGGGGTGTTCAGCCTGGAGAAAAGGAGGCTGAGGGGAGACCTTCTCGCTCTCTCCAACTCCCTGAAAGGAGGGTGTAGCCACGGGGGGTCGGTCTCTTCTCCCAAGGAACAGGCCATGGGACAAGAGGAAATAGCCTCAAGTTGCACCAGGGGAGGTTTAGGATGGATATTAGGAAAAATTTTTACACTGAAAGGGTTGTGAAGCCTTGGCAGAGGCTGCCCAGGGCAGTGGTGGAGTCCCCATCCCTGGAGATGTTTCAAAGCCGGGCAGACGTGGTGCTGAGGGACATGGGTCAGGGGTGGGTTTGGCAGTGCTGGGCTGATGGTTGGACTCCGTGATCTGAAAGGTCCCTTCCAACCCAGACTACTCTATGACTCTAAGCAGTTAAACTGATGCTCTTTCCAAACCATCTTCTCCAGGCAGCCGAGCAGCAGGCGACGGGCACGTACAGACCCAGCTATTGAAAGACATTTTTTAGCCATCCTATTTTCGTACTTGAAGGAGCTCGCCGGGAGAGCCGAGGGGAAAGAATGAGAGGTTTATCAAGCACACATCGAGACCTCCCGAAGGGAGAAGCGTTGGAAGTGGAAACTTCAAAGCAGCCAGGGGATTTGGTCACATTCTGCACTGGCAACTCCCAGGCTGCTTCGAAGATCCCACCTGCAAGCTCTAGCCCTCAGCCTCCCGAGGGCTGGGGAAGAACAGCTACAAGAATTACCCCTGCTTTCATCCCTTGTGCCAGAAACCGACACGTGAAAGAAAGACAGAAAACTTAAAATTCACGTATTTACACAAAAAAACAAACTCAGACACGAATAATAGGGTAACTATACAATATATTGGTCCTGGCAGCTTAGGTGGCTTAAGAATTTCCTATCACTTCACTGCTTCTCTCTCCCTGAGCTGCAGATTTGCCACCGCTTCCGCAGCGCCCATACTTCCCTCTTCAAGAGACCACACCATAACCCAGACGACACCTGGTGACACAAATGGAACTCCAGGAATAAAAAAGAAAATGAAAAACCAGAAGTTTTTTTTTTCTGAGCTGGGCTGTTTCAGGGATCTGTTTTACATCACGGCCTTGCAGACAGCCTGCCGGCACTCGTAAATCAGGGGACAGTTAACTTCAGCAAAGCCTCACAGTTTCTTAAGCTGTCTTCATTCCCAAATCCTGCACGCTGTGTAAGTACAAAGATAACGGCTGACGTCCTTCCCATTCCCCTCATTTTTGAAGTACCACTTAAATGTAGAAACAGGCAGCATCCACGCCGCAGTTAATACACACTCAAGGCACATCCCGAACCACGGAGGAAGGACAAACATCTTATTTCCATATGTCCAAACAGTCATGTTTTCCAAAGTTAAAATATCGTAAGACACTGATTTAATTTTAACAGTGAGTTCTATTTTATGAATAGAACTATTTTATGAATAGAAGCTCTCGCGTGGCTCAAGGGGAACAGTTGTGTGGCTGTTTGTAAATCCAACACTTCAGAGGTCGTTTAAGAGCTCTGCCTCGCAGAGATGCCTACGCTTTTATTCAGAGTAAGAATTCCTTATTTTGTAAATAACCACATTAAAATACTTTTATATGAAAACGGAAGGAAAGGCAGGGCTTAGGATTTGTTAATGAACGCGAGGTGATTTACTGGTGCTCCACGGGGACATTTTTAAAAGTCAAAAGCCCGGAGCTGCTGTGCCACCTTATCTGCGGAAGAACGACAACAACGCGGGGCTCACATGCCTCCTCTCTTCCCAGCAGGCTCCCACTGCGCCCATTGTGTCTCAGACAACACCTCCTTTAATCTCCAGCAGGCAGAGACTCTGGCAAACAGATCGCCTCTCCCAGCAAGGCACAGCTTGAGAAAGGAGAAAATTCAGCAGCAGAGGGGGGCTGACAGCCCTTCCCATGGCTTTGTGTCAACAGAGGCCCTTCCTTTAACTGAACCGGGGGCAGACCTCACCCTAGGTATTCTCCACCAGGTTTTACTTGTGGAAAAAAAGGGCTGCAAGAGAAGAGGAAGAAAGGGAAAGGAAAAAAAAACACACAGGGAAGTCGGTTCCTCCCTCTTCATTCAATGTGTAAGAACCAAGCCAGGCTTTCCCTGGGCCAGGTGGAGCCGCCCAGGCACGACTCCAGCTCATCCAGCAGGAGCCAGATGAAAGATATCCGCAGGGACCCATCCCCACGCCTCTCGCCAGGATCTGATGAGGGCTCTCCTCTCTGCACAAGCTACCTGTCCAACCTGACGCCGTTCAAAAGCCCACGATTAGTCAGCCATAGGTTGAAGACTTGACGTACGGGCGAGAACTTCACAAAGCGCCACGGGAGATTTTAAAAAACATACCTCCTGCCTTCTGGGGCAGCAGAACATTGCCCAGAGACCACGCTCCTGGAAATCACTGCCAGGCTTCGGGTCCCAGGTGAACGCCAGGTACCCCTTGCCCTCCCTTTCTTCCCTTCCTGTCCTAAAACATGACATTTTGGTCCCAACCATCCCGTACATTGGCTCCCTGTGACAAGGAATGGACGTTTTCAAGACCAGGCTGGATGGGGCTTAGAGCAACCGGGTCTGGTGGGAGGTGTCCCTGCCCAGGGCAGGGGGGTCGAACTCAACGATATTTAAGTTCTCTTCCAACTCAAACCATTCTATGATTCTAGGATTCCTCAGGATGTCTGGGCTGGACAGTGAAAACTCAATTTAAGTACACAAAGGGCTGGCTCCTGGTGTGCAGGCACCACCCCTACCCTCACCCGACACCTGCTGTCACCCGTGGCAGCAAGGAATCATAGAATCACAGAATGGTTTGGGTGGGAAGGGACCTTAAAGCCCCCCCAGTGCCACCCCCTGCCCTGGGCAGGGACACCTCCCACCAGCCCAGGTTGCTCCAAGCCCCCTCCAACCTGCCCTTGAACCCCTCCAGGGATGGGGCAGCCACAGCTTCTCTGGGCAACCTGGGCCAGGCTCTCACCACCCTCACACCAAAGAATTTCTTGCTAATATCTAATCTAAATCTCTCCTCTTCTAATTTAAAACCATTACCTCTTGTCCTGTCACTGCACTTCCTGACAAAAGAGTCCCTCCCCAGCTCTCCTGTAGCTCCCTTCAGATATTGAAAGGCTGCTCTAAGGTCTCCCCGGAGCCTTCTCTTCTCCAGAAAAATGTCACAGAAAAGGCCATTTTGGGACAGCGGGGGAGAGCAGGAGCTGACCCGCTCACGGAGGGGAGACTGGATGAGCTCTCTAGGCTGGGGCGAGAACCATCCCCCCTAGGTTTTCAGGTGGCAGATCTCAGGAGGGCGTTTACTCCTCCTAGAGCACCACGTGCAGCACCTTAAAACACCAAAGGCGGGTTTTTTTACGGCTCGCAAAGCAACTTTCTCCCAAGGCCGACCGGGCCGAGCGGCGGGGCAAGGAGCTCCCCCCCACCCCCCCCCACCCCGCGCTGTGCCGGTACCCGACAGCGAGGCCTGGCCGGCGGGTGGCGAAGCCCCTTAACGTACCCGTCGAAGCGGACGGTGCCGGTCTGCTGGGTCTGGACGCGGTAGTGCTCGAGGAGCAGGCGGACCACCTTGGTGTGGCCGTTGCGGGCGGCGATGATGAGCGGCGTGGAGCGCTGCCCGCCGTGCTGGCTCACGTACCCCAGCAGGTACTTGATGTCGCTCTCGGAGCGGTTGAGGAGCAGGGCGGCCAGGGTCAGCACTCGCCCCTCGCTCGCCGCCTTGTACACGTACCCGGCCAACCCCTCCATCGCCGCCTCCTCCTCCTCACGGCTGCGGCCCCGACGACCGGACCGGCCCCGCTCGGGCCTACCGGCCTGCCCCGCCGCCGGGGCGGCCTCTCCCTCCGCCTCCTCCTCCGTCCTGCCTCGGTGCCCGGCGGGGGGCACATGCGGCCCCCGACACCCCCTCCCCGGGGCCAGCCGCCCCCCCGGGCCCGGCGGCGAGGCGAGGCGGGGCAGCCCCAGCGCCCTCCGCCCGCCCTCACCCGCCCCGCCACCCCCCGCCGCCCATCCCCGCCCCGCCGCCGCAGCAGCAGGGGGACGCGAACCCGCGGCCCGGCCGCGCCCGAGGGCTCCGCACGGACCGGGCCCGGCGCCGCTCCGCCGGCCGCAGAGTCGGGGGGGGGCAGGGGTACGGGTCGCCGGAAGGGCCCCGCCGGCCCGGCCGCCGCCGCTCCGCCCCCGCCGCCGACTCCGGAAGCGAAACCGGAAGCGCTGCGCCCTTTCGCGTCCCGCCTTCCCTCCCGCCCCCCCCCCCACTCCCCCGGCAACCGGGGCACCGCACGGACGTTCCGGGGGCGGCACACCACCCCCGGCGGGGGGGGCAACGAGGAGCCTGCCTGCCCCCGGGCAATCCCGGGGCTGCCCCCCCACCTCCGGGGCCCATGGCCCGCTGCCCGGCCTCCCCTGGTCCGCCCTTCTCGGGGCCAGGCCCTCCTGGCTCTGGCTCCATTGGGTTGGGCTGGGTTGGAACTGGTTCAGTTGGACTGGGCTGGGCTGGGCTGGTTGGATTGGGTTGGGTTGGGCTGGATGGGTTGGGTTGGGGTGGGGTGGGTTAGGTTGGGGTGGGTTGGTTGGATTGGATTGGGTCTGGTTCAGTTGGACTGGGCTGGACTGGTTGGGTTGGGGTGGGTTGGGTTAGGTTGGGTGTGTTAGGTTGGATTGGGTTGGTTGGATTGGGGTGGGTTGGGGCTGGTTCAGCTGAATTGGGTTGGGTTGGTTTGATTTGGGTTTTGTTTGGTTCACAGAATTCCAGAATGTTAGGGGTTGGAAGGGACCTCTGGAGACGCCCCATTCCAACCCCCAGCCAGAGCAGGGTCACTCAGAGCAGGTTGGACAGGAACGTGTCCAGGCGGGTTTGGAATATCTCCAGAGATGGAGACTCCACACACTCTCTAGGCAGCCTCTTCCAGGGCTCTGTCACCCTCAAAGTCAAGAAGTTTTTCCTCATGTTGAGATGGAACTTCCCATGTTCCAGTTTATGCCCGTTGCCCCTTGTCCTGTCCCTGGGCTCCACCGAGAAGAGCCTGACCCCATCCTCTTGCCCCCTGCCCTTTAGCTATTACTCAGCATCCATGAGGTCCCCTCTCAGTCTGCTCTTCTCCAGCTGAACAGCCCCAGGTCCCTCAGCCTTTCCTCAGCACAGAGATGCTCCAGTCCCTTGAGCATCTTCGTAGCCTCCGCTGGGCTCTCTCCAGCAGTTCCTTTTGTGTCTTGAACTGGGGAATCATAAACTGGTCCCAGAGCTCCAGATGTGGCCTCACCAGGGCAGAGCAGAGGGGGAGGATGACCTCCCTCGACTTGCTGGCCACACTGTTCTTAATGCCCCCCAGGGGACCATTGGCCTTCAGTTTGTTGTTTGTTTTTTAACAGAAGGACAAGCAGCTTTCATCGCCTCGGCCATGGCTCCAGCCCAACCAGCCTGACCTGCCCAGCCTCAGTCCAGCAGGAGCTTCATCCTTGGTTTGAGGGACGCCATCGCCAGCCCCACCACACACGTATCAGCTTAACCCAGAGCCAGACGCAGCCCACCTGCTCGGCCGCCTCTCCTTTGCTCCGCAGGGATCATCTCCAAGAGACCAGGAGATGCCCCACGCTGCCACCAGTTACCTGAGACCCATAGAGGAACGCGAGACCCAACCTGCGCCTCTGTCTCTTGCCTGCCATTGTTTTCATGGGGATACGGTGTCAGCCCTATTAATAGTTAATTGATCATCGTGCAACTGGAGCCGCAGCTCTTTGTGGAGAGCTTGGCCGCGCATTATGCATGGTAGCCACGGGCCGGCTGCCGGCCGGCGTTGCCAAAGGAGCCCTGGAGAGGGGAGCGGGAGCCCAGGCAGCCCCACGGTGTTCAGTCGAGGAGGATCAGCTTTTAACAGCCACGTAGGCATGTCGGGTACCGGGCAACAAGCCGGGCTCATGGTAAGTTTAAGTGGAACCCGTCTCCATTACCTCAACGATCTCCTCCACTTCTCAAGGCTGGGTTTGGGGTCTTTTTTGGTTTTTTCCCAACAAACGCTGCCCTCCCGTTCCCTCGTGGGTTACCGTGAGCGGCACAAAGGGGGTCCCTGAGGAAGCACTGATGCTGTACCGTCCCCCCTCCAGCAGCACCACCGAGCAGAGGGACCGAGGTCTCTGTTCTGCAGCTTCTCGGAGCCTCATGGCCCTCAGTACGTCCGGCTCGCTGGGGTCTGGTCCTTCCCAGGAGCAGGGTCAGAACCCAAGGTTCCAGTGCATCAAACCACTTAGTCCCTTAAATGCCCGTTCCCCCTGACCAGCAGCACATCCTACGCCGTGTCTCCACTTGAGGAGCTCTGCTGGTTTCAAACGCAGATGCATCTCCCGATTTAGGCCTTAAACTACAAGTCCCAGGGAGTGCAAATTGAATCCGAGGGGGTGCAGATCCATCCCTGCCTCCCGCTTTTACCGCCCGCGAGTCCTCCCGGCCTGATGGCATTTATCCGGGCAAATATGAGAGGGAACGGAGCAAGACACCCGTGGCTCCCGACTCCATAGAGCAATAACGTCCGTTTGCTTTATGCCGTGCGGGTGCAGGGCACAAGTTATTTCCTTGCTGGGTGATGGAGACGAGCCCTGCCACACGGAGTGATTTGCTGGTGGCAATAAGCCAAATCTGTGGCAGAGCCACGCCGTGCTCAGCCACCTTATTTCCATTAAACCTCCTGCTTAAAACTGTCCAGTGATTGCATGGGACGGGCTGTATTTTCCGACTCATTCTCTACCAGATTTTTCCCACCTCTGAATCTCGTTTTCTTGCCCAGGTGAGGACTCGCGTCGAGATCCGTGGCTGTACATCGGGGCCAAGAGCTCTTCATCTAAAGAGCAATTAAAGAGCAATCAAGGAGTTAAATACTGCCCTTCACCCTTTCCTCTGCTTTAGGAATAGCACAGGTTCTCCACTCCTGCTTTGGAGAGGGAAAGCAAATAAAATAAACTGCCTGTATTTTGCAAAGGGAGGAGGCTGGGCTGTGCTGGGCTGAACTGGACTATACTGGGCTGAGCCGGGCTGTACTGGACTATACTGGGCTGAGCCGGGCTAAGCCAGACTGTACTGGGCTGAGCTGGACTGCACTGGGTGGTACCAAGCTATAACGTGCTGGGTTTGGCTGGGCTGTGCTGGGCTATACTGGGCTGTAATGGGCTGTGCTGGGCTGAGATGGGTTTTACTGGGCTGTACTAGGCTCTATGCCGGGCAGTACTGGGGTGTTCCAGGCTATACTGGACTGGGCTGGGCTGGGCTGAGCCAGGCTGTTCTGGGCTCTACGCTGGGCATTACTGGGCTGTTTTGGGCTGTACTGGGCTGAGCCAGGCTGTGCTACGGTATACTGGGCTCTGCTGGGCTATACTGGGCTCTATGCCGGGCATTACTGGGCTGAGCCAGGCTGTGCTACGCTATAGTGGGCTGTGCTGGGCTATACTGGGCTCTATGCCAGGCAGTACTGGGGTGTTCTGGGTTATACTGGGCTGTTCTGGGTTATACTGGGCTCTATGCCGGGCATTACTGGGATGAGCCAGGCTGTGCTAGGCTATGCTGGGCTATACTGGGCTGTTCTGGGTTATACTGGGCTGTACTGGGCTGTTCCGGGTTATACTGGGCTGAGCCGGGCCGTACTGGGCTCTATACCGGGCAGTACTGGGCTGTTCTGAGCCATACTGGGTTGTGCTGGTCTACACTGGGCTGCTCCACCCCGCCGCCCTCCCCTCCCCCCCCCCCGCCCCGCTCCCCGGCCGGGGCGGTCCCGGTGGCACCGGTCGCGCAGCCGCCGCTCGTCCCGGGGCGGGGCGGGGCGGGGCCCGGGCCGAACGGGGCCGAGCCGAGCGGGGCCGGGAGCAGCCGGGCCCATGCAGGGCGCGGCGCGGCGGCGGCCCTTCCCGGCGGCGGCCCCGGGGTCCCCCCAACCCGCCGGGCCGCTCTACCCGGGCAGGTGAGCGGCGGAGGGGGGAGGGGGGGGGGGGAGGCGGGCACGGGAACACCCCCCCCCCTCTTCCCCGGGGGTCCCCAACCCCATCCAACCCATTCCCCAGCGTACC
>QJSC01009562.1:144269-217312 GCA_003697955.1 Calidris pygmaea
CTAAAGCTAAAGCTTTAAAAGGTTACCTCAACCGGTTTTGCTGGTAATTAGATATTCCTAGATGATAGGGGTTTGAGCGCCACTTCCTCTGTAGAAGCAAACACACGGAGACGTGAGTCCCATTCCATGGGGAAGAAGATAAAAACCAAACAGTTTCAACCAAAAAGTCCCTTGGAAATCAGCCAGCAGAGAATTGTAAAGGAAGAAGCGTCTCTTGGTGTGTGGAACGAAGTGTGAGTGTGCTGGGCTGGACGCTGCTGGAGGCTCTCCCCACCACTGGAGGGCACAGCCAGCCTTCCAGATCCGCTCAGCAGAGGAACCCGAGAAAGCAGCTGCCTTTTTGTTTCTCATTAATGGGTTTTGAAAGAAATTGGCAAAGAAATTGCTTCAAGTACTCTATTAGAAGTAGGGAATCACTGATTCGGTCCAAGCGTCGAGTCAGGTTAAGGCTGCTGCTTTACAGAAAGCTTTAACAGGGGCAAAAAACTGTGGGTTTATTATTGCAAACACGGATAAAGCGTGTACTCAAACCTGAAAGCCACACAGGCTGGTGGAAACGTGTCGGAGATGTGTTTGGGGAAGAGTAGGTGCAATCAGGGAAGTTCGTTCTGGTGCGATCCCACCACTTTCTGGAGGGGGACGACTGTGTTTCCACCACGGGCAGCAGCTCAGAGCCGCTGTGGTGGCACGACCATCAGCAGAGCCTCTGCTTGGGTTGAGATGGTTTTTCCAAAGCACAGCTAAGGGAGAGAGGGCAGAACTTGTCACGGCATCGCTGGGACCTCCTTGCTGCTCAACACGCCTCTGTGGTTTTAGCTCATCGAGAGATCCCCCAAGACCTTACCGAGGTCGATGGTCTACGTCAGCATCATCATGTTCGTCATGGGAGCCAGCATCCACCTGGTTGGAGACTCCGTAAACCACCGCCTGATTTTCAGTGGCTACCAGCACCATCTGTCTGTCAGAGAGAACCCCATCATCAAGAACCTGAAGCCAGAGACACTGGTAAAGAGGCTGGTTTTTTTATATAAGCACTTTAAAAAAAAAAAAAAAAAATTAATTGCTTGTTCCTACTTAGCAGCGCCCCGTTCCCTCTGCCCTTTTAAATCTCTTTTCATTGCATTGCAGATTGATTCCTTTGAGCTGCTGTACTACTACGATGAATATTTAGGTCATTCGATGTGGTAAGCAATTTACAGTCTATATCCAGCGGCCCCGGAACGTAACACAAGGAAGGGCAGATCTGATCTGATCAGAGCTTAATATGTAAAAAAAAAAAAAAAATAAATAAAAAAAAAAAATGCAGCTGATAAGGGCTGGCTGGGGATAATGTTCTCGTAGCCAGTGTGATTACAGCGGATCTCGCCCTTGGAAAATCGCCCGTTCCCTCTCGTTTTGTCTCTGCCTCAGTGGTATTTCTAGGACATGGGGGTTGTTTGACCGTCGTAGGGGACAGAGGAACAGCTCGTCTGTTCTCGCCCCTCGGGCACCTTCCACAGGACACCCGGGTGAAGAGAGAGCTCTGAGGGCTCCGCACACTCCCTGGCTGTCACCACCCACCTTTTTGTTCCCATGGAGGTTGACCCCAGAAGAACCTGACTCTGCCCGGTCTCTCCAGCCCTTTGCTCCCCACCTTTACCCCCGGCGAGAAGGAAGGCTTGCTCGTGTAGCCAGACCAGTGCCGCCCAGTAACAGAGACTGTTTGGCCATGGTGGTCCAAAGAGCTGAGCTAGGGTCTGATTTAGAATTATAGAATCATAGAATTGCCCAGGTTGGAAGGGACCTTTCAGATCACCGAGTCCAACCATCAACCCAACACTGACAAAACCCATCACTAAACCATGTGTCCTGTGGCCTGCACTGAAGACCAGGAAGGACTCTCTGGCCCTTTATCTGCTGCCAGATAATCCTGAGACCTCTCTGAGCGTGGAGGGAGATCTCTCCTCATCAGGCTTTCCCCGTTTATTTGCTGTTGCGTGAGCAAGCAAATCCTGTTCTTTTAAATAAAACAAGGGCTGTACTAGGCTGTTGAAATCCTGGTCCATGTCCTGCTTTCCTGCCACTCAACTTTTAACAGAACACAACGCTCTTAAACAGCCTCTTAGAGCCTGGGAGTGTCAGAAATACAATTGTTGGATGGAACGCCCCAGCCTGGGCTTTGACCTCATCAACAAACCCGAGCTTTTCCTGCCAGAGCCCCAGAATTCTCACCCACCAGAGGGTTGTTTCTGTTTGCAGGTACATCCCTTTTTTCCTGATACTCTTCATCTACTTCACCGGCTGCTTCACCCCCGTGGAAGAGGAGAGCAGGATGCCGGTGGCTGCCTTGCTTCTGATGGGGCCCAGCAGCCTTTACTACTGGTGAGTGGCTTCTCTCCACGCTGGATGGGCGAGGGACGAAGAGGGAGACCCCGCAGCCTGCAGGCAGGGCTTGGCCATTCCCCGGGGCAGAAACTCGCTGCAGCTTCTCCTCTGCAGGTCTGGAAAAAATCAAAGCTGGTTGAAATTTGCAGCCTCTTGGGCTTTCGCAAGTTGGGACAACCTCAGGGTCCCCCCTCAGCGCTCTTGTCCCTGCTTGGGGTGTTCCTTCGACCAGGCTGTCGGGTCATATTGATGTTGCTGGAGCTCTGGCTCTCAGCCTCCGCAGTCCTTGCTGTCTGCCCCCACCCTTTAAAAGCTGCACGATTTTGGGGCGCTCACCCGGTTCCTGCAGTGCTCCCACTGGGCCTCGGCTGGTTGGTGGCAATGGGGATGGTCTCACCTCTTGTCCAGGAATTTACACCGAGCCCAGGCCGCCCACGCGATGCTCCGATGCCACCTCCTCGGCTCGCCCTGCGGGTCCAAATAGCCTTTTGAGAGAGGTCTTATTTATTTCCCATTTTCATTAGCCTTGTCTTCCCAAACGGTTTCCCTGATGGCAGCCAAACAACTTCTCAATTCATCTTCAGAGATGATGTTCTCTCTTGCCCGTGGCTTTGCCCCCTGCCGAGACTGTTTTTATACAGTAAATTAATTTTTGATAGTCGAAATCATCAGGAAGAATTGGTCAGTTCCCAGTTACCCCATTGCACTTCCTTTAAGTGTGTCAGTGCGAGTCCCTGCAGCTCGTGTGCCGGTGATTTAAGAGCCAGGGAGCGTGATTCCTCCTTCCTCCCACTAACACCCATTTGGGACTGGCCACTGCCAGGTACAGCAGGGGTGGGGGGAAGGGGGCAGTGGATTTTTGGGCTAAATGAGCCCAACATCCACCAGCCGGAGGCACAGTCTGGCTTTGGTTCTGCTTTTAAGCATTCCCATTCACAAACTGAGCCCAGCACCTTTCGAATCCCAGACTGGACACGCGTTTCGTTACCAGTTCTCTTAATGGAGCCCGTAGCTCAGTCGTTAAATTTACGGGTAGGAAACGTGAAAACAAATCACAGTTTAAACGCTGGCAGCAGAAAGGGGCACAGCTCGCTTTGTGCGGGTGCAGAGCGGGGAGAAGGGGGAGATGTTCACCCCAGGAAAGGCTGGAAGTGCTGGGGGGAGCACCTGGCATCGCTCGGTGCCTTCTCCCAGGGCGGGGGGCACTAACGGGTGTTTTTTGGCTTTGTAGGTATCTCGTGACGGAAGGTCAGATTTTCATCCTCTACATTTTCACTTTCTTTGCCATGATGGCTTTGGTGATGCACCAGAAACGCAAAGGACTCGTCCTGGACAGCAATGGGCTTTTCCTCTTCTACTCCTTCATCATAACTCTGCTCCTCATTGCTGTCTGGGTGGTCTGGCTGTGGAACGACAAGATTCTCAGGAAGAAGTACCCCGGCGTGATCTATATCCCCGAGCCCTGGGCATTTTACACCCTGCACATGAACAACCTCCACGCAGCAAAGGAAAGTTTATAAGTTTTGATATTTTAGAGTGATTTGAACCAAAAAAAAAAAAAAAAAATCTAGTTTTTCTAACGTAGTTGTATTTCAAATAAATTCCTGACCAACATGAGCTGCCAGACGTACTGTATGGTAACTAGACCGAGCTGAGGGAGGGGGTGTTTGAACGAAAGGGAAAAAATAGTCTTTGTGACTTAACACTTTAAAGCCAGGGCCGTGGCAGGGGTGTCCCCCCTGGCACAGCACCTTTCTGGGGGCTTTGGGGACGGTACCGTGTCCCTCCCACAGCGGAGCAGGGATGCAGAAGCCCAGCCCCACGGTGGGTCCACCCCACCAGCCGTCCCCCCCATCCCACCGCGCTGCCCCGGGGAGCGTGCCGGCCTTTAATGGGAGCGGTTTGCCGGGAAATCTTGGCAGGGAGATTTCTCCGCTCCTCCCACGCTGCTCCCAGCCGAGTAAACACGCCGGGAAGGGGCCGAGCCACCCCCACCTTGGACCCGCTGCCGATGGCTCTGCTCGGCCATGCTTCTCCAGGGAGCCCTCCCGGGGTCCCCGAGCGGCAGCGCTGGGCTTTAGCCCACTGCAGGAAGGGTCTGGCTGGTGGCAGAAGAGCCAATTCCCCCCAAAAAAGAGCGTGGGGGGAAAGCGGTGAGCTCCACTCGTGTGGGGTCTGTACCTTCTCCTCCCACTCACCACTTCTCCAGCCTCAGGTGAAGGAGCTGAGCTCCCGCCGCTCCAGCTGCATCCCTGCGGTGGCTTACGGCGATAAAACTTGCATTAGAGCCCTGCGTGGTGGAATCCAAAAGGTAGAAGAAAAAGAAAAAAAAGCTATTAGTGTGAAACACTCCGAATAAAAACGTTTAGTAAAAGCTGGGTGACTCACGTTGCTCCTGGAGCAGCTCCGTTCTTTGGAGGGAGAATCTTTGTGCCACGAGATTGAAGGATGCTGAATGTGTCACTAACAGAGCAGGGTCTACCCTGGGAAGGGTCCCGTCCCTGCTGTGGTGGTCACTGCGGCCACTAAATGCTTTGGTTTTGGGTCTGGACCCACCGCAGCTGGGCATCAGGCACTTCATGATTCCCCCACGCTAGTCCTGCCTCCGCAGCCACTGGGTCACTTTTTGGGACACTTCACGCACCGGCAGATCCAGAGGCAGAGCATCACCCGTCCCGCACTCAGGAGGACCCCAGCGAGCTGCTGGTTCAGCTATTTTGGGGACAAAATCGTACATTCATGTATAATGCCTGCTTTTTTCTGGCTCGAGGGTCAGCCACGTGGCAAAAGCGTTGCACTGGAAGGGACCAGAAGACTCAGGCAAACACAGGTTTTCGGGCCACCCCACAGCAGCTGGAGGCTCTGCCTCTCCCACACCCCCAGCTTTAAACCCCAGAAGCTCTGGGCTTCGCTGCAGCCCCCCCCTCAGCATCGTTTCCTCAGCATCCCCCTTCCGAGTCCCAGCCCAGG
This sequence comes from Calidris pygmaea, assembly GCA_003697955.1. Taxonomy (NCBI): domain Eukaryota; kingdom Metazoa; phylum Chordata; class Aves; order Charadriiformes; family Scolopacidae; genus Calidris; species Calidris pygmaea. The sequence goes on from QJSC01009562.1 coordinate 149,604, forward strand.
GGCAGCGAGAAGACGTGGCAGTCCTGGAGGCTGTTTGCTCCCCAGCAGATTAGCTAAATAAATGCTAATAAACAAAAACACAGACAAGGGGGAGCTTTTTTTAAACCATCTCAAAACCCCTTTCTCTTCTCAGCCTACCTGCTGTGTTTGCAGGGGGCACCTCTAACTTCCCCCCCCCACCTCCATCCCCCTGCAAAGCCACCGGGCAGGACACAGTGATGCTGCCAGCGATGCCCGGCGCCCCACACAGAGCTCAGCCACGACGAGCAGCCCCCAAATCAACTCTTCCTCCAGCAAAACCCCTCCAGCGGGGAACTGCAAAGCTGCAAATCCCGCCCCCCCCCCCAGCACCCTCGGCGAGGCTGGATTTGTCTCCCAGCAGCTAAAGCTTAGCGCTAGGTGTGCAGCTACTGGAGATTATCAACCCTTCGGGGCTCATCTCCACCCAGCCTGACCCCAAACACCCCCAAAACCCCCACCGAGGGAAGCTCTCGCCCCAGCTCCTCCCCACAGCGTCGCTGCTGGGGGTCCCGTGGCTTTGGGGGAGCCCTTCTCCCCACGGCATGAGAGCGGGAGCCGCGCTGGCAGCGGGATCCAGCCCTGGCAGGGATCAGGTCTCGTAGCCATAGCAGCGGGGTATTTATTACAGCCCGGCCACACTCCACCCCGGGCTGGCGGACTTTAGCCCTTAATAGAATAGAAAAAGTAGCAGCAGACGCCTCCAGTCCCAACGGGCAGCATAAAACACAAGGAGGGCCCCCAGAATAATGGTGAGTGAAGCGCTTCAGCTGATACAAACTGCTCACCGCCCCCCCCCCTTCATCCAGATTTTAAAGCTGGTTTTTTTGTTTGTTTGTTTTCTTCTGTCCTTCTCCTTCTCCCCCTTTTATGCTACAGGCAAAATTTCTATCCCAGGATCAAATTAATGGTACGTACAGGTCTGTTCTGCCTTTNAAGGGACCTTAACAATATTACATTTTTTATATATATATATATATATATATATATAAAGGCATTTTCCCCAGAAGGGTCTCTACCTGGGCTCATGCTTCCCCGTCTTGCCCTCCCCCACCAGCTCCCCAGATTTCTCTGAAACCAGAGAAATCTCCCCAGTTTCCCTAAGATAGTGCTGGGCACAGGCAGGCAGCTGAAACCACCCCCTGGGTTGCACGGAGAGGTTCACCAGCAACCCCCCAACCCCCCGAACACGTCAATCTCGGCCAAACTAGTGGGGACCAGGAGAAATTTGAGGTGACCGCCTGCAGCGCCGGAGCCTGGCAAGGCTTCCCGGACGATGGGAGCGAAGGTGAAGGAGGAAGAGGAGGGAAGGAGACGGGAAGGAGGAAGGGTTTGCTCGCGGAATGGCAGAAGAAAGCTGAAATAAGAGTATTATTGCAAATCTGTTAATCTGCGGCACCCTCGGGCTGAGCAGCTCTGGGGGATTGCTGCAGGGGAGGAGGCGGCCGGGGCAGGGGGAGGACACGGCCCCCCCACACTCACGCCCACGGAGAGGTCTAGGGCGGGAGAGGATGAAGAGGGTGAGCGATGGCACCAGAAGAGGCTGATTTTCACCTCCCTGTGCGGCACAACTTGCCCGGTGGCACCGAGGGAGCGGAGCCGGCCACCGCGCCGGGAGCACCGCGGGAAGGCAGGAGGGGAGGCGATGGCAGCTCTATCTAGGTCAGACCCAAACCCTGGCTTATTTACTTGAAAACCGGCGAGGCAGTGGCGGAGGGGGAAGGGGAGAGGGCGAGGAGCCCTGGGGAGAGGCCCGGGAGCGGAGATGCCCCTGTGGGATGGCGGTTTCTCCTCCCCTAAACTCGCAGCACCCAGGCTGTCAAAACGCCACATTATCGGTTCTTTTACCTTTTATTAAAACCCAGGCGGTGGGAGGCCGAGGCAAAGGCAAGTGCCAGACCCTGCAGAGACCAAACCAGCATCCTCCACCACCCCTTAAGGCTCGTTCCTTTAGCATCCCCTCCTACCCTCTCCACCAAGGCAGAGAAAAAGTACTTTTTAACAGTATTCTACGTATTTGGAAGCCTGACTCCGCTTTCAGACTTGCTTCATTAGGTTGAAGGAACCCAATTAGCTCAGTTATTCACAAGCCGGGATTTTAATTGCCCTTGGCACTTTTCCCCGTGGTCCTCCCCTCCCTGTCCATCATCTTCCTTGAAAGGAGACACCCCGAAGCAGACACAGTATCCCCTGCTGGAACCCTCCCAACGCCGCCCGGCCGGGCAACAGGAGAAGACACGTCAACCGGTAGGTCAATGCAATCTCACGTGGCATAACAGAGAGTTTTGGTTTTTAATTAGAGTTCAAGGAATGTTTTTCCCTGTACGACAAGAAACAAAAAGGCAAGATAAAAGCCTGTGACCTGATGGCAGTGATGCGGTGCCTGGGAGCCAGCCCCACGCCAGGAGAGGTGCAGAGGCACCTGCACCTGCACAAGATCGGTAAGGAAAGGGCAGCGCCGGCACGTGAATAAAACACACCGGCTTAGGGATGGAGAAATTCAGCTTTTCTGTGCCCAGGAGACCACAGGCAAAGGCGAGGAGGCTGCCTGGAGCCCAGGAGACAACATTCAGTCTCAGGTTAAAACAGCCAAAAGCCACCCCGATGTGCTGGGTGGCGAGCAAAGTCAATCCAGCACACAGATTAAAATAGTGCTGATTGAAAAAAAAAAAAAAAAGAAAAGCTTGGAGACAGCGAGAGGTGTATCTACTGATTATGGATTCTCAGGNGACTCGTGAAATAAAAACGGGCTGGATTTAAAATTCTGGATACAGAGGTTTCAGAGCACTAGTCCAGCAAAGCTATAAAAGGGGTTTTTGGGCCAGAAGTGGGTCCACCCTGGTCCAGATCAGAGTCAGGCAAAAGGGAATAGGTGCCCCAGGAAGGGAAACAGGGGGGAAGAGGAGCAGGGGGTGCTTAGATCTGGAGTCAGCCTACAAAACTGAGCTGTTCCTAAAGAATCTGCTCTCATCTTTCCAGACAGAAACGCAGAAGTGGATTTCTCCACTTTCCTGAATATAATGTACAGGCAGATGAAGCAGGAGGAGCCCGAGAAGGAAATCCTCACGGCCTTGTCCATGATAGACAGGCAGAAGAGAGGGGTTATCACCGTTTCGGAGCTGAGAGCCAAACTTACAAGACTAGGAGAAAAGCTTTCTGAGGAAGAAGGTATTTTGCAATTCAAAGATTGACGAAACGCTCCCCCATCTTCTTATTTCCTTCCTGATTTTCCTCTGTAGTCAAATCTGGGATCAGGAAGGACCTTGGCCAGCAGAACATGGTGCTGGTGCACCTTTGGTGGGGCAAGAAGGGTGGTCCCCCCAAAGGGATGTCCCCCTCATTGTGCTCCTGGTGCACCAGGGCATCCCGCCACCCATCATGTCCCCCGGTCCACCCCACCAGCACCAGTTTCTCTCCTGCCACAGCCGTTCCATGAGCTCATGCCTTCCTTTAAAACACTTTGCCCACTTAAAGCAGGGCCCCCAGCTGAGCCCAGGCAGCCGGGAGCACTCCCAGAGCCCAGCCCAGCGCGTCAGCCTCGTCAGCTCGCCGCAGCTAATTAAGTCTCACGTGATGGTGAAGTCACCTCGCTGCCGGCAGCCTCTGCCCACAGCACCAGCCCCAGACTGTGTGCCCGGCAGCAGAGCCCAGCTGCCCATTAACCTTTTCCCTTTCTCCACTTGTTTCCTGGATGATGATTTTTTTTCACCCCGAGATGCTCCGCTCTATTCCTAAAGCGAGCGTCCGCCCCAGGAAGGGCGCAGGGAGGGCATCCGTCCCCCCAGCTGCAGGGATGCTGGGAGGAAGGAGAGGGGGACTTTCTAATTAAGTTTCTTTTAAAAAAAAAAAAAAAAAAAAAAAGAAAAAAAAAAAGAAAAAAAACCCTGTCCTATTTGTCAGAAGTTTGCCTCCAAGGGACACAGCAGGAGGGAACTTCCAGGAAGCTGAAAATGATCAAACCCTTTCAGACAGCTGATTTTGCTGCGGGCACTTCATGCACATATATAAACTTTTTAAATGCATGCCCCACTTTTCCAGCTTTCCCAGGGAGGCCAGGCCTGCGGGAAGGCTCTGGGGTCAGGGTGTCCTGTCCCCTCCTCCTCGCTCCAAACCACCTCCACCTGTGGCTCCTTTCTCCAGCTCTCACCCCTCTGCGGGCTCTGGAGCATGGACATTAACACCCCATCTTTGGCAGAGAGCAAGGAGAAAAACCCACCCGCAGCTTGACAGGGGCAAGGAGTGGGTTTTCCCCAGGGTTGTGGGCTTTGTTACAGACCCCATTAGGCTCCTCGGGGGGGGTACAAGAACTGTCCTAGAATTAATCCAAGCTCAGCCCAGTCGCCACCACCAGCTCCACGAGCGACACACCAAGGCGTGTCCTCCCAGTGTCCTTTTTGGCTGTTTCACTGGAATAATAATTTACGCAGCTATGCACATCTGAAAACACTTTCGGAGCTATTATGAGAGCTGAACAGTGAAGACGTGGAGACACTAACCCTAATGAAAGGCATCCTAGCAGGAACCCCCGTTGTATGAAGATGTGGGGAGGGCAGGGGGATTTCCCCCGGCTTTGTGCGTAGCTGCACAGCCCGTTCACCAACAAGGCACTATTGATCCTCACGAGCAGGCGACGCCGCTTCTCAACCAGAAATTCCCCCTCTGGCCCGACACACCGGGCTCCGCTGGCTCCGCTGCTATAAATATTTGATGCCGGAACAGACTCAATTTCATGACGATTGTTCAGTAACTCCTTGGCACGTACCTTCCTTTACAGCCGCTCCAGAAAAGCCTTCGCTTCATTTTAATTTAACGTCCTTTTCCCAAATGAGAAGCGACACCTTCTTCTTCTGTGTTATGTTTATTCTGGGAAGAAGTAATTTTTTTTAATTTTTTTTTTTTTTAATTTTTTTTTTTTAATTTATATTCTTAGAAGCATTTGATTACCACCAGGGTACTTGAGAGGAGGATTAGATCTCCTGGAAAGAAGGAACTGTTACTTCCCTCTCCCACACCAGCCCCTCCTTTACCCCCCGGGGCCGCCAGCTCCTGGGGCAGCAGCTCAGCCCCCCCCTGTCACCCCGACACCCGCCTGCCAACAGGGGGGAACACACCCTCCCACCCCAGACGTGAAGGGAGAGAGGAACCAGGTTGTGCCGCTCTGGGAGGCCTTCCACAACTATTTACAGTAAAAACAGCTTTTCTTCCCCTAAACCTCCCCCCCTCCCGTGACCTCCCCCCTGGATTTCACAACTGGCAACTGCAAAGCCATTATTCCCCGCTCCAGTAGAGTCTTATTTAAACAACAGCAGCTCGTTCAGCCTGAACGGCCGCTCTGGAAACCTCAGCCAAATAGCTCAGGAGTGAAAACACAGACCAGTAGAGCGCTGGGACCAGTTCTGGGCCCCCCAGTTCAAGAAGGACAAGGAACTGCTGGAGAGAGCCCAGCGGAGGCTACAAAGATGCTCAAGGGACTGGAGCATCTCTGTGCTGAGGAAAGGCTGAGGGACCTGGGGCTGTTCAGCTGGAGAAGAGCAGACTGAGAGGGGACCTCATGGATGCTGAGCAATAGGTAAAGAAAAGGGGGGCAAGTGGATAGGGCCAGGTTCTTCCCAGTGGTGCCCGGGGACAGGACAAGGGGCAAGGGGCACAAACTGGAACATAGGAAGTTCCATCTCAACACAAGGAGGAACTTCTTTGCTGTGAGGGTGGCAGAGCCCTGGCAGAGGCTGCCCAGGGAGGCGGTGGAGTCTCCTTCTCTGGAGACATTCAAACCCCACCTGGACACGTTCCTGTGGGACCTGCTCTGCGTGGCCCTGCTCTGGCTGGGGGTTGGACTGGATGGTCTCCAGAGGTCCCTTCCAACCCCGTATCACTCTGTGGTTCTGTGACCAGCCTCCATCGACCTGCCCTCACCTCTTTCAGAAGAGGAGAGCACTCCAGCACCACCCCAGTGAGGTGACACCAGCCCGAATGGGCACGAGATGATGAAAGACTCAGAGCATCACTGTGTACGATTCCTCTGTTTCAACCGTCTGCCATCTGGCTCTAAACACTAGAAGGTGTCCTGCTAATGAAATATCAAACGATAAAAGCAGGGTCACAACCCAGCAGCTTCCCCTCCCTCCACACAGCATCCAGCCACACTCCCCTCCGAGGGCCAACACCAACAGCCCTGGGAAACCGGACACACGCCCCTCGGCATCAGCAAGGACAAACCTCTCCTGGGCTGTATCCAATGCCTTATCGGAGGAAACCACTGCCCAAAACATCAGCAAATACAAGCTGCTGGGTTTCTCATCTGCTTCAGCACCCACAGGGAAAGCAAACAACAGAATTCTCCTCCTCTGCCGGCATCCCAAGGAATACAGCACCTAATTCCCAGGAGCACCTTCATGGAATCGTAGATTCATTCAGCAACATTTAATGTTACTTTTCTATATGTCATTTCTTATGTATTTCTATTTTATTGACATTATTTGACAGGAAAAATATCTTTCAATGGTGCATTTGTTCTACCACTACTTTTCATTTCAAACAAAGGCCCATCAATATTAACCACAATCACAAAAATCTACTTGAAGCTGGGTACGTAATCTGCACCAGCACTTCATTTTGTCCAAATTGCACAGGGACAGGTTTGCTATTCAAATCCAATCAGCCACTCCGACCAAGCGCAATTAAAAGCTGATTTGCACTACATTTGTAAATCTCTTCCACTTAGAACTCAAAGAGATGGACATCTCTGCTCCAGAAAGTTAAACATGGAACTCAAAATCAAATCACTAATTGATGCTGGTTTAAAACTACAGTCTGGCAGACACCTCCAACTGATCCCGGGAGTTATTACTGCTAACAAAAATGTTATGAAACCCCAAACCCTGCCTTGCTCTTTTGAGATCACAACATCCCTGATATANAAGCATCGTTTTGCCTTTAAAAATCCTTCTTTTGCCTTGATGATAGTGCTTACACCCACCCAGGTTCCCACCCCATTTCTGGAGAAATGCTGTCGCAAAACGTGAGCTCTGTTATTTAAATAAACTGAACACAACATTCCTTTGTGTAAAACGTGTCATGCTTAACAAAAAAAAAAAAAAAAAAAACAAACCCCACAACTCTCTTTTTTAAAATGTATTTTAAGTCTACAGATTGTGGCATAAATAAGAACTTGTAGTTAAGGTCTCACGGTGACCGAGACGCTACACCCGGGCCCGGACACCGTTCTTTGTGTAGGAGAGATTCCTCGGGAACCTCAATTATGTCACGAGGATGGTAAATTCAGTGTAACTACACCCAGCTCCCCAGTATTCCTTGGACCCACTGTATGACCCCGTAAGATAACTCCCAACCAGATGTTCCCCTGCCACAAAGCTGTCAAGACACCAGCCCCACATCCCTGGGGACTATCTAGAGGGACAGGAGATGGGCAATTCTCCAGCTCCACCAGTGATGCTCACCGGTTGCAGAGGACAACTCCCAGTCTCCAAACAGGACCGGTCCATGATCACTGTCTCTTCCCTCCTCATTTTTCACTCCTCCAGCATGCAAGATCTCTCTATTGTTGTACTTCTGTCACATTATTTATTAAGGGACAGTCTCCTGCAACGTCAAGTCTCTCCGCGGCTAAGCTGCCCCTGCATTTTGAGGCAAGAGACTGAAAACGCTGCGCTTGGTAAATGTATCTGTCACCAAGTTCTGGGCCAGTTGCCCAGAACATACTCCCAGAGACAGCCTGGCAGGGAAAAACAGGGGCCGTGAAAATTCAGCTTCTCCACAACAGGAAAAAAAAACACCACACCATCTCTCTTGACTTTAAACTGATGAAAATTAGTGTGACCCCACAGCAGTTGCCACTGAACTTATTCCATCTATATCTCGGCAGCCTTAGCTAAGGTCCTCAGAAATTGAAATTACAGCAGATTCTCCCTGGGGTCAACTGGACATTTGCAGAGACCATCTCTGCTCAAACTTGGTTAGAAACTAAAAAAAAAAAAAAAAAACCAACACAAAAAAACCCCAAACCAAGAGCCAATCTTAACCCTTCCCCATCAGCAGTGTCTCTAGGAGGGTATGGTAGGGATTATTCTTATGGAATATTATTACACGGGGTTAAAAAAAAGCACAAGAGATTAAAGGCCGTGCTGAATGCTGTGCAAGGAACGGAAGGGGCTGCAGGATGTACGAGTTTTGTGCCCAAGCTCCTGTGATCCCGAGCCAGGCTGCAGAGCCTGCGGCTCCCACGGGACAGCAGTCCCAGTAAGCTCCGACTCGGATCCGCACACGCCAAGACACCAACCAAAGGCTCTCTGAACAGCAAAAGATCACGCCTCGAGGGGAAATAAACTTTGCTTGAGGCAAAACTGATGTACCTTCTCACACCTGTCCACCACGTGAGACATTAGCTCTTCCTACTCTACAGATAGAAACCAAAAAACATCCCCTTGTTTCTCTGAAAATTAATGAGTTACAAGCAGCTCAACACCCTGCTACCGCTCCAGAAAAAACACCCACAGAGAGACAGGATTCATTAGCAAAACCAAGAACGAGCTCCAAATGACAGCAAAGGAAATCATTTCCCTGGCAATTCCCTTCCCACTGTTCACAGTTAATGTCTGGACAGAAATCCCACCTACCTGGACGGCGAGGCTTTGGAGGGCTGCCCACCGCAGGGAGACGGGCTGCTGCCCACCGGAGCTGCTCCAGATCCCCCAACAAAAGTACCAGCGAGGAAGGGGAGCAAAAATACTCCCTTGCTTTGAGCATAATTAGCTCATGAAACAAGGAGTTGGTTTAGAAGCATTTGTTTCCAATAGGCATCGATAGACAAATTACAAAGGATGCGGTACACAGCTTAATTCTTCCCTATTGACCAGAACAGTTGATTAACAAATCCTTTCAGCCTCAGACAATACAAAAGCGTGTACGTTGTGGGGATTGATCAGCTCAAAATCACTTTGGATTACTCCAGAATCCATCCTGCCCCTCTCTGGGTGGGTAAATATTTCCCAAATAAAACCCAGCAAAAAGAAACCCCGCTTCACGCTCACACGACACAGCAGCGTCGTTAGAGCCCGGGGAGACACGTCTGAGACACCCCACACCACAAAAAAACCCCACCAAAACATCGAGAAGCAAAGAATTTGTGTTAAAAAAGGACCTTTGCAACTCTCGGTCCCCAGAAAACACCCTGCCCCCCTCCTTCCCCCCTTTTCCCCTCCCCCAGGAAACACAACGTAACTGAATGCTTTTTATTACATCTAAAGATTTCTACGTAAACAGGTAACATTCAATAGGTAAACCATTTTTTTTTCCAATGCATATAATAAATATTTTCACTTGGTACTTTTATACAAACTGACATTGGTCTACTATACATTTTTAAAAGCCATTTACTGGTTTGGCATGCCGTATGGAAACTAAGAGAAAGTTTTAAGGCAATGAATGACAGATTTAAATTCATGGAATTAATGGTAATTTTAATATTCTGCTTATATACATTTTTCCCTTTGTTAATTAAAACAATTAACAGCAGCACTTTCGGGGACCACAAGCAATTTTCCCTTGTTAGAAATCTAAGCTCTGTTAAAAAAAAGAAAGAAAGAAAAAAAAAAAACAGTTACACTGACAAAACCCAAATCCTTTATATTTAAAATGTGCTTAAAACCCTGAAATGTTAAACTGCAACAAAGGATTAAATTTCCAAACGTTCTCCTCACAGTCCTTAAGCTCTGCCTTGGGAGGCAGGTCCAAGACAGTCCAATGAAAAAAAAAAAAAATCTATGGGTCATCCCATCCTTGAAAGGCTCATTGACTCCTTGCCGTGGGGAGGAAGGGACGAGCCCGGAATCGCTGTCACCTCTGTCCTTACGGAAGGGCTACACAGTTTTTAACGCGTGGCAGAGGTTCTAGTTTAGCGCGGTTGTTCATCTCCCAAAGGATGCGTCAGTGATGCCCTCAAGAGCCATTCAAAGCCACCTCCACCCTGTGACTCAGAGAGTACACACGGGTGTGCACACCCCGCTCCTCGGTGGAAGGACCAGAGGAGAAGAGACCACCGGTCCAAGGAGGAGGGGATCCGGAGCGAGGGGAGCAGCACCGCAAGCCAGGCCACCCCCGGGTTGCTTTACTGCCTCCTCCGCAACGTGTGACCTACCGGAGGTGGAGTTTTGGAGTGAGGTTTGCAGGGAACTTGTCCAGAACTCAGACTGAGACTTCTACCAAGCAACGTTAACCGTGGTCAGAGGCACAGAGAATTATCACCTATAAAGAACACCCTGGCATGAAACAGGAATACTCACAAAGCATATGGGATTAATACCACAAAGGAGGATGTTGAGAACGTTTCTGTCCCGTCTTTGTAGAGCACTGAGGTTTAAAAAATGACAACGGTGAACCGAACAGCCTTCCATCCCTTTGGGGGGACTCGAGAGGAAATGGAAGACGTCATCAACTGACCTCGCTTTCCAAAAGCTGAGACAGGCATCAAGATGCCAGATTCTGCGTCATCACACACTCGCCACGTTTAATTCCATAGGTGAATTAACGAGATTTTTTTTTTTTTTTTTAATACCATTGTCAAAAGCGACACAAGCTGCTCTTCGGGTCATCTTTAACCACACAGTCAACGGAAACGGTGCCACAATCCTCGGTAAAACAGCCACGATTTCCTGAATTTCCCGCAGGCGTTTCAGGCGCCCGGTCACACCGAGGGCGGCCGCGCTCCGGCGTCACAGACGGCATCACAGCAAAGCGTATGCTCTGAAGTTACCAGGTTAGTATTCATGACTAAAATGTATGAGATATATTCCTAATGTAGGTTTAATCACTTCAAAATCAGACTGAGTTTAAAAAATAAGTATTTCCCGTTTTCTATCCTTTTATTTATTTTTTTTTTTTAACTGACATTTAATAAATTATAAAATTGGTGTATGGTGAAATATATATATCAGCCAGATATGTATGAAATACACATGCATGGGAAAAACTATTTAACTCACTTTTAACTCACACACACAGATCTATAAATACATATATACACACACATATACATATAAACACAAACATTTGTTTTCAAAATTCAAGTCAACTATTTAGTGGCAGAGGGATGCTGTAAAAACACTAAAAACAATTTTGATGCCACATAATGTGAACCTTTCAAATAACCATACGACTGATCATACAGCAATACCTAATGCTACTTGGATTAAAGATTTTTTTTTTCTTTTTTCCTTTTTTTTTTTTCCTTTTTTTTTTCTTTTTTAATCAATGCAAGATTTTTGAGACAACTTCATAGGCAAAAGGTGGCCCTTGTCAATGCTCAAAGCAACTAGCTGCAATCAACGGTTTTGGACATGAAAAATTCAGACAAGAATCTGCTAATTTTAGTATTCCTTACTCTCTCTTCCTGATAAACTTGTTACCTGCACTTTCAACCAGTTATAAAAATATTTTTCACACCAGAGGAAATATTTACTCTCTCTGACATGGACTTTGGGACACAAGAGAATCACCTCCTTCCCTCCCCTTTCTCTTACTTTAAAGAATCTCCTGAAAAACTGCATTCCAGCTATTTACACATTTCACTCTTTAGTAAGAACGGATCAGTCCAAATGACCCACCAGTTCTACAAAAAAAAAAAAAAAAAAAAATTTTCCTATGTCATGCACAACTTAAAAAAAAAAAAAACGAAATCAGGAAGTAAGTATGGCTCAAATTCAACATAAGCGTACTGAAAAATCAGGGAAATCAAAATAATTACAAGGCCAAAAAGAGAAAACTGAATTTTGAAACCCACTACCCTAAGAGACTTCAATAGGCAGCAAAACATTTGAGTCCATGGGCTACAGGGTGAGGCTTTTTTATTGGGTTGGTTTTTGGTTTAAAAGACTCACATTGAACATTTAATATTAAATTTTGATGAATGCGATCTCAGAAGACAGTGTACCATGACCATTATCAGCTGCACAAACCATGCAATAAGTGTGTTGGTATTTGTATTTTCTTCCTTTTGTTGACAAGTTCACTTTTAAGCAGGAATTTGATCTACTAGAGCTCTAAGTAGGTTTCTCCAGACAGAACGAGATAGGCCTCAATTCAATAGGCCATTTATACACGCATGGCTAACTTTAAAGCACAAGCAGTTCCACAAATTTAAAAATGACACATGCTTAATATTTTGCTGATTAAGATCTTACGTTAATTTAACAGGATTTCATAGCAAGTTCTCAGAAACAAAAACCCTACAGTCCAATGTGTCGATGCTTTTATTTGGGGCTAGATTCTATAAAAATTCCCTGTCTCGTCCCACATAAGCACAGCCAAGTACATCCTCAGCCTGAGATTTTATTGAGTCTGGCCCTCGAGAATAATTGGTGCACTAATGAGCGTGCAACATGCTTGATTAAAGCATGGAATTTTTTTTAAAAAATAAAAATCGTCTGAATAGAGGGTCATGTAGAACCAGAAACGACCAAAAAAAAAAAAACCAAAATCCAAAAAAACCAAACCCACTCCTGAAAGGCTACATCCTGCAAACAGAGGGGATGCTGTGCAACAGTTTGGGTAGGGTTTATTCCGCTTTAAGCATAATAAAACCTGCACTAAATATGGGATGAGGGAATTAGATTCCAAAGGTAAATGTCTCCAAGAGGAGAAAAAATCCTCTCACAAGTTTGAACTTTAAAAGTTCAGCTCCTTTCCTGTTTATGTTACTGTGAAGAAAATAATGCCATTTGTGTCCAAACTATGGGGGGGGGGGGGAAAGTAACTTACATGACAAATGCACAGGTGTAAAATCTTCAACATCCATAAAAATGAACTGAAGCTCCTTGTTTTTGTTAATTTTTTTTTGTTTTGTCTTTTTTTTTTTTTTTCTTATTTTTACCAGTGAGGCCATCTTAGGTTTATATACAAAAGTAAAACTGAAAATATACTTTTGTTCTCTGTACACATAAATTTTTTTCCCCTAAAAAAGGAAAAAAAAACCTTGTCTATGTTTCTAACATAAAGTAAAACCAAGCACAAAGATTTTTTTCCTCTGACGAGTTCGTTGACTCCAAAAATCAGTCCAATGAAATAATGTCTGGTATGATACCAAAGATAGACGCCGTGTCCGTGCTGCTCCTACTTGCAACTGGATGCCCATGATTCTCTCGCAGGCTGTTGGAGGAAACAAGACTGCTGTTACTGCCACTATTGCTACCGTTTGTGGCCGGCAGAGAACCGCTTCCTCCTGCATTTAGCTGATCGAGAAACATCTGAGATGAAGTGTATGGGAAAAAACGAGAGTGTAAGAGTTCTTGATCATCTGAGGCGGAAACTGCCGCAGCTGCAGCGGCAAGAAGGGATGTGTTGTAATGCTGGGGGGGGAAAAACAACATTTTCAAGTTACATTTCAGATACCATAGTTGTGATTCAGAGCAGCACAAAAGAAGATATTTGTAAGCTAAAGCTCTGACAGCTTCTGGCTTTCACATCAGCTCATCTACTCAACCTCTCTGTAAAGTAAATGGACCGATGCAGTGAACTTTTACCTCTGCAGACCCTCATTTCCGAAGCCAAAAGAAACTGGAAATACTAGTATTAGTACAAGCAAACGCTAGAAAGGCAACAGTATCGCAAAATACCTAAAACAGTAAGAAGCAGCACTCTTTTACCTCGTCAAAAAATTCTTTGGCGGAAAAATTCCTCCAAATTCCAAGAAACATTTTGCTCCCCCTCTCCTCCGCTCAAAAGTTACAGACCAAGCACAGCTGGTGACACTGTGTGCCAGTCACTGCTTGTGGGGGAAAGCGCTTCTGTGAAAAATGCATCTGGAAACGGGACCCCGAGTCCCATCAGGTGGCAGCAAGAGCTGTCCTGAGTTGTATTCTTTAATGGGCAGCCCATCAAAGGCAAGAACTTTGGCTATCAAGGATCAGATTTTAAATACAATCTCTCTATAGGATAATTTGGCTCTTCGTATTTCTTCCCACCATGATGAAACGCCCATGCCAGCTATTCAGCCTTGTTCCCCAAAATTCATGGCATAATTACACCAGTGCCTATCAGTACAGCATCAGACTTGGGCGTTACTTGTTTCAGAATAATTCTCCTATCTACGTTTCACTGAATACCAAGGCAGCTTTTCTGAATCCAAGCTCTACAGTGCAGGCTCTGGTCTTAATTATGATACGAAAGCCTCCCTCTACGTTTAGCGCAACTCTCCTACTTGAGATTGCAGGACGCAGAGGGAACAAAAGGCAGCTGAGTCACCCCAGCCCCCTTCTTTTCTTAGATGCACAGGAGGAAAAGCGATGAGGCGGGAGGACTTGCCAACCCAGACTCCTTTTGAGATCGACCTGCTTAGTTCCCAAACTGGAAGAACCAGCACCAATCCAGTACCTGTCAGTAAGCACTTACAGAGAGGTGGCAAACGCGGTACGAACTGGCACACAGCCTCAGAAAAACCAGAGCTGCCCCTGCCTTATCCTCCACCGGAATTCAGACAACGCTTATGTTTGGTCCCAGTTTCTATGTGTATAAAATAAAGCTGCAGCCTGCCTGCACTTACACCTACATCGTACACCTGCTCCTTCCTCGCCTATAACATCCACAGCAGCAAGTCCTTCTCAGAAAAGAGTATCTGCCATATGACTTGATTTTCCTTGACTTACCTGATTGTCTCCTGACAGGAAAGGGAAGAAATCTAAACCTGTAAAAAGCCAAAGAAAAAGATTAAGCTTCTCAAAATAAACAAGCACCTCCTCATTTTCCCACCATTTATTTTGAAATAAAACCAACATAACACTGTTGACACTTCAGATTCTCTTGCAAAACATGAACCTTTTAAAGCCTTACGACATTAATCTAAATTTTCCCATCCTCTGTGGATAAAAAATAATATTTTCCACTACTGGATTGTCAAATGACTGCACATTTAAATCCTTTTCCAATAGTTATTATCGCTTGGAAAGCTGCAAGTACAGCTACAAACCGTCAGAAGCTCACCTTGCAAGTCATAAGGCATGGGCGTCATATGGAATGGATGCCTGTAGTCTTGGATAAGCGACGTATTGATGTAGCTGGTGTCTACAGCAGGAAGGCTCGGTGTTCTGGACACAGGAGATGCTTGATGCGGTAAATTTAAAATGCTGGGAAGAAACAAAGGCTTGTTACAAGCGTAAAATATAGTCTTGGCTTTAATATTAGAAGAACAGCTTTTGAAGGCTTCTATTGCTGTCCCATGCAGGGTATGTCGATTTTCAAATTCAACACGAAGTCGACCTCTCAATATGCGTTATGAGCTTAGTGACAAGTGCATAACAGCAACTCCCCTAATTAATTTCAGAGCTTGACTAGGAAGCATCACAATGCAGCCCAAACAGTTGAAGTCTAGCAAATTTAAAAGCAAAATAAAGCTCAGTCTCAACCAGTAGAAACTGATGACTCATTATAAATGGTACTGGGATCTCTGCAACAAATAGGCTACAAATACTCCTAAACCAGGGCATCAGAATCCTAAAGGCATATTGAACCCCCTCAAAAGGTACGAATCTGCATAACAACAGGACAGATAGGCTCTACGAGGTAATTAGCAATGGAAGACAGCCAAAAAGGTCTTGAGGAGTTTTAAGTGATCACTGAGTCATTTACATCACTGGCGCAGTAATCAGTTCAACAACAGGATCCCTTCGGTTTAGCCTCAGTTTTCATCCCCACGTGTTTGTGTAAACAGGGTGCTATTAACAGCTTGGCTACTTAGGTGTAATCAGGTTATTCTGGCATTCTTTATTACTATGCTACTGCCACTAATCACCAGTAAAACCCACACACTCCCACACCACACCCATGTTTCTCCTTCCTATCTCTCTCTCTCTCCGTATGTCGCTGCTTTCATATTTCTCTATGAAAGAAAAACATTTCCAAATCTGCAACCACAAAGTTTTACACCACTTTACATTCATTTTCACAAATACAATTTAAAAACTGTATCGTGTTGCACACTTTTGTTATTCCAATCTTTTCAGGCTTTGTGACCCAAGATCAAATCCATTTTCCATAAGCTACTAAATCAAGATATAATCCAAACACAGGACTTTCTAGATAGAATTTATTTTTAAATTGGTCAATACTCTCCATTGCGACCGCATGTTCTCTGCATTGGCCTGTATATTTTATTCTCACCCCTTATTATTTAATGGCGATGCTGGAGATATGGAAGGACAGCTTCTCTTTGCAGATGGTTCCTCCTCCTCTTCATCTGATGAGCTATCAATGGTTAAATCAATCACTTCTACTTTCTTATTTTTGTTTGACTGTTGGTGAGAAGACACCTGATGTTCCAAGGAAGAGCTTATGCATCCTATAGAAAGCAAGCCAACATTATAAGGTGTAGATTACACCACCGCCACAACTGTGATAACATCACAGCATATTATATGCCTTCATAAATCAAGCTTATAACTCAGAATAAAAAACAACAAAATTACGTAACATTGATAATAACTTAAGAGTACCATCAGCCCCAAACAGGTATTACACAAGTAATCTTTCTCACAAATGATCATTAAAAGCTACAAACACACATGGAAAAACGAGCGCCTTAAAAAGTTAAAGGAACATCAATACTTGAGAGTCCAACAGAATGACATTCGGTCCACGTATCCCAAAACACAACTTACCATCGACTCCGTTGTAAGATGCAGTTACTTCCTGCACTTCCTTCTTCGATCTCATAGGAGCCCAAGACCCATCCTCCTTAAACTGAATTTCATCACAGTCTGTACAATACTTCAGGATTTCCATGAACAACCTGCCAATCAAAAACCTTTAATATCAGTCCTCAAAAAGAGCTTTACTCATTTCTTTCTCCACTATCTTTATTAGTCAACATTAAGTTTGAAGTAGTGTTTAAGGAGAGTTGAAAACTTTCATTCTTCTACCCTTCTCTCAACTGCTTCCTTGAGAAAAAGGAGCCACAATTTAAAATACTATCGGAAATAAAAATCTGCACGTTCACTTAAAAGAACTAGAGGACTGGAATCTTGCCAAGGTCATGACACAGAACTCTCCACTTCCCAAAACAAGGGAAGAATGTGAACTAGTATTAAAAATCATAATCTCCTACTTACCCATATTTATCTTTGACAATATTTAACTGAGGAAGCCCATGTCTTAAAGTAGTCCATGCAGCTGAGTACTTAAAAAAAGATGTTTCAGGAAATACTGGGTTTTTTCCATTTTCAGCAAAAACTTCCTAACAAAAGCTGAGCATGGGAATCTAAACATGCAGCCTCTTCTCCTAACTCTGTGTCCTAAAACTTTCAGGATCCTGGCACCACATCACTCCCAGTGGGAATTCCAGCTTTTGACCAAGACTATTCATGTGGTTCTGCGTAGGAAAGAGCTTTGCTTTAATTAGTGAGAAAGTTCACTCTTTCCCAGATTGAAACATTTTCTAGAAATAACCTTCTCTTTGGGACGCTACAATTATACCACCTCATCTTCAACATCCACATCTGGAAACACAAGAAGAAATAAGAAAAATGTGTTGTTTTCATAATTACTACTCTTAGTCTTTCCTATTTTAGGATGAAACCTGGAACAATGAACCCCACAGTTCTTTGATCCAAAGCAGAGGATCTGTAAATCCTGGGGTCCATGAATCCCAAGCAGCCTGTGCGAGCCTCGAGTGTCTCTTCAAGAGCTTTTTGCAGGGCCTTAAGGGGGATCCTGAGCAATCTTACGCTTCACCGGCAGGTCACCAAATGAAGCACACAGACTCACTAAAAAAAAGACCCAATCATTTGTGAGGTGGTTTTCTGGGGTTCTGTTTGTTTCAAGGCTTTTTTGTTTTGCTTGTTGTGATTTTTTTTGATAGGCTGGTTTATTTGTTTGGTGGGGTGTTGTTTTGCGGTCTTTTTTTTTTTTTTTTGAGTAAAATATTCTGAGCATATGCTCAGAAGACTCTACTCGTTCTCTTCCTTTATCACACTTTGGAAGAGGGTTAGGAATTAAAATGTAAACCCAGGAATACACACTTGGCACTTCTTCATTGAAACCAACACTAGATTTTTAATTTTTTTTAATATTCTGCAGGTAGGCAGTACCAGCAACTTTCTATAGCAACTCCCCAAGTGTGAAGTAGTTGTGGTGCCATTTGGGGAGGTGGCAGTATTTATTTGATCTAACACAAATGTCTGATATCGACTATGCCAGATTTGTGCTATTGCTCCATTACAAGTAAAGACAACACATGCTGTTTTCACGTAAGGATCCAGCACTGTGGAATATTGGGGAAAAAAAACAACCACCTGGTTAGTAACTCTTCACCACCAGCGGGGAAATTAAAGGACATGGTAATTTAAAACATGTCAGAGCCAGATAACCAAGATGTCAGAGCACCATATTCTGTGCAGCACAAAAACAGTAAACAGAGAGTGTAAGGTACATCCATCCTGTTGAGTCAAGCTTTACTCACCCATCAATAATGAGATGTTCATAGGGAGCCTTCTTGTCACAGACAGGGCAAACCCAGGTTGGTTTCTTCTCATTCATTTGAATATACAGAGTGGCATCAAAACATTGGAGGTGTGAACAAGTCAGGGCCCTACATGGTATGGTTAGCCGCATTTTACCAAGCTTTAAGAGAAAAAAAAAAAGAGAATAATATATCATCTTGGTACTAAATTAACAATCAGGGCTTTTCTGCCTGAAAAGAGACAAGGGACACGTTGAGTTTTATTCCTGAACTCTCACAAGTCCGAATTTTTATTAAAATACATTCCACCTACACCATTCCCTCCTTCCTGTAGGTTTGATTATCACATAAAAGAAAGAGCTTACTAAAAATCAGATTTTTAACTACATTTGATCAAGGAAACTGAAGACTACATCCTTCCATGTTCCCCTAACAAAATTCAGAGTTCACTGAGCACCTGTAACATACCAGTGGCCTGAACAAACCACGAAGAAGAATTCTTCATTAGTATTTTAAAAGCTGATGAACATGGATCAGTCCTCTCCTACCTACTCACAGTTCAGTGTGTATTCAAGCCGCTGACCGTACCTCAGTCATGAGGGCACTACCAGAACTACTGCTTCAATTTTCTAGTCACAGAAACAAGTCTGTAGAAAAGGCATTTGCAGGATTATGGATCATTTCCCAACGTGCTTCTCTAACTCCATCACTCTCACTGCTTTCTGCAAAGAACTGTCAGAAGGTGACTACTCACACAAGTCACACTTGTTAACTCTGAAGAAAGTATTTTATACTCCTCCTGCTGTGATAAACACCGCTGCTACATATACAGTTGTGAGCTAATCTGAAATTTCCTTGCCTTTTTCTTGGGTAAAATACAAATAGCTGACTCTCCCCTTTAATACCATCATACCTTTTCAACACTACAAAGGGCCCACAAATGTTGAGGGATGATGAGACAGGAGAAAATGAGTTCTAAGGTACGCTTTCAGATGGGGACCATCCTTTCCTTCGAGTTTGTAGAAAGGTCAGGACAGCGAGGTTTTGCAGACCAGAACAAAGCTTCCCCAGGTTTAATACAAAAAGCACAGCTGAGTGTTTAAACTGAGCAGATAACACAGGAGCATGACACGCAGGGAACGGTTAGCATAAATAGTGGAACAGGAATATCTTCACTTGGATAGACAGATCAACACTAACCCAGACCATAAAACATTAACATATGATTACTCTGAATGCAAAAAATGATTAGGCAGTGAAAGGTATATTTCATATTAATCTCAAATGAAAAAGTCTCCTCTCCTCAAAAAAACCCCAAGAGGTTGTTTTCTGGCAAAGTGCTTGCGCTGCACCTCAGGAATCACACTGACTGACCACACGAAAGGTAAAAAGTAGGAATGTCTAAACAAAGCTCTTCTCACAATAAAAAACCCGACAAAATAATTCTTTATTAACAACTATTTATACTGAGTATTTTGAAGTTATATGTCTTTGACTAAAACACACACGATGACTTCATTTGAAGACCTTCAGCCAATTCCAGCAGAGGATGGGAGGAGGAACTGTTTTTAGTAGGGCTTAAGCGAGCGCCGTGGTCACGCACACTGATTCTGAGCAATTCAAGACCGGTGCCACAGGATGGCACTCAATCTCAGAATATCAGAAAACTAAAAACAATATCAAGAACAAAGGCTCCACTCACAGTCCACCACTTCCTCCACGATGCTTTTTTTTGTTTGTTTGTTTGTTTTGCAATCCCCCGTAAGCAGAAATCCCTCCAGCCCATTCCCAGCAAATTCAGCTAAACTGCAGGATCTTGCTTATTTTTCTTCCCTCTGGCTCTCAGTCACTGTCACAAAACTCCCCAGCAGATGGGAGGGGAGCAAAGAACTCCCTGGGGAGCCTGCAGTAATGGTGGTGGAGAGCTCAGACAGCAGGAGGTGCTCTATGTGCCATGTGTTTGGCACCCCCTCCCCCAAAATCCATGACCAAGCACATTATTTCTATCACATAATCAACCCCCGACAAAGCAAGGCCCCCGGATCCATGTCTGTTATGAATTCTTATCTCCCAGATGGTAGGTCAATGGCTCATTTGTCTTTTGGGCACAATAAGAAGTCTCCTCGCTCAGTGAGGATCAGGAGTAAGGGTACCGGGGATAAAACCTGGATGCTTCTATGTGATGCAAAATAAAAATAAGGAAGGTCAAAGACACGTGCTGCAGCAAGAGCATAAATATCCATCTCCTGAGTTAAAAAAAAAAAAAAAAGCAGATTGTAACCAGAAATATTTTCACAAGCTTTTTGGTACAAAAACTGTGGCTCTAATTTCTAAGCAGCAGTCGGATTTTACCGAAGCCATATGAGCGCAGATAAAAATCAGCATTTTCAGTGTTAACAACTTGATGTCTCCTTTCCCATTTTTGGCATGAACCTCCCCGCTCAGCTCTGCCACACTGGCCAAGCTGTGTCAGAACTGACAAAAGAAAAGGTCATAAAAGAAGTGATGCATCCCAACTTTTGAAAAACTCCGTTACCCAACACTGTTATTGGTTTGATTCCTGCCTGTCGGCAGCCAAAGAAACACTGCATTAATTTATTTTACAAGTGCTATCTTCATGCTAGAAAATGCACAGCAAATAGGAGTCAAGGATTTGTAAACAAAGCTGCAAAACCTACAGTAAAATGTTAGATTTGGAATTTTTGTTCAGTTAAATATTTGGTCCGGCTGCAGAGCCTGAGATTTATTTATTTTTATTTCAGGGGAGGGAAAGAAAACAAAAAAAAGAACATGAATACAAGTGTCTTCCTGAAAGACAGGCTTGGTCCAGCCCATTTGCCTGCTGCATCTTGGAGAGATTCAGCCAATAGTTAAGGACGGCTTTTTCTGCGTCCTCCCCGGTCTCGGAGGGAGAGCAGGCCTCTGTGCTAAAAAAAGCTCAGCAGCAATCCAAAACAAATTCAGAGGAAGCTGCCTCGCTCTGCACTTTTTTTGAGGGCAAAATAAAGGTTATAGAGTCTAAACCTGCCCCCCATCCAGACACGCAATTCCATTTATTTTATCGAAGTACGCAGGCGAGAGAATGGCGCTCATGGCAAACGAGATGGGAGAACAGCACCCTCGCATTAACAGGGCTGGAGATGCACCCGTCTTTCGGGTTTGGTTCTGCTGTTGGAGACCAAATCAGCATTTTTCAAATGTGTACTTTCAAAGCATACCCTGTCCACTCAAGCATTAGAAAGCAAGCACAAAATATTTACAAAAAAAAAAAAAAAATCTCCCTGGGCCAAATGCTTACAAATTAGCAAGTAAAAATATGGAGGCTACAATAAAATTACATTCAGACCCGCAGACAGTCTGACTCATGCTAATAATCTTTCTATTCATAGGACAGGTTGAAAGGTACAGTCTCCGTCCCAACGAGCTTTTGCAATGATGGATTATTCCAAGAGCTACACTGAAATCAGCCAGCACTAAATGAGGAACACACTGGGGGGAAAAAAAAAAAAAAAAAAAAGAAGTCAAGTGCGTATGTTTCGTAGACATTAAAATGAAACAAACATGCTCAAAATAATCTGCTGCAGACTTTGGTTTGTATCTCTATCAGTAAAGTAGTAAATTTTAAAGAGGAAATACTGACAAAGGTAGGGCTTCTGAAGAGCTACATCCTAAGGTCAGATTGCTGGTTTGTTTTTACCCCCGGCAGAACTCTGAGAAAGCAAAACAGAATTGGACATCCTTAGGCATTAGACAACTTGCAGTCCTAACAGCAATATTGTAAAGGATATTCCTACTCTAATACTAACTCCTCTGAACTGCAGTCATCAAGAAAAAAATAAGCTTCTAGAAGGACTGCAGAAGAACTTTTACCAGTAATGGAGGCAAACCAATAATGGAGGACAAACAGAAGTGTGTCAGAAAACTCCCAAGGAACGATCTCTACAGCAATATAACTGCCTGAAGCAGCAGTTTTGACAAATCAAGTATGACTGAAGTAAAAATCTGCAATTCCAGAAGATGCATGAAGATTAATTTAAGATAATGAGTTAATACATAGGCCCTTCTAAACTCTTACAGCCATTTAATTCCTACTAAGGGATTACTATTTTTGTCTGTATTGGAAAATAATTTTAAGTGGTAAGAATATTGTGCCTAAAGAATGACAAAATACCACCAGGACTATTGTGCATTCTGCAATAACAAAGCACTAAGAGCACAACAAACAATCAACTATAACAACTGTGCCCCAAATCTGCAGCAGTTTCAACGTGACACATAAGTTCATAGGTTTGTAAGATCAGAGGTTATGAAGTTCTCAGTTTACAGAACAGGATTTTATTTTGTAAATGCAATCCCTGTATCTTTCTTACAGCTGAGTTTTATCTTCCTTATAAATACATTATTTTTTTAGTTAGCATCAATGGCAATACGAAGATAGTCTTAAGATTGAAGATCACGATAATACCACACTTAGAAGATTTACAATAATCTAATACATATATAAAATGTAACCTCAATGTCAACTGTCCTTTTTAGAGAGCAAACCTCATATCTAAAAGTTTATCCACACATTGGTAGAGTTTAAGAAGATATTAAATAACTTGAGGAATAACCTTCAATTTTGCAAGAATAAAGTCAGTCAGTTTTCTTTAGATTTCAAAACTGAAAATTTCATGTCAAACTTGAACAGATTGAGCCTAACCAGGAAACAGATGTATCCTTAATCTTGAAAAGAGGTTAAAAAGTTATCCTGCAATAAAGATACTGTGTCAATCAATACAGACAACAAGTATTCTGAAGGTGCCTGAGTCTCAAAGATAAAAATGTGCACATAATATTAATATTTGCAGTTCAGCCAATTACAACAAAAACCCCGGTATAAAACACTGCTTATCCCTGCATCTAAGTGGTTAAAAACCAACACGTCAAGACACAGTGACTCTCTGCCACTTCCACATTCACTGGAACTGTATTGTCCCGCTTCAAATTTGCAGCAAATTTTGTTTGTACAACCTCTAGAACACCGCTTCATTTTTAATCTATATTAAATTCCCAAAGCGCACACATGCATATAATCAATTTCAGTTAAAAGATGCTCAATTCTTTGGCTGCAGACGCTGCCTAAAGAGCTGTTTTGAACAGTCAGACTCACCTGCCTGATCACTGAGAGGGCTTTTATCACAATCAAGGACCCAAAACTGCACACTCGTATCATCCAGTGAGAGATTTAAACGTATGTTTACATATCATTTTGAAGAGAACTTTCAAGTTAATGGAATACTCATTTTCTCAGAGATCTATCACATGCTTAAGCGCAGCGATGGATACACAAATTAACACACGAGTAAACACAGGTTGACCTCTACCAAATACATGTCCCAGAATAGCCACATTTTGATCAGAATCAGTTTTGAGGGAATTAAAAAAAAAAAAAACCAACCACAAACCAACAAACAACTTACCGGACAAAGAAGAGAAACTCTTAAGCTTGTTGTTGCTATTTCACTGTCCGGATCAGCAGTCAGTTTCTCTTTAACTGTTATTTGAAAGAAGAAAAGGTTTATTTTACAGTTGATTTAAAACACAGATGACAGAGAAATAAAGCAAATCCGAAACTGTGTGCTGAACTCTCAGTTTGCTGTATCTACTGGAAACAAGCAGCAGTGACTATTCTTTCAGACTCACACAATAAACATGTAACATATCTTTACTCCCTAGAAACATCATAAATGACAAGATTGAAGAAAGCGAAAAGCAGGAAAAACTCGTCTTGAACCAAGTTCCCTAAAATACATTTACAGAGATGTCTCTCTTCATATACATGCAACTCTGTACTTGCAAGTTATTTAAAATCTACCAACAAGATGAGCCACATTAACTTGTCTGTTAACTTCAAGCACATGAAAAAAAATACGTTAGTAACCCTCACCCAGAGAAGCACCACTGTAAACCCCTGAAATACTCAAAAAGGAATCTTGTGACTTAAAATTAAAAAGTAAACTGACAAATGGGAAATCAGAAGCGGCCTGACAAAATCTGGGTTTTAAATAACTGCAGTGAAATATTAGCACTACAGAAGCCCTTCATCTCTATCCCTCCTCTGCTTTTACTTATAAGGGGTGTTTTACAAGCAGTCCTTGGTTAAATAAACAAGCTGGTTCTGTGCTCTTCGTGCTCCATGAACTGGACCTACACCCTCATTCTCACCTGTACACAGAGAGCAGCAGCCACCTGGCAACTCTCTAGATGGTGTTAAAATAATCAGACTGCATTAGCACGACCTAATGCCCAGCATGATATACCACTGGTTTTGTAGCATTTACTGGTGCGCTGATTTCTTCCCTTCCGGGGAAGGTCCTGTGCTCTGTACAACAGATCTAGGCATTAAAGAGTGCCACCAACAGCTGTCAGGTATTGGTATTTCCACTCTCCCCCTGAAAAAGCAGCATGCAGCAGTTTTTGCTTGCATTTTTATTATACAAACTTATACCACCATGTACTTGTCAGAGAAAACACTAAATTTGGAAGGGGGTTGGGAGCAGCACTGTGCTGAGCACTCTCTCTCCAGGAGCTCACTCCACAACACTGCGCCAAAGGAACAAAACCTGTGTTGATGGAGACTTTCCTCCAGCACGTCAGCATCAAGGTTCAGTATCAGGCATTTAGTTCAGCTTGCCCGAGGTACTGAATTACCCGTTAACTATATAAATACGGTTGTTCTCTTCTGAAGAAACAAAGCCAGTATGGCTGAACTGAAAGAGATTCCCTTGCATTTTTCCCTTCACAGTGTCAACAGGGTTCCTGGACCGGCTCCTAGTACAAACAAAGGCCTCCGAGTCTTTGAATTGGAACTGAATACAAAGAACGCCACTATCAGATTCTCAAAACCCAGAGAATTGTAGGAAGTCCAAGCCTCAGTCAGTACGGTCCTATTTCAAACCTCTTTTTACAAAAGCTATTTTTCCTGTTTTTCTTTTTTTTAAATAAGTAGTACATCAGACTTACTTAGTGCTCTAGAATGGTCAGGGTTCCGTATTCCTTTTGCTCGCAACCTCTGCAGTAACACTGTAGAGGACAGCTGCTTTACCAGATAGACTGCCATGGAATAGTTCTAGAAAACACAACAAAAGATCAAAGTAAAAAAGTGTTTTAATCAAAAGACAGCTTGTGTTTTACACAACACTTATGCAATTTGGTATGTGATTACAGGGGAATTGTTTCTAAAGCAGTTACAAGACTTTAGATGGCAAAACTTGCAGACGAGAGAAAACTCATCGTGCCTCAGAAAGTTCACAGGGCTGGAGTTTGAGAGATGCAACAAAAGTGACTTTACACTTCACTGAGATTATATTTAGCTGCAAAGCAAGCCATTAAAACAGCGTTTAGGACACTCCCGGAAGCTTTACATCTAACTCAGCCCATTTAAGAAGGGTAATTTTACATCAATAATGTTAGGTACCACAGTGGTGTCAATACATTTAAGGGAAGCTGTCAGGTCAAATCAGATCAAAATTTTTTATTTTTTTTTAATAAAAACTTATTTCATTTTCAAAATAAGAAAATCAGCAGCAATACCTCTTCAAAAGCAATGTATAAAAATACACATCATCTGCTGTATTTCTGGAAGCACTGTTCCAACTTTCTTTTTCTTATCTTCCTGTGCTTACTGTCTATGAAATGCCAATGTAACTTCACTGGCGAGACTTAACAGAAGTAAAGAGTTACAGAGCTCAGTGGGGCCAAGATGTAGACTAGTGGATTTAGCTGAATTTAGTCGATCAGGCAAGAAATCACCACTCTGGAAGAGGGTAGGTCGTTTCCCCCCATCAGTCTCAACAGAACAGACCAAGCAAATGTGCCTTACTGGTGTCAGCAAAAAGCCCTGGATGCTCCCCTTCTGCCACCACAGAGAAGCATTTTGGATAGAAGAAGGTTGGATGGAGACTGAGCGTCGACCCGGCGGGCTCCCCTGCAAGCAGGGGGAACCTGCCCCCCAGGGACAAAGGGGACCGGGCAGAGAGCTCTCCCTGGCATCACCAACTCATTTCAAAGCCACAGCCTGACACTGAAGCTCTCGTTTTTCTTGTAAGCTACTGACAACAGCAGGGAATAACTGTCCTTCTAAAAATGTGACCTTGCACTGTGCATTCATCAGAAGAACCCCTCTCTCCTCCCCACCCCGAAAATGAAAAGGACAGAGTTTGCGTTCCCACATTAGGCTACATCAACTGCTTTTTGATATAAACAGCAGTCCCTAAACCTGTAGCCACACTCACACACTTCAAATTGAAAAATTAAAGTCTTCCCCCTAGCAACTGCCATGTATGCTTCCACTAACAAAACAAAAAAATCTATACAATTGTGACATCCAGCATTACTTAGGATGCCACCAGAATCCAAAGATGGGATCTCAGTAATATATCTTACCATAAAATTACACAAATTGAAATAGCATCAGAAAGACCACATTTTAAATATTTTATTCTTACAATGAATGCTTTTCACATCGTTAAAAACCACTACTGCTTTAACTTGTTTGTTTAATGCCTCAATTAGTATAGAAGTTAGAAAAATGGTAATTAACATTGTGAAATTATTTACCGACAGCTTGAATCTACAAAGCTAGGAACTTGCCCAAGGCATCTTGTACAGAAGGCTCTTGAAACAGATTGTGTAAAAATCACAATTATGACTTCGGGAAAGGTAGAGCACACCAGTTGAGACATGCAACTGACTCTTAAGGGAAGGGGAGGAAGGGAATTCAAATTTCACACTATACAGGCACATCCAAATATAAAATAATTCTTCACATTTAACTGCCAAGGTCTCAATCACATTAGCAAGCATTATGTCTCATAAGCAAGGAAGTTCTGACCAGCACTAAATTCTCATGAAATCCACTACAAATTTACCGCTATCTTCAGTTTTCTACTGTAAGCTAGAAGTTAGCCAATATGGGGTTTGTAACTGAAATATCTATGGAGCCTGAGAAACTAGCTCGTTCACAAGAGACTAGCTTACAGTCCATGCAGACTTGTGACGTTTCTTTTCCCTAAATCCTCACTGGTATTCTTAAGCAAAAGCATAGAGCTGTATTCAGAGCAACAACCAGGATTAATCCACTTGCATGTAGGGACGTCTGCAATGTAAACCAAAACAGGTCCAGTTTTAAATGCTTATTTCTGATACCTGCAGCTCTCGTTAGATAAAAGAAGGTTTTTAAAAAATAATAATAAACCATTCAACCATCATGTATTCTCCCATCTGAATGAGACTGCTTTACGCTCCACAAGAAATCCATCATGAAATACCACCGTGATGTTTTATAACCAGCTATTGTGCATGATTGGGCCGTAAGCATTTTTCCAGGCTGGTTCCAGAATCCTGGCCTTTGCACACTGACAAATTCTCGGACCAGGTTTCATCTCAGGACAATTCTCGGGACTTCTAAAACCAGGATGGTTGCAATGGGAAAGCCACCATTTTTCACGTACATGGTGACTCTGTAGTGCATATCTAGCAAGATTTTTTTTCCCCCATCAGTGAAAGGAGTGCACTAATTCACAGGCTAATTTATTGAAGTAACTTTTTGCAGCATGTTCCAGATTTAATTAGTACAGTGGAACATCAGCAATTTTATAATACCAATTGTAACATTCTCCCCACAGACACAAAAAAAAGTTATAAAAACATGACTTTTTAAATATTAAGTATAAGGATAGCAGTTGTGAGAACAGAAATGTAAAAGAGACAAATTAAACCTCCTGGGCCCTGCTGAGCTGCTGTGCTTTGTGTCCACATTTACACGGCTATAAAAGACCGCTCTGTACTGAACGTCACGTGCCTGTTACAAGTTGAAGCCAAGATAAGGTTTGTCAAGTCTCTAAAATCAGGAAAAGCTTGAGGTTTGAAGTTAAGACAAACAAACAAACAAAAGTTTTATGGGATGTCTTGATCTTATTATCTGAGCCCTCAGTGAGTCACAAAGGAAGGTGGGTGGAGGGTGAAAAGGGAGAGATCACATCAAAAAATCTGAGGGCTACTGATCTAAGGGAGCATGTCCTATCTGCCTGGCACCAAGCAATACAATCAAAAGGAACAGCCTACTGCTAAACCATGAAGTATTTTCTGCACAATTAAACTTGCTTATCTTTCAAATCTTTCAAACAGATGCCAGAGCAGAAACTAATAAGCTTCAGACAGCATTATGTACCAAAGTTACTTACTCTTCCAATTTCTGCAGTCCATGAAACAACGATTGTGTTTGGTACCGTCGTGGATAATCTGACGAGTGAGGTAATGTTGATTGGTCTGCTGGGTCGCTTTGGTTCAACACCATTTTTGGTTGGTGGAAGATAGCCCTAGAAATCAAAGTATTTTTCCCCTCAGCGAAACAAAAAAATAAGTGCTGCTTTTGCCTTCTTCCCCTCTCGCCACAGTCCTGCCCCAATTAAAGCTGTGTCTCACCTGAACCAGGCTCCCTCTTCAATTTGAAAAAAAATAAAAATATATACACACACAGATATATAGATATATCTCAGACAATAAAGTATCAGGTATTTTACAAGCCCTTTCTTCTTATACAGAGCCTCAGAATACTAAAAGGCCCCCTTGCCATCTCTCCGTTCTCAGTACTGCTATTCAACCTGGCTAACGCTGCCCAGCCTAATCCAGTGTGCTGCCCCAGTACTGTAAATTGGCATTTTTCTCTTTAGTCCTCTTGGTCAGTGATGGCCTATTCCCTGCACAGAAAAACTCCAAAACAGAGTCCAATTTCAGCCAGATTCACTGGATGTTTGGCAAACATAACAGTTTACTGTCCAGAATAAATCTTCTGGATCTCCTGGCTGGTCTCCTAAGAAACAACTTACTTAACTATCTTTTCCATTCATCTATCCATCTTCATTCAAATGCTCCAAAATGTGAAAACAAAGGTTAGGATAAATTCTCCGGCTAATTTCTGATGGACAGTTCCTAATAATGCTATCCAATTATGTATATCAAAATAACATCTTACTTACTGGAAGGCTGCATGGTTTCCCGTTTACTTTCACACACAGATTGGGTGGGAAGTGATCTTCTTGTGGACAACTGGTTTCTGACAAACAAAACCTAAAAGCAAAGAGCTTCCATCATCTTTCACTTCTAACGTGATTTAAAGATCACCTCTTCGTAGAAGGACTTTTTTTTTTTCCACTGAGTTATGAAAGCAAGACAAATCTCACTATACACAGTCCTCAAATTAGTTGCACAGATCATTAAGCAGGAACCGCCCCCCAAAGTTACAGGTTTGGATCAAGATTGCTGTAGGTTCCTCCTCAGATTTCTTGAATTCCTCAGATGGACTCTGACACATTCAGATATGCAGGTTCCTATTACAAAAGATAGATTGTCCGAATTTCTTTCCTACAATTTCTCCAGCCTGACTTCTTGATACAAGACCAGGGTTCTGCAGAGGACAAAACGCACTGTCTCTTCAACTGTCCCTCCTCCGACTTCAATAAACCAGCCACAGCATCAAACACTATCCTGATACCTATGTCAAGCCTTTTACTTAAGTTCAGAGAATTTTATTTATTTACTTAAGTTCAGACAGGCTTATTTGCTGCTGGAACCCAAATAAGACACACCCTTCCTTGTCCTACCAAACGTGTGTAGGCCAAGATCACGGACAATAGGCATTCAGAGGACCAAAAAGAGCCTCTCAACCCAACTGGATTTCTTCCAGGGGACCTGCCTTGTCCAGGCAAAGGTACCATCGCACCAGGGTACAGCTTTTCAACCCAGCTGAGCCTAAAAGGCTGCTGCTCTCAAAAAGGGGGGCTATTTTTTTCCTGTTTTCCCTCGTCCCTTTGTCCATCTGACCACACACTGAACCAACCCAACCGTGGATCAGCAGAAGGAATCCCAAAAGCAAGACTCAAAAGCAATCGCTTTCTGTCTGGCGAGTCAACAGCTCACCATGCCGACATGGCCAGCGGGATGGAAGGCAAAATAATAATTTTTGAGAGGACCAAGCTCTGAAGTCAGCTCTGCAGAATTACAGGGATACACAGGATTTAATCAACTAACAATACATTTGGCAAAACCTCTAAAATAACCAACAGATTAAGACCCAGTCTGGTGATTCCCTAAGTCTTGCCTCCCATCACCTAAAGAAAAGCAGACCTTGGGTTGCCATGCCCAAGAAATCCAGTGTTCGACATCTCTGCCAGGAAAAATAACCCTCCCTGCATGTGGAATTTGAAGGCCCAGGCACCTGGAATCTGGCAGGCGCGGAGTTAAAAAAAGGAGCATACACAGAATCTAAAATAACAACCTGTAGAAAATCAGCTGGCTATCTAGCTGGAGTACATGCAGTTTTCTGACACACCAGAGATCAGGTCACCAGCAACTTCAGGAAAGCTGCATATAACAAGGACAAGCAGTTAAGTCTGCCCTTTTCAAAGCTTTTCTCAAGAAAACACCAGGATGAGACCCCTCTCCATAAAGGAAAGCCCAATCTACTGGAGAGCATGGATCTGAAATATTTTAAAAAGCAAGAGCATTAACAACAGGAGATACAAATACGTACCTTAGCTGGACCTGTACTGTGAAGTCACATTTGGTCCCAGAAATATCCCTACAAACAACAGAACACAGGTTAAAACATACTGCTTACACAACAGCTTCATCAGTATTTTGTCAGAGCTGTAGGTTCAATGTATGAAACCACGTTTTTGGGTATATATAGTGTATCCCACACTTTCCTTCTTCTGGTCAGTCAAACCACTACTCTCGAGACACACTAATAAGTACACTTTTTATTTTTCAAGGTAAAGAAATCAAATACATTCTCATCTGACCTCTACCATTTCCCTTTTTTTTTTTGCATGCTATAGAGAAAATTCTGATGGGTCACTAGGACATACCATCTTTATATAGTGAATAAACAAAGAACTCAACAAAGGATATGGCTGATGTGAGAAAGGGCCGCAGGAAGGAGAATTCTGTATTTGTACAGCACTCAGTGCAAGCAAAACCTGTCCAATAATGGCCGGACAGTGGTGGCATTTAATTCTCTCTTCCTCACCCTTTTCCTCTCCATCCGCTTGCATACAAAGGAGAGTTCCCCAGAAAAGTGTTCTCTGAGGCACCATGCACACATCTGAGTTCTTTAGATCCCGTTTCAAATGAAATATATGGTGAGCTAGTTCCTTTTTTTTCTTTATTTTTATTTAAAACTACTGTATTACTGATCAAACTCACTCACATTGAGCTGCTGATTTGCTGCACTTGTTGTGGCGTCAGTGCAAATGCAAAGCAGGTTTCTCGAAATCGCTGACTATTATCTGATGCTAGAAGAAAACAAGAGATCATCACTTTAAAAACAGCAAATAGAGAATAATTAACAGAACGATCTCCTTTCTTTTAAGTGTCTACACGTATATACAGACATGTTTTTATAGCAAGCCCAAAAGTATGACACACATCTGTTTCTGTAAACGATTTTAGAGCCAACAAGGAAGTTGCCATTTAAACCCTCTTGTAAATAAAAACACAATAAACAAACTTTATATGCATATAAAGTATACATTAAAAAAAGTGATACAGATAACAGCAAAGCTGAGACAAATCAACTGAAGACTTTCTATCAGTCGTGGTAACTTAAGGCTAAATGTTCTTTGATACTAAATTCTAAAAACTCTTCGGAATTCTCATAAATCACTTTTTTACTTCCTTTAACGCACAAGATCCACAAGATCATGGACTACCCTGTGAAAAACACACAGAGTGACTGGGAAGTACACTTGCAATTTCTCACATTTCAGTAAGGTATTTTGTGGACTTAAATGCACCAAATACATAATATGCAAACAATACATGAGATAGCGAAGCATGAAATCTGGTTTTAAAGTCCATCAACTCTATGCCATAGTGCTCCATAACCAAAAAAAAAAAAACCAAACTACAAACATAAGAACTAATGTACCTGCTGAAAAAATCAAAGAAATGTTAAACATCTCCAAAATAGTGTTTTATATGTAAAACATATCCCTTTGCCATGGCTACAGGCACCGCTGCAGTACAGAACCATTCACAATGGCAATGAAAATGGCTTTTTTAAAAAAAGTAAATAAAATTTAAAAAAGAGAAGCATCTCCCCAGAGAACTGTTGAACAGCATCCTCAACACACGTATTGAAGGGAAAGATGCAAGAAGCTTGCCATTGAATTTCATTATTAATAATTTTCTAAGGTTATGAATAACTATATTGTGTATTAAACACTCGATAAATTTATCATTTTTTGTTTTACTATAATACACTTCCTGACTCATCCTTGAGTGACAGATGAGTGAATACTTCAGGGTGATACTTCAGATATTTTGTTAAAAACAGCATGTGGTAGGTTGGAACCAACAATAGAATAGACATTGACTTAGTATAAATATTATCAGCAGCAATCTCACAAAATTACATTTATATCTTTCTCGCATGACAACGCTACAAGATCTGTACATTTTATTACATTAGATGCAACAACCACACGCAGTTCATTATCAGTTGCTCTAAAGCTAGATGGGCAAGAAGAGGTAATATATACCAAACAGTAACTTTTGTCAAAATATTAGCAATAATAAATCTTTTTAAGAGCATTATGTTGTATAAAGAACTTTTTCTATTTTTCTATGCATATATTTTCTTTTTTTCCCAATAATAAGTGCTTCTGTAACATCTAGAAACACCACCTAGGCTAGGGTGCAGGATGCAGCCTCACATTAATGTTTAGTTAGACACTCATGCCTACAGCATCCAGCATTTATTTTTATTTTAATACATTTTCAATTACATTTCTTCACATGAGAAACACGCAGGACTGAAGATGGCAGCCACTCACATTATCACAATGTACAAATTTGCAGGAAATAGAAACACAATGTATACAATTAACAATGAAAATCTGCTATGATATTTAGTCTTCAATATAATTTTACACCTATTTTAAGTTATAAATGGAAAATCAGAATTATATACTGTAATCAACAAGAAATGAACTAGCAGCAGACTAGAGAACTGAATAAATCCAAGTTATTATTTCATATTTTTACATGGTTAAAGGTGGTCTTCATCTGCTGGTTTTGTTTTCCTCCCATGTATTATTTGCTCTACCCTAGAAATTCTCAGTTCTTTATCAGAGAAGTTCTCCAAGGTCTTTGCCAACATTTTTTGTGAACTCCAACACTTTTAATCAACCTAAAAGACTGCTGAACATTTAACTACATCTACCTTCATTTAAAACTTAATTATCTGTGATTCTGATTCTGTGGTCCAAAGAAGCTAAACAGGCATTTTAAAAGAAAAAGTCTAAACCCAAAAGCCATCTTTTTCCCTTTCAGCTGCTCACCATTTTGCTTGCTTTGGTTTTGCAGCATCTCCAATTTAAAGACAAAAATCAAGCAGGTAACATGGATTTTTTGCCAGCGTTAGAAAGAAGGAAGGAGTAAAATGACCATTAGCAAAGGTCCCCAAATTCAATCCCTTTCCTCTGTTCGTTACTGTTGGTATTAATGCAAGACTTATTTTTGCTAAACAGCATTATGTGATCTTGAAAAGTGGGCTTTTGACTTCTGTATTCTGTTTCATCATGCTCTTGCATTGACCAAATTAAAGCATCACACGTTAAAATGGTAGAAACCGAAAAAGTACATTCTTCAGTGCTGACACGAGAGCTTTCCTCATTCCAGTCTTCTCCGTGAGCTACAGCTCTAGCACATTTGCAAAACAGTAAATCGCCTCTGCTTGAATCTGTTTTTGCAACAGAAATAAACACTTCAAACTTATCACTGTTAAAATACCACAAAAATCTGAGCATTCCAAATAACTGTGTTGTGCACATTACAGTTAAAGTATTTACTCTGAACTAGAATGCATCTGAAATGAGAAAGGCGAGGAAGAGGAAGGCTCCGGGGTTGAGGGGAGGCTGATTTGGGTTGGTTTTACCACTGTCAGTTTAGACTAAGAATAAAAAAGACCTCCAACATTTCTCCTTAAGCTGGTCATTAACTTCATACCCACTTGTCTTAATAACTGTAAGCAAAAGTCTATGAGCTGATATAGATCAAGAACTTCGTCATGTGCCGCTTGATGCTTCCGTAGCTGTGGAACAGCATTAACACACACACACGCCGTGTTTTCCGTACGTTGCTTTTGTGTACAAGCAATCTTTGTGATTGCTGCGGGAGCACGGCCAAATCGCAAAGAAGGAAGAAACAACTTGTTAATTAGGCAAAGATGATCCAAAAGCCAATCAAAAGATGTCAATCTCTTGACAGATCGGGCAGTGGAGAGAAAGCCAGAGAAGAAGCTATGTTACTCTAAACTAAGAGAGCGCTACAGTTGTGCTCTTGAATTACTCTTGGGATACAGCTCTGCCCCTTGGACATTTAACTACCAACCACAAAAAGAGCAAAATTTACACACCCATCACCCAATTCAGTGTGTGCCCCCATAAGCAAGTCAAACCTTGAGGTACAGGCACACTTCAGCCAATTATAAAGACATCTTTACATTCAACACAGTATTAAGAAATGGCAAAGAACGTAGTTTAACCCAGGGACAAAACCACCTGCAGCAGAGGTCAGGAACAGCAGTGGAAAGACAAGGCTATGACATTTCAAAGCACAGGGAACTTTTACAAAGGCTGTGGTGGTTAAAAGCATTAATTCCATTTTCTAGCTTTCCGCCAAGAGCCGTGAGCAGGTTTGTCTTGGGGACACGGATGCGTCTGGCCAGGGAGAAGGACCTCGGTCGTGTGTCTGGGGCTTGCCAAGGAGGAAGGGGGGATACTCAGCAAACAAAACCAAAAGCATCCTCTAGAAGCGAGATGAAATATGTTTTTTTCTTTGTGGTTTTCTCTAATCATCTCCCGTATGTTTTCATGCAATCTTTTTATACCCATATCTATTATTTCTAGATCTACGATGCATGAAAATTTCAACAAAACACATTAAACAGAATTAATTTAGCAGCTTTACTATTAAGTACTAAGCTTCCAAGCTCATGTATGACTACACAATCTCCCTTATTGCTAAGGAATTCAGATTTCTTAGGAATAAACACTGGAAATCTGGAATTTAAGAGTGCAGAAAAGCTAACAGATTTCTGCTAATTCGTCTGGTGTATCTGCTGTGTTTAGGAACATCGAACAGATCCTGGCAAGTCAAGCACGTTGTTTACTTTTAAAGTTCTGGAGTATGATTAAAACCAGAAATATGAAAATATATTGTTTTCTACAAAAAAATAATTCTGATGGCTAGAAACACGCAACCATGCCCTGCAAACAGCTATTATTATTTAACAAAAGAAAGGCAAAAATAGATCTCTCATTGAAAACCAAGTGAATTAAAATACAATTTATAATCTAATGAAGCTGGAATCAAGCCAGAACAACAGAGTTAACATGAACATTCTTTAAAAAGTTGCCAGGAATGTTTTTGGTGTTTTTCCTTCATAACTACAAATTATTAAATTTTTTAACCTTTTCTTTAGCACTCTCAGAATGGTACAGAACTCAGAGGATCAGTCAAGAGCAGTTTATAGGCCAAGTCTCCTTTGCAATCTCAGAAAGGAGGTACAACGCACAAATGCCTAGTGGACTTCTTTATTTATTTTTTTTAATTTAGATATAAAGAACAAAGGCACAATAATTAAAAAAAAAATACCATGAATCACAAGCATCACTTTACCCTGCTGATAAAAAATTTCCTGAATAATTCAGAAATCTGAAAGGGCAGGTTTTGAAAGTATAATAAAAAGCTTTTCAAGCAGACTTATGTAATTAAACGGGTGTCAACAAGAACAGTTTCAGACAAGCCATCTAAAAATCCACTTCTCATCTTACGGGGATGTCACCTTTTTTGAGGGGGTGCTGAAGGGGGGGTGGGCGGAGGGGAGTATTTACTACTTCTTCATTCATTCAGCTTAAATCCAGGAAAGGCAATGAATAAAATCCACATTTTCTTGTAAATGTGTACATACACTTAGTAAGAACCAGTACAAGCTGAGGCCCGTTGCCTGCAGGTCCCCAACATTACTACAACACACTCTAAAATGCCTAAAACATTGCAAAGGCATTCCAGAGCAGAGTTTCTTCTTTAAAGCTATTCTTTTTACCAATTCAGTGTCACCAGAGTTTCCTGAATTATTTCATGCTTACCTCATTCAGGTACAAACAGCATGTGGGATTGGTATGTGTTAAGTGAGAGTGACCCAATTATGCCTTGCCGGTTGTGTCTTTTGTTCAACGCTTCACATGAGTAACAAGTTTTCAGAATTTGAGCAAAAACTACTTTTTTACATGACAGTATGATTCACAGGACCAAAACACTTAAAATTCTACATGAATGTGTATATACATGTGTGTGTGTGTGTGTATAGACAATGAATATATTAATTACGTAAGTAATAATAATAATACATAAAAAACATGTCCTACCAATTTTAGTCTTTGTTTTGGAAAAACCCTATAACGCTAGAGTGAAAAAAAGAACCCAGCTTGAGTGGCTGCATTTTCTACAGCTCTAAAAATATTCTGTTCCACCTCACCAGTACCCAAGGCTAAAAATAGCCACACAATCTTTCTGCAGTAAAATACCTCTTGCTGCCTTAAGAAAAAGGCAGTCTCTAAATTTCCATTCAAGAACAGATACCTTATAATCTTTAATGAATCTTACAGTATCACCCTGTTGAGGTGGCGATGCTTTCCTGATGCCACTGCAGCTGACCATCGCACTGCCAATATACTGAGGTTAATCTTTTCCATCTATCATCACCAAGTGTAGCTTATTAAATAGGGAAGAGAATATATTACTTTCCAATACAGAAAGATACTTGGACTAAAATTAAACTTGCACTTTACACTGCAGTAATTACCTGAAGTTCAGGCCATGAGAAAAGGTATCATTGAATTGGCCCATTACCAATGATTTCCAATAAAAGAATGTTTATTTCCAAAGGCAAAAATAGTTATGTTAAGTAAGAGTGTCAGGACTACAGCAAATTTTTGCTACATGCTGTAAGATAAACAAGAGATGTCTAATTTGTTATTCACTAACCTAATACAGGACATAATTTTGATCAGTTAAATTTGTCAACATATTAACCAGAAAAACCTAAACATTGTAGAAGTTGTCAACTCAACACATAAATCATTCTTGCTTATATTCCCCAGATAGGTAAAATACCTCATTTTGTTGCAGCACAGGCATTTTGCTTTTTCTTTTAAACAACAGAAGGCATTGTAACAATTTATGTTCAATCCTCTTTCAAATAGCAGTGCTGAAAATTTAATACACTGCCTCCAAGCTAGACGAAAATTACTGCATCTAGATTAAGGCACAGAAAATGTTTACCTTTTAAAAAAAGGTAAAATTCAGACAGGCTTTGAATTATGTTCAACTGCAGCAGAAGCCAGGAAATCCGTAACACAAAGCTACATACACAAAGCTCCTCATAATATCGTTTGTCCAAAACCTCTTGTATCAATCCTGAACGGGGGTTCATTTATACAACTGCTTTTTTGGAGGTGAGATAAACGCCTGTGAACAGGAACACTGCGATATCCGTATATAAGCGGAAGAGGCAGCTCCATGGGAGACAACTGATGAGAGGATACACCTTAATGGGGGCCCTACAACATCTCGGGATGTATCATTAGCCCTTTTAAAACCACCACAATTTATGAAGTTCCTGGGTAACACAAGTGTTTATGCATAAACACTTCCTTTCTATTAACCACAGCCTCTCAGCCCCGAGCTCCTGCCATCTTCTGGAATCCAGCAGCGGTACCTTTTAAACCACTGCCCACTATAGCCTGAATTTCTTCCTACCCATTAAAGGAATTTGCGGTGTGCAATATGGGGTCTGTCCCGGGGAGACCCCTTCCTCGGAGAGCCACCCTCTTTCCTGGGAGGCAGGAAAAGCTCTTGCTAATTGCTAGAGCCACGTCAGACCGGGCGAATGCTGGCCCCTCCGTGCCACCCAAGGGACCGAGCTCTCGAAGTCCCGCATTCCCCCGTCTGCTCTGTCCCCTCCTCGCTGTGACATCTTGGCCACTTCATTTCAATCACTTATCACAATGGATGTTGCGCAACCTTAACATTTCAAAACACTTCAAAATCTACTCGAAGGGAAGCATTTTAGTAAACATACAAATCATTCCTGCCTTGACAGCAGTGACCAGCTCTTAACCCACTTCCACGGGTTACAACGGCACTACGCTCACAAATACACTGAATTACTGTGAAGTGACAGCGCCACGTTCTTCAGCTTAAACCAGATGAAAAACTGAGCTCCGGTTCCGGTCAGTCTGCTGTTTTTCTCTCTTAAGATAATTTTTAGACTCTGTTCGACTTAAGCTTTTAACAGTTAATACTCCCAAGGAACAGGCAGAGCTACACTGGGGGTGGGAAAGGCAGGGAGTAAAAAGACACAAAAGGAGCTTATTTGAAATAGTGCCTAAATTTATATATGAAAATAGCCTGGAAATACTCCAAGGGCTACAATTAATTCATAAGCATTACGCATTTTATAACTCTCTATAATACGTTGTATAAACAGAATAGATCAGCTGGAAACTGTGCCATTGGACAGATATTTATATTTGATTATTTTTTTATTCAGTCATGTCTTAGAGCATTTCTGAGCAATGAGGATTTCTGAAGACCTACAGCAAGTATTAAGGGACAATTTCATGCCAACCTTTAGCACCAGAACTCTCTGCCCTCCCAACCTACCTCTGTGGAGTAAAGACCCACCGACCCAGCTCTCCTCTCACCTCTGCCCTGGGCCTATGGCTCCACTTCCATCATTTAACCGGAGGGAAGGACCATCACTGCATCATCCATACTCAAGTCACTTGATTTCTTTAGACACCAAGTCCCACAACTCAACTGCTGCCACTCAGGCTTGAACATTTTAGGTTTTATTCTAAGAGCACCCGCAGCAGCTAAACACTGAGCAGCACTAAAAAGCCAGTGCCCAGGGTATCCTACTTCTGGTGCATTTTTACTCTCACCAAGAAAGTACCAAGTTTTAGAAGCCTAACACGAAAGGCAAAAACTAAGTGTAAAGCTCATGATTAGATAAGAGAGTCCCTAGTAAGCTCTCTAACAGGATTAGCATAACCCATATCATCTTTTTCCAAAAGCCATCATAAAGGGAGATTAAAGTATCTCTAAAAGATTCCAAGTTATTGAAAACTTCCAAGTCCCAGCAGTATTTCCAACACCTTCTAAGTGATCTCAACATCTTGGTTGCAAGAGGAAATCTTTAAGAAAAAAAAAAAAATACATATTGCAATAGCAGAGCTTCCTCTCTCATGATATGTGAGCATCACTTCTAGGCCCCATGCTCTCCAAACACATAAAAGAGATACGGGGATGCCACTCCAAGCTTAGATTGGTTCACTGATTACTAATGGATTACTTGCATGCTTTGAGTTAACCACGTGGCTTGCCATAATTCCTTCTACTAAAAGCTTTAATTAGAATCATAGAATATCCTGAGTTGGAAGGGACCCACAAGGATCGCTGAGCCCAACTCCTTATCAAATTATCAATTATCAAGAAGATATCCTCATTTGATCATGGGAAGCAAAGTTGCTTCCTAGATCCATTCACACCAGAGCAGCAGTGTCTGAAAACACCCATATCCTGTAAGGTCCTGGAATTTGGGTGATCTCAGTTCTACACAAGGAGATCGATCAACCAGCTGCAGCGAACAGTAATAAATTATACTCCTTTTCTTGTAGCACAAGAGCTACCCAGTTAGTTAAAGCTCTCTTTAACCAACTAAAAGAAACAGCCCCTAGACTATGGAAAGATTCTCTATATGTGAACTTGAGGCATACCACATGCAAATACAAGTTGAAGCCAAAAAAAGAAACTTAAGTGCACTGTAATTCTAGTTGAGCTACAGCACATGAAGAAGACAGAGCTAATATTTCAGACTTATTCTTGCACAATTGAAAACTGTAGAGCCGGAAGTCAGAAAGCTCAAGCCCAAGTTGAGAATATAGTATTTTGTCAAACTTCCTCCCACAAAGTACATTTAAAAAAATAACAAACACAGAAGACAGTAAAGCGTGACTTTCATACAAACCATGATGCTGACTGCAGAGAGCAGCAGATCAGCTTGCTGATATATGAAAGGGAGAAATACTTGCCAAACAAAACTTCCACAGTTTCCAACCCAGATTTCTAAAGTGCACTGAATTGTTTAATTGTTTAATAGCTGTACCTTGAACTACAGTCACCCTAAAGGTTTTAATCAGATCAGCTGCAAGATCTGTCTTGAAGAACGCAGCATGTCCAAGGAACCACGATCAATCACAGGCAAAAAGACAATTTCAAGGTAAACGCAAGTCGGGAGCACCAATGCCAGTCAGACAGCACAGAACTCTTGAGGGCAGGCACCAGGGGTGAAATTCTGCTTATTGGAGAAACTCTCTAACAATAGTCCACAGATTAAGAAATTGAACTGAGACCTAAGCAAATGAAGACAAGCCTCAGTAGGGCCACTGGAAGTTCTTTTCACCTGATGGAGCCCGTATCTGCAGTCTGGCAGGCAGCAAACAAGGTTTCTGTATGTGATACTCTAACTCCCCAAAAACGCCTGATTTTTTTGTTTCCTCCTACCAGGAGGGTGAGACCTGCAGGTAAAAGTTCTTATTTCCTCAGCTCAGATCTGAGTTTTAGCGTTGTGTTCCACATCGCTTAAACCCGAAGCGCAGCAAATAAATTGTAGGGTGATCATCCATACGCCATTCGGACAGCTTTTAACAGAGTAGCGTGGTTCACATAGTTCATAGCCCCTTTAATCCTTTACATTGAAAAGAAAAGGTTAACTTCCCCTTACAGGTAAGTAAAGACCTATAACCCAGTTAAAACATTTTTGGAACAACTACACAGCTAAGGCAATTAGGAATGACATACGCTGTAACAAGAAGCATTTTTAAGATGTTGTTTAACTATCTAATGTCTCTTCCATAATAATCTGGCAGAATTTTGGGACTCGTTACTCATCTCATAGTAAACATGTTTCACCACACAAAAGAGATCTTATCTGTGTGTTAGACATACTTTTAGAAAATTGGCCCTATGCTTAAAAAACAACCAATTAGCAGTGTCTGTACACTGGGGGCTGAAAATAGGGGCAAATTAAGTGATAGTTGCATCTTCATTTTAGAAACTAACAACCAACATTCTCCAATTTAAAGGAGGTGCTACTCAAACAACAACATAGAAGTCACAATAATAAGGCAACTTTCATACATTCCATCAGGACCAAACTGGATAGCTTTTTCCTCAAAAAAAACCCAGGCATATAATCACATCAGATGGTGGTTAACCATGGGGCAGAGTGCTCAGACTTCTCACTGGCACTGCAAGAGCTCAGGGCACAGATTCACCCACCAACAGACATTTTCAGAATATAGAGCATTCCTAGTTGGTCTGTACACAAAAAAACATCCAACATAGATGCTTTCTCAATTTTGCAATGAGGATGACTAATAAAATATGGATGCAATTTGACAGCTCCACTGAACTTGGACAGAAATCTCCTCCTCTCAGATAAACAAAGCCCACTGACAGCCTTCCTGGGTGTGAAGAAAACGCCGTCACCCCCTCCGACAGCACAACCATGATTGTCACTATAAGCCACACGGCTCAAAGAGCGAGGCAGGAGTCAGGTACTTGAAACACTGGGGAGGAAGGGAGAGACTCTGCTCTCCGGTGGGACTCCTCTCCTTCTCTTCTCGGAGAGCAGAGTCACAGCAGGAGAAGAGTCCCACCGGCAGCAGGGCCTGGCTGCTATCTTCAGTTCTTCAAACGAGAGCAGGTTGGGGTAGCACGGGCTGAGTTTACGAGTTCAACTAGCCAGGCAAGTCTGCTCCTCTGCAAGCATCCTACTCAGTGCTGCGAGCTGTACGGGCTGCCATAAGCCAGAGGGAGTTTAAAAACAACAACAAAAAAAAGTTAGCCAACAGCCGCCTTCTAACCTTGTCACACACGCTTCAGCCGTGCTCAAGTAAAGCTCCTCAATAGCTGCTGGCAAGAAGGGTGGATGGATAAAGAAAAAGGTAAAAGATAAAAAAGAAGATGGATAAAGCCCTGCGTTTCCCCCTTGCCGTGAATCCAGCCCAGTGAGCAGTCAGCATGTGGATTTTAACCACAGTTCAGAGCTCCACTTTAAGGAAGCAAGTGTAAGAAGGTAACATCCATTTCCTCCTTTTGTTCTTAACATTAAAAATAATAGTTAGCAAATTTAATTTCCTTATCTGTTATTCACATTAGCTTGTGTACTGCCCACCTACGTAAAATATTTGGGTAGAGAATGCATGTTCAAGTGCCTTGCTGTGCAACTCCCTTCCCTGAGGCTTTGTCAAATTATTGTTTTTCGAAACGATAATCACATCTTGATGGGACAGAACTATAGTAAATCTTCCAAGCCATTTCACCTTGACTTGAGAAAGAACAGGGAGAATCACATCCAAAGATGTGCTCTGCCCAACTTTTACATAGCGACTGACATTTCAGAAGAATCTAGAGATCCTCAAATCCATGGAGTTCACACTCATTCTCTCTCTCACACAC
The DNA here is from genome assembly GCA_003697955.1 of Calidris pygmaea. Classification (NCBI taxonomy): domain Eukaryota; kingdom Metazoa; phylum Chordata; class Aves; order Charadriiformes; family Scolopacidae; genus Calidris; species Calidris pygmaea. Next base: position 192,718 of record QJSC01009562.1, read on the forward strand.
AGGTGCATTTTTTCCTGTTCCAGTAGGCTCCATTTCAAGCAGGGAGACAATTATTCAAAAACCCCACATCAGGTCACCAGTTTGTTCCTGCGGTGGAGGGAAACAGAGTAAATCCGAAAGTTTTTTATCCCTACCCCTGAGGAATCTGCTGGGAAAAAGCAAGCCGGAGATGCTGAAACACTGGCCAAAAGCCAAGGGAGAAGTTCTGAGTGTTTGTAATACGCATCTGCCATTAGAAAACAAAGCCAGGCAACCTAGAAATTTGACATTTGAGGAAACCCATGTTGTTTGCAGCAGTGAGAAGGATGCCCAAATCATTTGGGGCAAATATTCAACAAATCGTTTAAGACTGTTTTTAGTTAAGAGTATAAGTAACTGTATAAATGGATAAAATTAATAAAAGTCTGCTCTATACTTGCATTTAAAACTCCTCAGCTGTATGCACAATTGCTCCAAGTTGTTTTGAAAGCGTATAAAGCTGCATACCGCTGGTTATTAATCCAATATGCTTTTTCATTAACATATCTATATTTATTACCCTAAAATACTTTCATGACATTTAGAGCTTGCAATTTTACGATCTGTAGCAACATTACTTTCCACTACAAGAGGAAACAACCAACCGTTTCTCATCTGCACAGACACCAAAGCTCTCTCTTCCCGCAAAAGCACAAGAAAAAAAAAAAGCTTTTTAATATTATTGCTTTGGACAAACAGAAAGACACCAGAGGATGCACATGCAAAACAAAAACTCCAAACCCTGAAGTTAACTGAAAGGACAGAGAAAAGGACAGAGATTGCTTTAAAAAAAAAAAAAAAAAATCTGGTTGCAATTTCATCCACTTCCATTTTCTTACCCTGACGCTCAGAGTCCACAAATGGGGGGAAAAATACCCTATTGTATCTAAACTCCTCAAACAGTAAGACATGACAGAGCATGAATTATGATCTCTTTATTTGGGGCTGGTTTGTCAGACATGGAGCTGACAGCAAAGTGTTCTTACCACATCTAGGAATAAACGCATACCATAATTCCTGCATTGGAATGCCTTACTGAAATTATAGCATTATTTTTAAGTACTTATAATGTAAAAGTGATGAGACACATACTGAGTACCCAATTATCCTGTACCACCAGCATTGCCTGGAATGCTTATTAACCAATTAGGTTTTAGATTAAAGCTAAAAAGATACAGTATATCTCTTAAAAGAATACCTGAACAAGAAGATAAGATTATCAAAAACTACATGTTTTTCCCTCAATGTCTCAGTTGTAACAGTTAAAACAGTGCAATGTAGTTCAGAAGTCTGCAGACTGCCATCACCACTCACATCATCCAGTCTCCTGTGTCCCTGTAGCTGTTAAAGTACCTGCTCATTTTTATTTACAGGGGATCTCTTTCACAAAGGACGGGTTTCTTTCCGCTCACCCACCATCTCCCCGTACCTACTCTCACAAATCTCCTCCTCCTCCTCCCAGCTATTCTCACAGCAAATCTTTTCCAGGGTTTCAAGACAGAAGTAGGTTCCAACATGGAAGGAGCCCCTCCAGAAATCAACAGGACTATCAAATTTAAGCAGTATTTAAGAGTATTAAAAGTTAACCATGCTGTTAAGTGCTACATGGAGTCAGAGCCAGAAAAAAAAAAAAAAAAATCACACATTGTTATATAATGCTCTGTAAGCATCAGATTATTTATCTATGATTTATAAATCAAGCGATTTATAGCTTAATACAACAGGCAGTTTAAAGCAAAGTAGCCACAACTGGAAAAGAACCCCAAATCTTCCTAAAGACAGGTGTTCAGGCTGTAGTGGATCTCAGCGACCACCCAACCTGGCATTCTCTCCCAGCACAGAGAAGAAGATTTTTGTGGGCTTGATGGATTCGGGGGTATTTATGATTTTTTTTTTTTATGTTTTTAAATAAATTAGACTCTATGGTTTATATAACTACTGAAAGCAGGCAGTTTTTTTCCTTCTTCTGAGGTTTAGTTTGTTCCTTGTCAAACTCACCCTTTAAACATAACGGATCTTTGAACCATATTTAGTGGCTCAGCTAAAACAACTAATGAGTGTTACGTAAGATGTCTCTCCATGTAGAACAATCTGTTCCAAAAGTTACCAAAAATAGCAATTCTCTAAACACTGGTGTGATGCAATATTTAACCAGTTACTGCATTAGCAGCTGAATTCATTCATTACTTTTTTTTTTTTTTTAAAAAAAGACCTAAAGTAGTATTACAACACTTGCAACCTTACCTAGGCTGGTCGGTTTTATCAGCTCATCCAACAAGTCATAAAAAGGTAATTTCTGAAGTTTTATGTCAGGATGGACAGGGTGGAGCGCAGATGTGAGATGGGGGAGTTCCAGTTCATGTTTAGGTCCCAGAAGTGAAACGGGAAGCAACGGTGAGGTGGCAGGGTGGCCATCGTAACTGAGCTGTGGAATGGTAGACGGAGACAAAGCTGCTGGCATGGAGCTCGAGTGTACGCTGGGGATAGATAAGTCTGCAGGTGTCATGATTTTCTGAGGGAACCTTCGCCTATAGAGTTCTTTGATTTTCATTTGGACAGCAGGACTGCAGCCAGCCTTTAACAAATGCAGTGCTTTTGTGAGAAGTTCGTGTTTTCGTCCGTGCTTGTTCCTCCCCGCGTAACCCAGAAGTACTTGCAGTTCAGAAACTCGAAGGCTCATAACCATTTGCTTAAAAGAAACAAAACGAAAAATTAGTATTCAAGTTACATCATCTTAAACACTAACATTAGAATGTGGCTTAATCCTATTAAGCATACAATTTTTAAAGGCACACCACTGCCGCTCTTCCCCACTGATTATCAGAAATATAATGCAAAACAATACTTGTTCAAAGACAGATTTATCTACTTATAAAGTCTGTAACGAGCAATTTTTAAATGGTTTTCCATTTGCTATACACAACTCAGGACAGAAATGCTGGGGGGGGGGGAAACCAAGGAAAGGACAAGTTGCCAATACAAAATAATGCTTGTAAATGTAATTATTTTCTAATCACTGTTCTGCTAACATCTCTAATGTTAAGATTTATTTTTTTAACATCCAACTAGATGAATAAAAAGTCATACATTGACACTTGACAATATCCAAGTCTCTGGTACTTGCACTTAAAAGCTGTGCGAGTCCTTAACTCTGGAATGCTACTTCACTTTCAAGTCCCTCCCTCGCTTTTTGCCACGCAGCAGAACTAATCCTCGCAGGTTCAAAGGAAAGGAGATAAACGAGTGATGTTAAAAAGAGAGAGAGAAATTATAATCCAATTTGTGTGCCACCCCATACCATCATTGCTGAGTTAAAGGAATTTTTTTCCAATTCCATTTCCTCACTTCTCGCATCAAAGCTGCAGGTTCTGGTTTAGGTGGGAGAGTTGGGCTCTGCCTTCTATTAATTAGCATCTTCATTTACACAGTCTTTTACTGTCTCACAGTACGGTCTGATGAATCAAACTGGTTAAAACTTGTAAACTGTTTCACTTCTTCAGGAACTGAGAAAAACACTCCACCAAGTAGTGAAACCAGCAATCGCCTGCGCGCAGCAAGTACTTCCCCGCTGGTCAAGCAGGAGCCAGAAAGTCAACTTAGTAGCCCAGTTTCTATTTGCAAACTTCTTTCAGTGCTTGACATGGGCTCATTCGCCTGTGACACTAGCTGAAATGATATTCCTGCAGAGTTTTGGATTCCCCAGTAAATCACAAGGAAGTACAACGCCACAACTGGCTATCTGGATCTTCTGTATGAAACCACTAAATACCCTGAATATTTTATAGTCAATTCCAAAAGTACAAAAGATCAAAACCAAAATAATACTTGAAGCGCATGTTTGGAACTAAACCAGCTAATTCAGCATATCAGGATTCTGCAATTTCCCAGTGACCCATCCTCTCTACTTCTTCAAATTGTCCGAAATATTGACACACACGTTACTCAAGTTATTTTCACATTATTTCTTGAACCTGAAGTGTTAATATTAGAAAGTATGCTATCCCTCACGAAACCAGCCCCAACCTCCTACCAGTTCCTCAAACCTCCAGCACCTGCAAGAGATCTTCAGCGCACAGGTGTCCACAAGAGGTACTTCCCTGCACTGAAATAGGTCATGTTATTTAAAAAGCCCTAAATTAGATGATTCATCTATTTAATGAGGAGTGCACCCAGATAGATTTAACTAAATTTGCCCTAAAATTTCTGCTCCATTGAACCACACCAACAGACCTGAGTAACCTTGCTGCAGACTACCACAGACACTTTGGATATAACAGGAGTTTTCTGGCATATTTTTCTGTGAATATCCCGAGAACCTACTTCACGCTTTCAACTACGAGACTGTCATGGAGCTACTAATGAGAACAGACGAGGTACTTTGTAAGAAACAGAGATGTCTTAAAAGAATAGGCATTTCAGTTACAATCTGAAGTGTTGACAGCTGAAAAGAAAGTGAAACAAATAGATTTGCAACATGGAAAAACACTATTTATAATGCTTTACAAACATTTCTTCAACAGAATGAGTAGTTACAGCTGAAGGGTTTAATGCCTGCTACCATCACCATTAAAAGTCACTTCCTGAACAGCCAGAACCTCTCAGAGCTTCACTTTGTTCCTGTTTTGTAATAAACTTGTAGACCTAGCTTGCAAAAAAACACAGAGGATTAAGAAATAATTGAGCTAACAGAGAAGCTCCTGCTACATGTTGCGTATTTGCCATTTTTTGAAGGTATAGGTGAGTTAAAAATAAGCATACAGAAAGCGGGGTCCATCGCATAGCCAGACTCATGCACCAAAACCACTAAAATTCCCCAAGTATTCCCAACCCTGGTGCATTCATAGAATCACAGAATAGTTTGAGTTGGAAGGGACCTTAAAGACCATCCAGTGCCACCCCCTGCCCTGGGCAGGGACACCTCCCACCAGCCCAGGTTGCTCCAAGCCCCCTCCAACCTGCCCTTGAACCCCTCCAGGGATGGGGCAGCCACAGCTTCTCATTCACAACATTCCTTACAATGAACAATTTTATTTGCAATGTTAAGAGCACTAACAGATACATCAATTAAAAATACAGTCATGGAAAAAACAGCAATTTAGGTCTGTGGGTTTATTACAGTTTCATACTTCACCGACAAACCTTTCTTCCGCAAATAAAAAGAGGCAATGCCTTAAAACACGCCCCCCCCCCCACGCACACATCCATAGGTTTTGCCGGTGGATGGTGTCAGTCAGTGGCACGGGGAAGCAGAGCCCGACAGACAGCCCGTGCTGGCGAAAGTCTCTCACGTCGCTGCAATCCGAACGTGAAAAATTCCTCTCCCCTCCTCCACCACAGTCGTGTTTAATTTGAGGACACGACCCAGCTCCACCGGCAGCAGCGCCACTGCCCAGACGAGCAGTACCCATGCTACGAGCCCTTGGCCCATGTCACACCGGTTCCCTAATCTTAGAACAGGCAGGATAATTATAGCAGGGAAACAAACCCAGCGCTGTCGAACGCACCAAGTAAATACAGAAAAAAGCTGCAATTTATAATTATTTTTTTTCCTGTCACATCTCACCTCATGGCAACTCAAACTCCTCACTGCCATAGCTACTCCAGCAGAGCTGAAGGACAAAGACACAAAGCGTTTTGCTTCAGGAAATCTTGCTTTTTTTTCTTCCTGTTGCTTACAGTAGTAAGAAGATCACTCCCAGCAGTAGAGCTCTATCTGCTGCAAGCTACAAAACCCACCACAAAGAGCCTGTCTCCAAACTACAGCAAATATCCCCAACACAATTCACTGCCCCTACCTCTGGCTGTTCATCAGATTTGGCAAAACATTTGGGTTTTTTTCTTTCCTAACACAAAATCACAAAAAAAACCAACAACAAATATAAAAACCAACCAAAAAAAGAAAGTATATACACAGTTCCCAAGGACAGGCTGAAGGATAGCTTGCAAACTGCAATTACAGATAACTAGGTGTTTAGTTATGTGTTTGAGTACAGGTAAATACATGTTACTACAACCACCACACCAGTGCACAAGAAATTGATGCTTTTTAGCTAAGAAAAGGGTGAGCTACTTGCTGCTTGCCTGACTGCGGCGTGAGAAACACAGCAAGCTGCCTGCAAACCAGTTTCAGAGACAGCAAATCCCAGTATCAAGCACACTAGGTGTCGTGGGGATGTGCATTTTGGTACCTGGTGTATCCAAGCAGCATCTAAAATTCAAAGAGAGGGCAAGGACAGTAGAAAAAACTGTTCAAAGTGTAAAAGAGTAAGAACAAGCTTTATAGAAACTTGACTTAGAACCTCAGTTTCACAGAGAGTATTTCTATTTTGACTCACTGTAAAGACCTTCGCAGAGTTTAGAAGGTAACTCTAATCTATAAACATACATCTGACATTTCCTGCTCGACAACACAACACAAAACAAACACAGGTTCCTCCGCAAAAGCCGCATTAGTCATGGGGATTGCCTGGCTCATTATCTACACCCCCCTCTTCAGCCCATGTCCCCTCAACCCCAGCCTTGTGACCACCCTCCAGCCTTCCCAAAGCCATGGGGGCATTTCACTGTCTTAAGACAAGTCACCTAATTGTATGTGTCGGGCAGGAGGTCCACGGAGGCAAAGAGGCCAGTTTATTTTCCCACCTCCCAGATGCTTGTTTCCAAATCCGTGCCGCTTTTCTCTTGCCAAATTGTGTGAACTCAACAGTTTGATGCAGTTCACGCTGCGGCCGTACGAGCATCCCCCCATTTCTGAGTGTTGAGGAAACATTCTCCAGCAACTCATCTGGGAACAAGGATATCTCCTGCTCCACACCTACTTCAGATAACCAATGAGGTTTGGAAGAAAATAGCTTAAGGAGGCAAAAGCAACCCACGGGCGGCATCCTACGTCATTCGCCTACTTCTCTCCTGTGACTATCAATAGGAAAGGATGCTCTGCCTACAGCTTGCTCTTTCAAAAAGGTTGATAACCCTTTTTTAAAATCTAAGAGTTATGAAAATTAAGTCCCCCAAACCAAAAATTGTATGTAGACACTTATGAAGTATGGAGGAACCAGGGTTTTCTCCAAGACATCCCCAAAAGGACTATGAAATAAAGAGCATCAGGCTGCTTAGTACACACTGCAACACCTGCACGCATTTTGTAGCCCCCGACCCACCAAGTTCTCTCAAACAAGCACGTCTGGTTGGAGAAACGTGTCCCACACAATGGGACCATTTTGCTTTATGAATGCTGTTTGGGCATTCAGAGTAAATGCATTTTACCAGGAACCTTAGCTTTTAACAGAGCAGCCAACATTAAGAGTGATTTACTTTGATTTCTCCCAGCAAACAACAGAAATGAATATTTATTTTTAAAGAATGGTTTTCCACATGAGCCCAGTCGTTCCACCCATCGAAAGATGCCCAGGCCCAGCAGCTTCTCTGGCTAGAGAAGTCCAACCGTTAGCACAGGTTAACCGGTCAGACCAAAGGAACTTCCTTTGAAGAAATGGATCTTGTCTCACTGATCTACAAAATTTGGGAATTAACTTTAAAAATAAATAAAAACTAAGTGTTAGTGCTTCTGGATAAGAAATTCCTTTGATAACCCTGTGTGGCTGGTCTCACTGGCGCGTGATTCAGAGAAGTGCCATTAAGAAGACCAGCGGATTCAGGCAGAGAACATAATTTCTAGACTGGAAAACACATGGGGGCTAAAACACTGGTTTGAAATGCAGGAAGATGAGCTCTAAGTCCCGCTGCTCAAGAAAAGAAAAGATCAGATACAGGTTATCTGCTGAGATCCAACACCACAGATGGTGAGCCTTCAGCTTTTTTTTCCCCATTTTTTGAAGAGAGGGACTTGCCTGAGAGGTAAAAGCCAGGCAGCAGTCAGTGATTGATTTATTTATTTTTAAATAAACTGAGCAGTGTCCATCCAAAAGCATCACGGAAAATAGTGAAAATTTATCACAAATACCAGCATCACCCGATACTGTCTTCAAAGCAGCACATTCATCCATCAGCGACAGCATTAACAATTTGATGAATGCTTTCTAGAAAGGGTATTTCTACATCTCCCGTAATCAGCCCTGGGATCTATCTGGAGAATTTAACAAGTTATTTCCGGATGTTTATGATAACTAGAAGCTGTGAATAAGCTCCAAAACACAGTCAAAAGATTTGCCAGCGCAACAAGAAGCATTTGGCTGGGCACCACACCGCATTTTGTGCCTAAAGCTATATACACCAGGTCCTCCACAATTCTCTAAACATTAACACAAAAGTTAAAGGGGAAAAAAAAAGAAAAGAAAAAAATCCCCTTAAACAGTAGGGAGAAGATGGGAGAACAGAAGTAGAGAAGGAGAAGAAAAAAAAAAAGTTAGCCAACAGGAGGTCACCCATTTATAATCAGCAACTGAAGAGGGTGACAGTATATTTCTTCTAATCCCCACACCGAGACCCTGCACAGCACCTTCACCCGAGCCCGGAGGGATCAGCTCTGGCTGTGGTTTGTCTGGACAATCCACACTGGCCAAGCTCTGACGCTGTTCTCAAGGACAACACAAAGAGAAATACCCCCCTTATGAAACAAGGAAACTACTATACTACATAATGCACTTCCAAAAGACAGTTTAAAAAAAAAAAAGAAATCAAATCAAAATTGTTCTTTTTTTTTTTCTAATAAAAGCAACTAGGAAGCATTAGATTAGTATGGAAATGGTTTTGAATTAATCTCAGTATGTCTCCAACACCCAGCTGTAAAAATACAGGAGAGTTCCTGCATGCTATGAACAGCCTCTTTAACCTCTGATATAAATCTCCTGGAGAAGAAAGCTCTACCTGAGCTACACGAGCTCTCTACAGTTACACAGACTAAACTCTTGGGTTCTTAGACATCTAAGATTTGTGAAAATGGGGAAAATGACGGTAAAAATATTCCCATCTTTTATGAAGGCACACTGCCTAGTCCTAAATCCTATCTGCAAGGCTCACACAAGGAAGCTATCAAGGCTAAACAATAAAAATTGAAATCAGTCTACCGAAAATCTGCAAGAGGGAGTGAAACGACCAATTCATGGAAGCTCAAGCGCCTGGATGACAGGCTGTAACTTCCTGCGTTTGTCTAACGCAACCAAAACACTCAAAGGTTGAAGTCACTGTAATTCAAAACGGAGGGGAGGCAAAAGCACCAAAGAACAGTCATAAATATGCAACACGCTACAACCTTAAGGAGGCTATTGGTTTTCCTAAGGAAAAACTCAGCTGTCTCCTGATGCCATGTGTACAACACTGTGGCGAGCAGGGCAGCAGCAAAAGAATAGGTACAAACCAATGGCAGGTACAAATATCACTTGCCTTTTGTTACACGCATAAGGAGATATTTCTTAATCAAAGAAACCCTACGTTTACACAGTATATCAGTGCTCATAAAGAACATTTCACGACTGTAAGACCCAACTTATGCATTTGTATAGCTGGCAGCAAAATTACATTTTAATCCATTAGAAATGCATCAACAAAATGATGTCCGTATATTGCAAATGCCAAAAATAGCTTGGGTTGACCTACTGTTGGTATCTCCGTAGACATGGGGTTCCTTAAGGTCAAACACTGTATTTCTGATTTTCCCCATGCCAGCAGAGAAAGTGCACTATAAAGCTTAAGTCATCGGGTGTTATTTACTTTTAGCATGCTCACAAACAAAATATTTCCTTGAGAATGATAGGGTTGCATATCTGTTAATATAAACATCATGACCCTTGAAAGAACCTACCCAAAAGATGAAGTTGAGATTCAAGCAGCTTGTAATAGCAGGAATCTCTGGCAGTGAAAAGATCACCTAAAAACTCATAGAAATTCCATCCAAAGGGCTTCTGGACAGGGGGTCCTGCAATCTGCTGTCACCCACACGCACTCAGTTCATTTAACAATTCACCACGTATAATCACTTAATTCTACAGGAATATTTTTTCTTACCTGCTCTTGGCAAACATTGATTGCTTGTATGTATTGTGCTGAAAAAACTTGACTACCCTCAAATTTCGTAAGGTCTGAGCACTGCTGTGTCTACACAAACACTAACAAATCTAAGCTCTCCTTCCAGCCCACGGTTCAGAGGCCTCCATTTAATCCAGCACCAGCAATGAGACCAACTTCTTAGAGATGTCTGTCACTCACTGGAGACAAGAAAATCCACAGTGATAAAAGTAACAAAATTCACTGAAGAGTGAAAGGATTGCAAAAGCAAACAGTAAGACAGCTCTAGCCCCACTGAACTGCCTGCAGTAACAACAGGCGGGCAGAGTTTGGAATTTTTAATATAATCCCCACGTGTTAAAAGTTGTCTTATGTTTTTTGCAGATGCCTGTGGTATTTTGCTATGCTATCATACAAGTAAAGTATATTCTAAAAGCCTTGATACATATACCCTGGCGAAGGTAGGTGACTGCTCCCCTAGATCTCCACAACGTCCCTTTTCCTAGAATTTTTTTCTTCAGGAAGACTCAGACTGTATGCCCACAGAATGCCATTTCAGTCCTTGAACACTTAAATCTGTGGGATTTTGTAATTTTTATTTTTTTTTTTTACATGATGGCTTGCAAACCACACTCCCTGGTTGCACATTAGCACTGCCCTGGCAGAGAAACGGGGTGGGCAGCTGGGGCAAACCGTAAAAGCCAGATTTGTTGCAGAAAGTCTGCCAAGACTTTAGTCATGTCTAAATTGTATTTGATTTAAAGTCATATTTTATCTTAATCCGTAACAAAAGTTTTACCATTCTCAAGAGATTTTAGTCACTAGGTGAACTATATTATTACTTATGGTATTAAATAAGGTTGCTGACACAGTAGTAATCTTCATTTCTGTTCTTGAAGACTCAAGTTTTTTTTCAGCCGCACTCAAACTTAATTGTCCCTAGTGTATTTGCCTTTGCAGATGGGAATTATTTTTACAGAGTTATGCACTAGCATGATTTTCATGACAAGTAATTGCAGAAATACTAGTTTGGACAATCTCTGGATACAAAACACTGTGCCTCTCTAAAGACAAACAGCTTACACCTAAGGCTAATAACGAAGACAATTATTTTCAGCTATTTGGGAGAGGGTCATTGCCAGACAAATTTACTTTTTATTAAGAATGTTCTTATCCTTAACTAAGCCTTTCAACTGGCTGACAGAAGAGCTAATTCCCATGCAATAAGCTTCAGCGGTGCCCAAGCCAGCCGCAGACACAGCTGCCCAGAGAGCCTGCTGAACACAGTATGTCCTATTAGCATCCCTCTAACAAATAACATAAAAGGTCTACATCAGTGTAATCAAATTATAACAACTTATATAGTGTTCAATAACAGTCTGAAAGCCTGTCTCTTTGTATAATAAAGAAAAAAAATTAGGAACAAAAATTCGCAGCTTCTGGAAGCCATACAGGTCACAAACACACATTTATTCCCCCTCCCCCAGTGATTTTAAAGAAGAAATCAGATACCTTTTAAAATACACAATCAAAACAGAAAAACAATGGTTACATAAAAAAATTTGGCTTATTTGGGATTTACAGATAGGGAGTCTACTAAATGAGAATCCTTTTAGCGATTCTTTTCCAGCAGAACACAAGAGAGTGAAGCTCTAGTTATTTTCTAAATATCTAAAATACCTGCATGAAGCACATGTAGCTTTTGGAAGTCAATTTTGAAGGAAAGCTGGAGAAGAATGTACCTGGAATTCTATGAATGTACTCACATTGCAACATGGATAAAGAGCCAGCTTCCACGAGCAGCTCACAGAACCTCTTACCAGCAAGACACACAACAATTTCGAGACCTACATTCTTACACCCAGCGTTGATGTTCGCTTGCAACAGTTATTTAAATCTCCACTGCATCAACAGACACTATTTCTTCGTATGCGTTAGCCAACTCATGCATCACTTGATTAAAACAAATTATTGCTGTAATAGATGCATGTTTTCCTCCAAGATTTAAAAAAAAACCTTTACTTCTGTACATTACAGAACTGCAAAGTGATCTGTTCTCTACATGCCAAAAGTTATCAAGAAATGCTGAAGAGTTAGTTATCCACTACAAACAAACTTACTTTTGCTATTTAATTAGTTTCTAATGAGATAACACTTCAGGATATGAAATTATACAATCAAATATACCCAAAACACTTCTAGATAATCTAACAACTTTTTTGCCCTCATCTAGAATAAAAACTGGGGAGGAAGCAAAGGCAGAAGGAAGGGAGAAGAACAGGAAAATTAAGAGATCAGATAAAACATCAGGTATGGGAAATACTTAGTAATTTATCATTAAAAGATTTCCCTTTTCAAAGGAAGAAACGGAACAGAAATTAAATAAATCTCCTGACAACAAATACCTATGAAATACACTGGCCAAATACCCTTTCTCTTCTAACACTGGTCCGCTGAGAATAATAATTTATTACTACTAACAATTAGTCTTAATTGTTATCGCAGAAATAAGCAATGGAGCCAAAAGTTCCCACTGTGTCAAAAAGCTGGAAACAAATATTCCATCAAGCAATCGCACTGGCATCCATAAAATCTTTCTTTTTTAAAAAAAAAAGAAAAAAGAAAAATGAAAAAAACTAGTCATTCTGCACATAATATATTTCATAAGGTCTTCAAATTCATGTATAGAAATTACACTAGGAAGCCAAACGACACACTATTAAGTAGTCATATAGCAGTAAGTCATCAAGATTAATTAAAAGCTTGAACAATATGAAGAAAGTTCATCCTGAAACAGACGATCCAAGTTCTCTTCACTCTGCTGGCTTAGCCCTAGTCCTTCCTAGAAAAAGCTATTGAAAATTGTCTTGTTTAAGCATCACCATTTATCTGGGAGCCACTTCTCTTCCCGTATTTTATCCATCAATAGCACAGCGACCATAAACAAAAGGATGTAAGAGAGGAAAGGGTTGGTGGAAAGTAATACTTTCTATTATATTTAAAGACCTTGGGTATCTGAAGTGTTTTTCAACCACATCAGTTGGTCAAAGAAGAATTATTAACCCTTTATATTTTATAGAAGCATCTGCCCGTGAACGAACAGGTTCAGGTTTTTAGGCACCAGCCTGAAAGCAAGACCAAGAAATAACATTCAGGTGTTTACATGACTCTTCTAGTCCATGACCACTTTCATCAAAAAATAACTGCATATGAAATTCGAAGTTACTAAACACAAAGTAGACAAAAGTGGAGAATAGTCTGAATTTCTCATGTGTTTTTCTCATTACATAGCTGATGGCTCAGGAGAGGAAATTGGGCATTGCTACAGGGAGCTCTTCGGCCAATAACCAGATTTGGTTATTTGGATTTTGATAACCGCCAAATAACTAGAATTGCAGGAAAACTAGAGCAGACCTCAGGACGTCCCTTTCAACCTCTGATTCTATGGATAAGAGTATTTTTCAGAACTGAAGGAGAAGTCAAAGAAGGGAATCAAGAACTACGAACAAGATATATGACGTATCTGTTCCCACAGTCACTCCAAAAAGGCAAAGAGTTTTAAAATACATAGTGTAAACCTCAGAAACACGGGCAGAGGTGGAAAGGGGGGCATCAATCTGGGAATGGTTAAGGGATTGAACATGACTACCCATGACTATCCCAGGAACGCACAGGGCTATGCAACCAGACCAGAACACCACCTAGTAAAATCACTCTGATCCAAGCTAGCCCATTTTCTCTCTCAACAAGGTATCTAGAAATAGACAGTAGCTACATCATAGTAAAGCACTAGCAAGAAACTACACGTGAACCACATATGACCACCCAGTAATTCAAGAAAAGTCAGTTTTTCAAACTCTGAAGAGCTATTGTCTGTCACAGCACAATAGGAAACCCCAATTATAGGTCTGACTATTTATAGAACAGCTAAATGGACACAATAGGCCAATTTATTCCTAACTGTATAGATGCATTAAAAAATGTAATTATGCTTCACATGCAACAATATGACACAAAATTAATATTTACATCACATATTGAGACAGATCAATTTCCAAGTGCAATAATAAAATGATTATTATAGAGGAGAAATCAGTAGCTGTGTAAAAAAAAAAAAAAAACAAAAACCAAAACATCACTCTCATATGTCACTTGTCCAAACGCAGGTAAAAACACTGGCAGTCAGAAGCTTACCTCCCCTTTCAAAAAATCTTACAATGTCAGGACTCAACCTAGTTCCCACCGAGAGGGATTCAGGATCCTGGGTCAGTCAAGTTAATGAGACATGGATGACTTCTTTGGCTGCTACTCACGGCACTAAGGCATCAGTAAGACTGTCAAGACACACTGATTTCATTCCAAGCACCAGCACGGCTTGGAAAGAGAGCAACGGGGCAGCAGCGGTGCCAAAGCCTGAATGCGTATCCTGGGGAAGACATCTAAAAGAGGCATGGGGACAAAGAAAGGGAAAGCAGGAAGCTCAGTTTTTCATATCACCCACAACGACTGGTTTCTTCCCGCTATGTAAAAATGCAAAAAGATGATGGAATAATAGAAGAGGAAGCAGACCTTCCTGCTTTTCTTCAGCATTCAAAAGAGGATAAAGAAAACAGTTTCAAATGACAACATGCAGCCAGAGACAGGCTGGGAAGATGCATCTTAGGCAAGGCCTAAATTCCTGACAAAGTTGATCCTAACCCTGCAATCCGACTTTGGGCTACTCTCTCCTTCCACCTTCCAGTGCTGTCCACACCAAAAAATTGTAGTTTTACATGTATTAGCTGCATCGTGTTACCTATAGGCTCAAAGACAAGCATGCAGTGCTTAAGAACACACTAGTTCGCAGTGATTAATCCCAGGACAAAACATTCAACAGTGCCTTAGAAAGCTAAGAATATATTCTTTATGCAATATTTTCCTGGCCCACATATAGCACGGACAAGGCCTATAGAAACATTTCTTTCACAGTCACACTGGCGCACGTTAAGGAGAGATAATAAGGACGCCTGCTCAGTGGGAAGAGAGATATTTCATTTCCCGGTGCTATCAGTCTGACACACTGTCCCCCTTCCCGTCACCTCAGCCTTCAAGCACTGTCTATTTCTTATAATCAAAGTAAGACTGAATTCAATTAATCTATTCACACAATAACCCCTGCCCTGCATGGAAACAAACCGCTTGATGGAATGAAGTGGTTTTTTTATAAGCCAAGTTTCAGCCACACCTATCATTTAAAATACATGAAAACTATTGCAAGTGAACTCCAAAAAATGATACTGCATTTCACTTGGCTTCAGCCACAAGAACTAAAAGAGCTGCCTAAGAAAACTTTGATAGCGAAGTTAAAACTTCCCTGGAAATCCTGACGACCAAATGAAAACAGAAAACGTGTGGTGTTTCTGCAGTACGGACTGCAGATACAATTTTCCACCCCCCTCCCCAACTCCCACCCCACTGGCGGGGCAGAGGGAGGACCCTGCTCCAGTCACTGCTCCTTTTCATCTTTACTGACCAAACTATTGCCCCACCTCATTAACCGCACTCATCCAAATCCCACTCTGAATAGGAATTTGCATATATACAAGCCTTTTGCAGCTCATTAGTGTCATCTGAATGACTCTCACATGTTCATGAATTTATACTCTGCCTCCCTTTTTACATATATGGGCCAAAGGCAGGGGGAGAGGAAAAAAAAGAAAGATTATTTAGGCTGTCATGAAAAAGCAAAGCATTTTCTGTGTTTCAGCCCAGCATTTCGTTATGAAGTGTCTTCACCCTTTTGCCTCCTCCTACACTCAACTAGATAATATTTAGCTCCTACTTCCAGGTAAGGACGTTGTAAGCATAGTACCACTTCATAACCCTGCTCAGCCTCTAGGTTAAAAGCAAAGGACAGTCCACGATTGAGGAAAAACAAAAAATTGAGGGATCAAGATGTCAGTCACACACAGGCCCAAGGAACAAGGGAGTCAACGCAGTTAAATCAACTAATATTTGACTCAAGCCTTTTACTAAGATACCTGAACGTACTCAGAAAAACAAAGGCACATTTTTAAAAACTTTTCTAGTTAACTGAACATAGGAAACAAGTTTCAACACATCTCTGCTTCCCCTTAACACAGCTTGGCACCACCTCAGAGTTCTACATATGTTTAAAAACAACAGAATAGTACAGGTCAAAGGAAACTATGAAAATCCAGTTGCGCACACAAGCTAGGTATTCTTACAGCATTAATAATATTTTTTTTTTTAAATAAAAAAGGCCATAGATCTTAGCTTGCTATTCAAAGTTCTTTTATTACCAATGTGTCCGAGTTGTTCCAAGACCAAACAATAGGGGAAGGTCATGCGTGGAGTTCTGCAAAGGCCTATGCTGGCACACATAACTTAACCGATTCGTTAACGATCTAGAAAATGAAGTGATCAGTGGGGTGACAAAGTTGCTGAGATATGACGTGGTTGTAAGGACGAAGGCAACCTGAAGAATCACTGAACGACCTCAGTGACAGAGCAATTCAATGTAAATAAAGTTCTGCCTACAGGGAAAAGCAGCCCAGGCAGACCTGGCTCTACCCGTGAAGTGATGGGCTCTGGGACGACCTTTCCCACATCAGAACAAGCTCCTGGGCCCAAGATAAACACACATATGAAAACATCTGCTCAGTAACAGTCAAACACACAAATCATCATTAGAAATCATTAAAAAAGGGATAGAGAGCAAAAGAGAAATCATTATATACACTGTATAAATCCCTGGTTTGGCCAGATCTCAAAACGCGGGTGGTTTTGGTGGTCTCATCTTAAAAAAGTGGATTAGAAGTGGAAAGTTTTGCAGAAGGATGAGAGAAGTCCAGCATGTTTCTCCTAATTAAGAAATGGCAAAAGCTAAGATTTTTCAACCTAGAAAATAGAGAATGTGGGGACAGATATGACAGCAATCTATAAAACCATGAAGAGCACAAGGAAGGTGGACAGGGATCAGCTGCCCAGTCTCTTCCATAACACAGTAGAGTGACCAGTGGATGAAGCTGGCTGGAACCAGGCTCAGAACAAAATGAGAAGGGTCCTCATGCAGCAAGCAACCCACCAACAACAGAAATCCCTAGCAAAATGCTGTGAGCAAAAGAAGTTTGTATCGGTTCAAGAGGAATCTGACAGGCACTTGGAAAATAGATTTATTATGGCTTGTCCAGCTAGAAGTCCCATCGGGTTCAGAGAACTGAGCTGAAAATAGCAGGAAACCTGCAAAATATTGCAGGGAGGAGACAGTTATTTCTTATATTTTGTCCTGTTTTCACTTTTCTCTACACACTCTCTTCTAGAAGCTGTAGGGGACAACAGCAGGACAGATGGACCCTTGGTCTGAATCAGTACAGCTACTTTTACATTCTTAAGATTCAGTTTATAAATGCACGTTTATTTTTAGCCATTTCCTCAGAAACCCAGGAAACATTGTCAAGAACCTCTAACAAAAATATTACTGCTCAACTGAAAGAGTCAAATTTTAACACCAAAGAGGTAAAAGTGGAAATATAACTGAGTGAAAACCTGGGTGTACACCCTTTAGAAAAATATTATCTAAAATTCCCTGTAATTCAAACTGAGAACGGTTCTGACACTTGATTAAAAAAATCTGAAGCCCTGCCATCAAGCGGCCTCAGCAGATTCACTGATGAGATAGTGCTAAATCAACACGGAACCTACGAAAAAGAACAGCTTTGTTTCTGTACCGCTGCTGAAGTTCCTGCATTTTTCATTCTGGTGCACTATATTTATAGGTGCACTAACAACTCCATAGACAGCCCAGGTAAAGCTGTCTCCAACAGATTTTTCAATAAGCTGAAAATCTACACAAATACTTGGACTGTTTCAAAGACTCTTATTTTGCACCAGGGAAACAAGATACAACATCTGCACAAAAGTGAGATCATTTTGTCAAGGGAGTCTCAAGAAACAATATGAGGAATGAACGTATCAGAAAACATTCTCATCCACACAACTTTTTACGACACACTCCTGCAGCTCAGATTACAAATTTTACCTGAACAAAACACGTTATCCCTATTGTATTTGGCCTCTGCTTGTATCTCTTTTTTAAAAAATAAATAATAGTGAGTGGCACTTATGCCAAATTGCCAAGCAAAACTATGTTCACTGTTATTTCCACCCTATATTCTATTTTGCATGCTAACTAATCACGTTTTCAGCTGAAAAGCTGAACAGAGAGGCCTTATTAAGTCCAGACTCTACTCTACGAAGAGGGCAGGAGGAACATCTGGCAGAAGACTGTAAATGAAGGTAGGCAGGAGGAACATCTTGCAGAAGACTGTAAATGAAGGTAAGCAAGAAGCTTCAGCTCTGAATGATTCTCAACCATCTCTTCTAATTTATGGGACAGTAAATTTCTTCATGGGGCTGGAAAGCAAAAATAAGATACCTCCTTACAGAGCAAACAAGCCAAGATGTTCTTCAAGAAGTAAGATACTTTCTCATGAGGAAGCTCTGACACCATCACATGTGAAACAATGTGGAGGAACCTCAATGGTCTGCTACACTGATCAGACCACAAATATGAGGAAGGACCAAGATTAGACTAGACCAATAAAGTGTCTCTCAGGACTGCCAGTCATTCTGCAGAGATATTTAGAACCAATTTTAACCCCAGAAGCAACTAGGGATAAAATATTTTGCTAAACTCTGCCTTTTGGCTGCCAATCTGCTCCCCTTCGTGAGCCCCAAGAACAGAGGAGCAGCATCAAGCAAACACACGGGCATGAGGGCCAAGGCTGAAATCTGATGGACCTAAGGCATCCCATTGCAAACCACCCCCCTGAAAATGCTGCAGATGACAGACCCTACAGCTACTCAGAAATGAATTGTAGAGTATGGAAAGGTAAAGCCATACTGCCTGGCAGCTTGAGTACACGTCCAATGGAAGAACCACTGTAAATACAAACCCCTACAGCTTCAACATAAAATTCTAGTGTACCTAAAGGGCTCTGGAGTTTTATACTCTGTCATCTCTTTGGAAGAGAACTGGGTTTTTTCCTAGTATAAACCTAGCTTACAAAACCAGGAGTCTAATCTCAGCTCTGCCCAAAGATTATGGCTTAACTCCTGTCCAATACAAATTTCTGAGAACATTTATCATATGTTTGTACACTGGAATGGCTGTGGCCACAAAAGATGCATCTTCAGGAAGTGAAGGCATTGCTGCAACCAAGCAGTAAGGAGATCGAGCTCAGACCTCCATCTGCTTTATAACCATGTATTTAATGGGAAGGGAGGAAAGAGTGGGAGAGCTTGGTATATAAATGTTCAAAATGGACAATAATCCTGTGGAACCTCCTCGTGAAGAGATGCAGATGCCCCCCTACTGCCTGTCATAATCTCCCCTCGGAAGGTTCACTGCTTTTGAAATCTAATTTTTTGAAGCAACCTCCACCTTTTCCAGTGAACAGTCTCTGGAACTTTTGCACATTTCTGAGGATGTCAAGGATTCTATTCAGGCTGGATGCAAAAAACACAAAACTTTTCACCATAAGAACACTTAAGCAGTAGAAGAGGTTGCCCACAGAGGTTGTGCACCTCCATCCTTGAAGGTTTTAAAGACCAGACTGGATAAAGTCCTGAGTAACCTGTTCTGACCTCACAGCTAATCCTGCCTTGAGCAGGAGGTTGGACTGGAGATTTCCCAAGGTCTCCTCCAACCAAAATTACCAAATAATCTGTGCTGAGGACCAAGGGAGCAACTAGACGTCAAACCGAAAATAACACCAAGAAAAGCTAACAGGAGATACCTACTGAACTCTTGGTTTGAAGAATTTAGCACAACAAGGGCTAGAAACTGGGGAAAAAACACTTAGTATGTATTATAAACATGCAAGTCATGGGGAAGAAAACATCTACAGAGGGGATGCTTCATAGCTTACTATTCTGAAAAAGTTGTTGGCTGTGCATCAGCCCCAAAGCAGAGCAGAGATTGAAACTCTCCCTTTCTTACTCTCTCCTGCTGTTAGACGTACTTCTTGGGTGGAAATTAGCAACTGGAGCAACATCTACCCATGCAGTCCTGGCAGAAGCAGAGAGGAGGCAGAACATATTTATTAGCGTGTACCCAGAAAACTGATTACCATTTCCTAAATAAAACAAGGCGAGTTCACTACAGAGCAATCTTCAGTGATGCACATAAAGTGAATCTTTCTGTCTTCCATTGTGAATAAACTTTAACATACCAACAAAGTCTTTGCTCTGCTGCGGAGCCTAGGATTCTATCCTTACCAAGCACTGGCTTTAAAAGGCTCCTTTTCCTTCTCCATTAATTATCATGTCACTTCCTATATAAATCTCTTGTATATCATCTCCTACAGACATAAAGGTCAAGCTTTGGTTGACCTTTGCTCTAATTGTATACTAGCTTTTCACTTCTTTGTTCCACGTGTTCTAGACAAGACTCATAATACCCACCTTCTGCTAATTCCTGCTCTTCCCCAGCCTTGGAATACAATGTTTGTTTACAGAGCACTCTGGTATCCCTCCAGTTTACACTAAGGGATGGAATATAACAGCAGAAACACAGCAGTACATCTATAGCCAGCCATAATCCCAACAGGAGAATAAGATTAAGCAAATTGCTGACAAACTCCTGGATCAATACAGCTGCAACAGACAGAAGTCTCAGCAAAAAACAATAAGAAAATAAATGACAATAGAAAGGTCTGTACCACAGCACACGGAGAACAACAATATAATGTTACCTGGTTTAATTTGGTTCTGGCTGCTACAGAAAATTTGGAAAATCAGAACAAGGCTAGATAAACTAACATCTCCCATCCTCAGCTCCACAGATTCTCACTTTCACAGGTTTAACATCTTTCACTTTTTGTGGTAGCTCCAAAGCTTCCAATTCACCTTGAAATAGCCACATTTTATGGCAGTGACTAGTTGTTCAAAATGGCTTTGACAGCGTTGAGTAAAATTACAGAAATAGGCACCCTTTTGTAAGTTACTGGAGTGCCTTTCTTCTCCTCAACCCCCCCCTTTAACTAGCAAAAGGATCTACTTTTAAGAAAGGCATTTATTTTCACGAACAGACTACCACTGAAGGTACTACATGCAATTTTTGCAACATAAAATCCAATCATCTTCATTTTAAAAAGCCCAAACCAACACTCCCAGCATTTATTGGTCTGCATAGAGCTGAAATAGTGACAGAGCAATGAGACAATCAATACTTGAGCTTGATCAAGAGGATTTCTAAATTCAGCTGCCCAAGCATGTGTCACAGCAGTCACCCAAACAATACATTTCCCCTTTTCTCCCCCCCTTAAGAACAGGATAAACATTTCTCTCTCTGTGATTCTTGCAGGCACATTTGTGTGTTAACCAGAGATTAAGTTCCTACTTAGAGGGGACAGCACAGCGGAGGCTGCACTGCAAAAGACACACAAGGTATATCCTGGCAAGCTTTTAATTGTAAAAACTATGTTTGCATTCTTCACTGAAATCATGGCTTTCAGAAGGCTTTTACTACTCTTTATGGAGGAGGATAAAGCAGAGTCTTCATTAGAAGCGCACCTGTAACATCCTTCATCAAAGCAAAAGTTTTTAAAGTGGAAGCAGAGCAGCAAAAGCAAACAGAGGATTTTTTTCCCCTCTGTTGCATTTCTGAGGCAAGGTTTGTAGGTAGAATTCTTTCCTTGGGGAGCCAAAGAGCCAAACACCAGTATCACCATGTAAGAGAAAAGCCACACAAGATTCAATCCATTTCCCAGCCACAAGTCTTCTGGGACACTGGGTGATACCAAGGCTCCACAAAGTAACCCTTTTGAAACGTTATTCACAGCAAAAAAAAGGTACTATAACTTCAAATTGAAGAGTTTCAGCAGAGACCAATGAATCCCACGTTTGATGGAGCCCATCGGCAAACTAACCCTGGGGTTCAGCCCTGAACCTGCCCATAAGCTTTGCCACAACCAAGGAGGACTACGAGGGACACTTCAGAGAAATGCAGGAACGCAGTGCTCGGAGCATCAGAGAGGGCTGGGGGTATCTCAGAACAATTACAGGGAGCTCTGAAGTCTCAAGTGTTTGGAAGTTCTGCTTTGTTTTTCATTATAATGGCACTAAAGAGAAAAACGATCAGATGTTGACTTCTGCGAGAAGGGATTACAGGAACTAAAACCCACCCTGGCAAGCACATTAGTGACAGGTCTGCACTTATCTTTGTGCTCTGTATGAATGGAGGTCAGAATATAAACCGTACCTCATCTACATCCCTATAAATAACATCAGTATCTGAACATATATTAACTGTCTGCACCCTGCTTCATTAGATGCTTTTAAATATTTGTCTTCTGTGTCTGATCCATAAACATTCTTATCAATGGCCAAGCAGTCCTGAGCCCTACCCCTCCCTGGGGTAACACTTTTCCCTTATTCTCACAGAATAAAGCTGAGAAGCATCTTCTACCTGTTTCTTAGCTTCTAAGCCTTTCAACTGTAATTTCTAAATAGCTTTATATCCAAAAAAGAAATGAAGTGTAAATCCATTAAAAATAACTGCTATGAATTACTGGTTCTTACACCTTTCTTCCTTCTCACAAGCAGCAACGAGTAAGAATTTCACCCCCAGGGGCCTACAGATACGTCCAGGATGGTCCCTAACGTTCCTGAGGGGTTTATGCCAGAAGTGTGCTGACACTGTAGTTACGTGTACACAATCTGCAATCTGGTTTTTACTGGCAATAAAGATGTGTTACGGATTGGGGCTTTGACAGTTAAGCAGTGATGCACAGGTACCAGTTTTATTCATCTGATTGCTGCAATTCCAGTGTTGAGAACCAAAAGCTTAAAAATAAAAAAGAAACCCTACACCAAAATATAGTTAAAAATACAATTATACTGACATACACAAAATTACAGGCATGAAAATAACGTAATCCATGGACTCAGATAACAATGAAAAGTGGATTATATTGACTTTAATCACAGAAACATGCAACCCCAGCAACTTATAAAAGGATTAAGCAAAAATAGCTCATAATACAGAAGAGTAAAATTCTAATTGAACACTGAAATAGGTAGCTTATGCTTATTAGCATTGACGACACAATATAACACAACTGCGTTTCCATACCAGAGATCCATTTGTCACTATTACCTCTACCACCTGGAAGCTGTGCTACTTGCNCTCAAAAAAATGCTTCACTCTCTTTAGGGGAGGAGGTATTTCCCAACTGAATATTTTTAAATGGTTTGTTTTCATCACCATTGTGTGGAAATACTATTATGAATTTTCATTCAAACTCTTGGTTCACTTTTTTTTTTTTTTTTTAAGTATAAATTGTGTCTAACAAGAAACACACCAGGGATCTCTTCAATCCCCAAAGGCACTTTCTTAAAAGGAGAGAGAACAAAGGAGAAAACCTCCCAGCATGTGCTTTCCAAACCAGCTTCTTAGGACAGTATCAAGAATGACAATACTAGAACATAAGCTTTTCTTTTTCATTCTTTGATCCATGTATAATTGAATTGATTATTGCAAACTGTGTAATGATTTCCAAAAGACTTGAGTAGAAGGCAAAGATCACAACAACCTAATAACCAATTTAAAGAGATGTAAGAAATATTGAAGGAAAGATTTAATCACTCAAGTATACTCCTTCCAATTAGAAAGAGCTTTAAATAGCTTACCTTGAGATAAATTAGAGTCTGTATGCAATTATACAGGAATAGTAATTAAGATCAGGAAAATTCACATATGCCTCAGCCTATAGAGCCAGGGAGGTAATCCACGGAAGAACAGACTTTTCAGTTACCTTGTTTCATCAAGAGAAATGAAAACACACTGGTTCAATTTCTCCAAACCTTCAAGAATAGCAGAGAATTCAGTAACCTTACGAGTCTGGGATCTGCAAAGTATGTTTGATCTTATCTGATTCCCCCCCTCGAACAGGACAAACATTCTCAAATGGGGCAAGAGACTGAAATGCTCTGGCTCGTGGTAAGAAAAAACATTACAGGAAATGCTATTTCATGATTTAGAACTGCATGAAAAATTACGGCAAGTAAGAAAATGACCCCTGTTTTTCTGGAGGAAGCAAGATCTTTAATTTTGCTTTGCGTGTTTGGCAATACCCCTCATCACATCACATTCCCCAATTTACACTATGTACATTACCCACACGCACCCCCATGGTCCTTTACACAGGACAGCAAGAAAGTTTTAGAAACTTGACTAAGTATTTCTGACAAACTTTATCTGGCAAGACAAATGAGTTACTGCACAACCATCACATTTGATTTTAGTTTTTAAAGGTCACTCATTCTGAAATCAATGCCATTTGCTAATTGATCAGAGGAGAAACGTGAAAAGACTTTACCTAAGAAAATTAAAATAACGAAAGGAATTCACTGCTCATTCTTCAAATAGCAGCGTCTTAATCGCAAACCCTCCCTTAGTTACGGCTCCTTTCAACTCTCAAAAAAAGAAAGAATTTAAAAGCACGTTTTCTAGGGATGTACTCCTACTTAAAAATACCTGCACCCAAGTACGATAGAACAGCTTTCCATTACCCACGTTTTTCCAAGGAGCACTCACCTCGTCTAGTAC
>QJSC01009562.1:217358-228035 GCA_003697955.1 Calidris pygmaea
AAATGACGGACCATTCACAGAATGCAGCGCTATCGTCCTACAGTCCCAGCACGCACGTACCACTACAGATCCTGAGCAACAAAGTGAAATTGAAAATAAACTCCTCAGCTTGACATTTACCCTTCAGATCCCTGAGGCAGCAACAGTACTTAAAAAAAAAAAAAAAAAAAAAAAAATCATAATTTCTCTCTCCTGGTTCCCAAGAAGCAGGTTTCAGAAGGAGATCGATAAAGAAGTCCAGGATGACAAGCAAACACAAACACACTTCTACGAAAGCTCCACCTGTAAAGCTGCAGAGAAAGGGAAAAGCTGGGCCTGGAGGTGACGCTGGCACAGACCCAGGGAGCTCCAACACGTGTGTCCGTACCCAGACCCGCAGGCTCGGCCCCGGACCCCAGGCTTCAGGTTTCAAAGCTCCTAAGATCAATAAATTGTCGATTTTCATAATAAAATCACGCCTTTCAGCACTGTCCTTCACCACCATCTTGACACATCAGGAAAAAACACCCTTTATTTCCTAGCTCTTGCCTATTTTCACTCCATTTCGGTCTGTCTTGTTTATAAAAGCATCACATAAACTCAAACCAGCTACTGTGCACCAAAAACTCTTTAAAAGTCAATTACCAGAACACACAACTCCGCTTGCCACAGTAAGATTAACAAAAGTTCAACACCGGAATCACATCTTGACCCTTTATCTCATTATGTAGGAAGCACAATTTAAAAAAAAAAAAAAAAAAAAAAGGCTTGGGGGCAACTAAGCCCAAGCAATAAACTCTGCAAGATACCCACCCAAAAAAAACCCCCAAAGAACAGCAGAGGATTTAAAGGAGGATCTGTTTGTCCTGACCTGGCAGACACAGACCCCAAAGAGTTGGAACACGCACACAAGATTTTCTATTTCTTTACATCCTGACAGCTCTTTAAGCATCTAAAAGCGAAAGCACAAGAAACCTTTGATACACAGAAAACCGAGACCTTCCGAAACTCTAGAGAAAGACAAAATATTTTCCTAGACATACTTTACATATTCCACAGTTTATGTTACGCATTTAATAAGCTTCTGATTTGCGTCTTTCGCTGTATTAACTTTAAAGCAGGGAAGAGGAGCCCTCCTGGTGAATAACGACCCCGGGACAACTGCAGTGGAATTCTCAAACTTTTAAACACGCTGTCGGGCGTGCGAGGCAGAGTTACACACACACACACCTTGTCAAAGCGATTGGAAAGATTTTTTGGGGTCTTCTGGGTTGGATTTTTTAATTTTTTTTCTTTTTTTTTTTTGAGGCGGGGGGCAAGCACAATGTGGATTCCCCAACACCCACTATTCCACCACGACTAGTCCTCAAAATACCTGACTCCGGTACGCGGTGCGAACTCTCCTCCACCCCCCAGCGGGGTCCCCTCTAGGCCCCCCCGCAGCCCGGCGGGACACCCCCGGCCCGGCTTCACCCCCTCGGGGAGCCCTAACCCCGCTCCAGGCTGCCCCGCAGCACCCGGGTTCGGTGCGTTTCGCGGGATGACAGG
This sequence comes from Calidris pygmaea, assembly GCA_003697955.1. Classification (NCBI taxonomy): domain Eukaryota; kingdom Metazoa; phylum Chordata; class Aves; order Charadriiformes; family Scolopacidae; genus Calidris; species Calidris pygmaea. The sequence goes on from QJSC01009562.1 coordinate 218,886, forward strand.
GACAACCGCGACCTTAACATCGCCCAGCTCCTCCGCATCTGTCTGTGACGTCCTTTATTTAGCGGGGAGCGGGGGGGGGGGGGGGGGGGGGGAGGCAAACGGGGCTCCCCCGCCGGTGTGTGTGTCCCCCCCCCCCACAACACACACCCCCGTCCGCCGGGCGGGGAGGGCGCTCGTTAGGAGCCGGCCGCCTGTCAACGGCGGGCAGAGCCGTTCCTCAGGGCTCCCTCCCCGCCCGCCGCCGCTGCTCGGAGTCCCCTGGAAACTTTGCGGGGCGCCCGGGGAACCGTCGTGTCCCCCCCTCCCCGCCTCAGGGGCGGCCGAACCGCGCTGCCCAACGCCGGCAACTCCCGGGGGCTCCCCCGGCCGCCGCCGCCGCCCTCACCCCCACGACGGCCCGGTTCGAGCCCAACCGCCCCCTCCGAGGGGAGCCCGCCCCGCTGCAGCCCCCCGCGGGCACGGGGGATGGGGGTTTGCCCGGCGGAGAGCGGTGGGGCGAGGGGAGGACAGCTCCGCTCCCCGCCCCGTCCCTCAGCCCCCGCTGCCGGCGGGGCGCCGCCGCCGCCGCAGCCAGCCCGGCGAGGCAGCGCCGCGGAAGCGCCGCGAGGGGCCGGCAGCGGCTCGGTTCGCCCCCGGCGCCGGGGGGAAGCACAGCCCCGGCGGCCCCGAGAGCGGCAGCGAGGGGCATCGCGAAGGGAATTGAAGCTGCGCTTTACCTTTAGTTCCGCACTGTCCGCCATCTTGCAACTCCGGGCGCAGGCGCAGTGAACCCCGCCGGGACACCGCCCCCCCGCCGCCCCCCCGCCGGCACGCAGCGCGCAGCGTTTGAATCGCGGCGCCATTTTGTCCCTCCTCTGCGCTCCGCCGGGCGGGGGGTCTTCGGCGGGGAGCGGCCCGTAGGATCCCTCCCCCGGGCTGCGGGGAGCCCCGGGTCTCCGGTGGGGGGGGGTCTCCGGTCCAGCTCTGGGGGTAGCGCGTCGCTGGAAAGTTTCCTTCTGACGGCGCAGCCCCCTCGGTGCCGCCAGCCCCGCTCCTCAGGCCGTGCGGGGAACGGGGCGCTGAGGGGAGAGCGGGCCAGCGCTGAGGGGGCCCGCGCCCTGGCTCTCCTCAGCCGCGCCGGCCAGAGACCCCGGAGTGCCGGAGGGCCTCTCGAATAGGATCACCAGAGGGAAGAGGTGGCTACGCATTCCAAGCTGATTAAATTTTGTAACTCTGAAAACTGAGAATCTGCAGCTTGAAGTGTTTTAGGAGTGAAGAAGCGCGGGACTAGGCTGGGGTCCCCCGGCGGGCGCCCGGGTGCTCCCGGCGGTGCGGGCCGAGCCGGGCCGGGCTCCACCGCCGCCGGGGCCGAGGGTGGGTGCCCGAGGCCGGCCGGGCCACAGCCGGTGGCACGGCGGCTGCAGGACGAGCTGCCATCGGCCGGATCCCCCTTCGTACCTCCGATGGGTTGTGCTTCCCTGAGAGGCTGGCTGCGGGGGAAGCTCAGGGATCCAACATGAGGTTGCCCGGGTTTGCCTCCTGCTTCAGAAAAGCCGTACAAGTGTTTTTAGGAGAGCCCACAAAATCAGAGCAGAGTTTTCAGAGCTAAACTTGCCTGGGTCGTATAATTTTTGAGTAAAATGTGGGTTTTTGGGCAATGCGGAGGGGAGAAATACACGCCAAAAATGCTACCCGGCAAGATGACTGCATCAGTTGTGAAGTCGAGCAGCTCACATACTAACATCAAATCACACAAATCACACACCTTGCCTTGATTCAGCTTCCTTTTACCCGCCTGTCACTATAATTACAGATTGCCATGACACTTTCTCCACTTGGCCTTTACCTTAGGGCAAGGGATGGAAAAATATTGTTGACCAGGGCCAGTATTGTACACCCTTTTAAGTGAGAGATGCAAAATTTGCAGTTTTTCCATAGCCACTATAAAATTCATCATCGTACATTCAGAAAGCACTTATCTGCATTGCAAGATACACCAAAAAAAAAAAAAAAAAAAGCATTAATGTCTCCACTCTACAGATTAAAGAAAGCGTGCTTGAGGCCACACAGGGAATCGGCAGTAAAGAGATTACCACTCATGATTATTACTGAATTATAATTTATGTCTCCCATATGACCTGAATAGTTAGCCACAATTTAAAATTAGGTAGTTTCCATTGAGGGAAGATTGTGATAGTGCTATGAATATCTTTCTAGTAAGTAGCTTTTTGATGCCGTCTTGCTTATGGGTAAGAATATATATAAGGTCCCGATGCTCTGAACCCACGTCTCTTTCCAAACATTTCATTTCAAAGCATTTCACCCAAAAACATTTCCCAGCTTGGTCTCGAAACCAGATTGACAGAAAACCCAGCTGCGTCTTCTGCCTCCTCTTTCTTCTCCAGGTCATGCTTAGGGCCCGTTCCCGTCACGGGTATGAGAAGCGTCCACTGTTCTCACTGATTTCTTTTGCAGTTCTCTTGAGTTCAGCGTCAGCACATCAAACGAAGCATTCGGAAAATGAGGAGCAATTAGGAAAGGATGATAAGTAATACTCCCGATACTCTGGCTTAATACTGCATGTAATGAAGACTTATCATAGTGCCTGAAATGCTGGTTTGGGGAGGGGGCAGGGCGCGAGGCAAGATATCTAAAAAAATAAAAGTCAGATGACTACCCAGTACGCCCACATGTACCATAATTAGCTGATCTATTTCGGTGGTCTGAACCAGCCCAGTTTAGAATACTTCATTTTGAATGATTGAATATGTTTAATAATCATGATATAATATGATCTATGAGTTTGTGTCTAGTTTAAAGAATTTGGCAAAAAGATCTATGATCGTATAAACTCAAATCTCTTTTTTTTTAATTGTTTTTTTTTTCCCCCCTGAAAGAGGCTTGCTGCGCAGCAAACAGTTTTTCCTCTGCTTCTTCACTTCCTACCAAATTCAGTGGGATGTGGACATGTGCTTAAGTGCTTTGCTAAATCATGGCATAACACTATCAAACCTGACACATGGCCATAAACCACAGTGTCCTCTTTCAAAACTTGCTTTAAATAAAACAGGCTGAGAATGCCTTCAGATATGTTAAAATAAGAAAGCAAACTAAGAGGATACAGAATATTCAAGTCAAAGTGGTTCGCCCTAAATAAGTATTTTTACAGACACAGCTACTGCAGGCCCTTTATTTTTCAGCTTGGACTTCTGATAGTCACTTCTTTTTTTAATGCGGTATATACTTTAGTATGAAGAAGGAACTTAATGTGAAAAGCAATCTGTGCTTCTATTTTTAGCCAATTATTTACATGTAATGAAATTTTGTTCCTCTCTGCTCCCGAGACTTAGATGATGGTTTCTTTGCCAAGAAAAGACTTTGTCAATACACAGCAATTTTCAAAGGTGCTCCCAGTCGCTCCAGCTCTGCCAGCGATGGCAATGCTCAGATCTGTTAGGACTCCGTCTTCATTTCCAAAGGCCATGCCCATCAGGTACCGCAACTGGGGTGCAACCAAGGCAGATAAGAACACCCCCAAAATAGTCTTCAGTTGTCAGTCACCTCTGTTTCTGAGCTGAAATGACAATATTTTTTCTTTTAACTTTTTTTTTTTTTTTTGAATGGGGAGGTCCTTGGGGGGAGAGAGAAAAATAAAGATCAGGGTTTTCCTCAACCATTCAAAGTTTTTATATTTTCAGTTCCCAATTTTCAAGAGTTCATTTCCCCCTTTTTGCCATATTGCTGCAAAATAAATGACTTCCAGAATCTACCTTCCACCCCCATTTCTTCTATTTTCCTGTGCTGTAACCTCCCCAAAAATGTATCGTGTCACATAACTCACTTGCTTAAAACCATTTCAGACACAATAACATTTTTAAAACAGATATGCATTTTTTTTCTACTCACATGCTGTTTTCATTAATCCAAGTCTCCAAGACTTTTCCCTCTTGGTCTAACGGCCCAAAAGTGCTCTCTGCTCAAAAGGCATTTTTGATCCTGAATATAACTTCAAAAGTTATTTAAAGATAGATTCTTGATGACTCTGTTTCTTGATAGAAAACAATCTTTTATTTCTGAGATTGTTGGAGGCATAAACAGCATTTAGATGTGTCACTGAAATAGCCTTTTCGGGGGGGGGGGGAAGGACATAGAGGTACATTTTGGTGAAAATTGTTGGATGTATGTGAAGAAAATGGAGTAGCCAGTATATCAGATAAAATAAGTCCATTGAATTCTTTATAAGCAATGTACGTGGCATTGCTCAATATGCTGTATAGTGTAGTTGAGGGACTGAGACTTGGCCGGTACATGTCTTCCCTCTAAATTCACATCCAAGTGCAATATTAAATTATGTTCTATCATATTATGTTCCCATCATCTCTCAAATTTGGCCCAAAACAAGGGCTGCTACTTGCTTAGAAAAGAAAGATTCATTGCATCTTTGCTGCCTGCGTTACTAAAACTTACAGAGGGGGAGTTAATCACCTAAAGTCCTAAATTAGGGAAAGATACTGGCCTATTTTGTTAATGCCACCTGTTTTATATCCTTAGATCTCCTGGTATAACAATGTTATTGCAATATGGAAAGCACATGTAAATGAGTTACTATAATCTTTAATTACATATGCAGTGTTACAGTGTGACACATCCCAGCTTCATTTGCGTATTTCCTGTTTTTTCAGTTCTTAAATATCAGCTCGCCTCGCTGCTGTACACATACAAGTGCAGTTTACACCACCAAGTACTCAAAGCCTACCTACTGTGGCCGTGATATAAACTCTTTCCCCATTGCAATTTTTGCAAATCTTTAATAATTTTAATTGCCCTCCCTGATACTCGAATGCCCTGTATATTGTATTCCCTGCCTGGAATTAGGTAATCCAAGTCCAGCTCTATGTACTTTACTGCTATACAAAGCCTCGAAGCTGCAAGACAATAGTAATAGGCACAACAATTAGCCCATTCTTTAAAACTATTAGTCCATTCTTTGAAACTATTTGCTTAGCCTTTTCCGCTGCAATATCAATGGATGAGATGTGCTTGCTCTGAGCACTCAGCTAATGTTCTTAGGGCCTGTCCTTCATAATTAAGCTATTCTATATTTGGACTGCGTCAAATGAAGTTATCAGTCGTGGCCAAGGGAGGCTGCGTTTTAAGGTGAGGATGAAGAGAATGGGGTCTCCCCTGGGGCTCAGCCTTGCCCCATGAGTTTGATGTCATAGGAGACTGCTTTCTGCATCGAAATGAGGCTGTTGTGGTACAGACAGGCCAAGCTAAAAGGTAAAAGCGTCCTACTGGCCTTGCAGCGTTTAGTTTAACTTACCTAAAATTAACTTCTGTAACTTCTATTGCAGGAAAACTGCCACCCTTGAACGGATCTAGTTTTGTAAGTAACTTTGTTCACTTTTCTCTGGGCTTTTATTTGAATTGCTATCTTTAAAAAAAAAAAAAAAAAATTAACCCAGAATAGTTTTTTCTCTAAGAAATGGTCATTCCTGAGATATCCATCTACACTTGTAAAAGCATTTCCTTTGGCTGAGTTGAATCCAGATTTTTGTCAACAAAATTCCACTTTGCTGAATCACGGTTGGGGTTTTTTATCATTAGCCCCCGTCTACGTAATGTGTGGAGGAAGAACAAGCAGGAATAGTAAAAAGCAACTGCAAGAGGCCATGGCTGGTCCATGGTGAGCTGTGAAGTACACGATGCCGTACCAAAGCCAAGTAGTACCTAGAGGATCAGACGGTTCAGAGGCTTGAAATTAGCCAAGAACTGTTGAAATGCAGGGACAGAAAACTACAGAAAGCTACATCTATCACCAAAATATCTTCTGAGAGGTGGAGCAGGCTTTTAATTAAGCTGTACAGATTTACAGCATCAACAGAAACAGGTTTTAACTACGAGAAACTTTTGTGGTTCCAATTAAAAGTGATTTTATGTAGGACTGAAAGGTCCCAGTGCTTAGGAATTTACTTTCTACAGATACTAAATAATTCCTAATAAGCAAAGTTCTATGCCAAATAAATAAATAAATCAAGGTGCTAAATTTTCATGAACTTTGAGTAAGTCCTTATGATGTTACATGTTACTCCCCCTCTTCCATCTCTCACACAGTACATGTAAAATACTGGCATTTTCATACAGTCCTAATTTGTAATAATTTTGCCCAGGACCTCAGTCACATACAGTAATTTAGAAAAATGTTACAATATGAATCTCTTTACTCCTCCCTGTCCTACAACTTCCATTACGGGCCACCCATGGAAGTAACCTAGCCAGGGTAGGAGTGGATTACACTTGTCTTCTCCCATTCTTAGCTCTCATCTTGCCTAACGTGGTTCAGAGTCGGGGTGGATAAGATCCTAAATAAAATGCCAGCAGCTAGGCTATGCCTGCTGGCACAGAGACGGTATCTGGTATAAAGTACTCACAGCTTTATTTTTTGCCTAATCGCTATTTCTAAAGAATCGCTTTAGTCATGGGAACGCTGCAAATAAACCTGAGTTCCAGTGGTGAGTAGAGTTCATTTCAGATGGCTCATATGAAAACAACAGAGCTAATTATACTGTAGTAATTACCTGAAAATTATATGTATGTTGTTTTTCCACCAGTCAATACAGCTATTTTTGAACTTTGCATTGTTCTCATGGATTGCTGGAGTCATGCTGTCTCGAAATGGTCTTCTCCTCTCACCATTAACTTGGCCTCTGGTTTGGGGAGAGTGTTTTAGAAGAAGTTTCAGCTGTCGCGTGTGCTATTTAGCTCAGACCTTTCGTGCTCACTTGCACTCTCCGGCACTGTCTGCATCTGAGAAAACGTTTGCATTTTAATAGTCTTTGAAAGTGGATTATAAGATTCTGACTCTACAATAGGAATCTAAAACAGTATCCAATTAAGATTTACTCTTGCACATGAAAAGATATTGAAAATTCACCCTAGCCCACTCAGTATAATAGCTGTGATAATTCTGATTTTGAAGAGTTTTATTTCCTCACCTGTCCTGGGTGTGGCATGTTATCATTGTCTGGTTTGGTTGGGTTTTTTTTGGTTTAAGAGCTACCAACAGAAGCACCTGAGGAAGGCAGGGAAACGCCGCACAGGTGAGTGTCACAGCCCACTCCCAAGAAGGGAATGCTGTCGAGCAGCAAGGACGGGAGAATGGGAGTCAGGAATTTTTGGATCGCTGCCATATTACCTGATTTTACCAAGTCATGGGGTAAAATGCACTCGAAATGACTCCTTTGTGAAATGGGGATGATAATAATAGGTATCTCCCTGGACTGTTGAGAGGAAATTAATTAACATTTGGAAAGTACTTTGAGATTCTTGGATGAAAGATGATGGAGCTGGAATGCTGGCAACATTAAAATATGTTGGAATAATCTTAATATTTATTGCATACGGTGCTTTCATCTTCAAAGCTCTTTACTAACATCAATGAATTAACAAAAAAAATATTAATAAAGATCATATTTACCCATAAAATTATTCTCCCAAAGCATATATAAATAGATCTGCCTCCAGTTAAAAAATAATATTAAAAGAAAGTGTAAGCACCAACTCCGGTATCATGCACTAAATCCCTAGTGGTGCTGTCCATAGCAAACCTACTTTGAACTATGAATTATTAGTTTGTTCTTTTAATGAGGATAATTGGACCCTAAGCCTAGCTGGGCAGCACTGAAGTCACTGGGAGGGTACCACCGACTACCAGGGGTGACAAATCAAGATCACGAAGGAAGAGCAGTGGTTAGAAAACACCTCGGCTGTGCCAGGCTGCAGCGTGCGGGAGCCGGCATTTCTCTCTGCAGGAGGAAATTTAATTTGTGTTTAAGTACAGTTTGTTGTGTCTTTGGAACAAGCTACAGACAGCTGAGAAACGCGCTGTACCACCAGGAGAGATAACCAGCAGCCCCAGATACTTCTCGGCCAATGTATAGAATTCAGGGCATCCCAGACTAAACTATCCAAATGCTGCTTGCAAGGAATTGCATACCTTTTTAAAAATGATTTTTTAAAGGATGTTCTTACTGGCACAGACGTGGCTATCAACATCGTCACTGGGAAGCACAGCCCAGCAATTTACTGAAAACCAGTAAATGAGACAGTCCTTCCAAGTGCATTATCTGCATTGATTTCAAACCAGTGCTCAAGGAACAGCAAGGGACCTTTCCCTTTGTGTTTCATTTTCCAGTCACCTACCGTCGCAGCCTCTTCAGCTGTAAAGATAAATAAAACCAGAGAAAAAGCACTCTGTTGTTATTTCTCCCCCACCCTCTGTTTAGTTTGAATTAAATGCGTTTCCATAGGTCTCCTCCCTTACAGCAAAAGCAGAGAGTCGCTGGCTCTCTCTGCGATGATGGACTCGGATACATTCCAGAACATAATGGGCTCTAATAGATTTTTTAAAAATCTATGGTGCACTTCATAGACTCTGGAGGTCATTTTAGGCGGCCCATCAATGTTCAATATAAATATTTCTGTTCAGCATGTTCTCTGCACACCGATCAGAAATATCCACTCGCCAGATGTGCGTGCTGCAAACCCAAAGCCGTTCTCTGTTTTCTCCAGACTTACTGGGAACAAAAAAAAAAAAAACACATTATCTGTGAAGTGTTTTGTAGCCCAGTCTCGTCAGGGCTATTGCTGTTTCTTCAGAGTTGGCTGAAGGCTTTACAAAGTTATTCACAGATTAAACTGTCCCGGTTAATCTGCTACACGACGACATTCAGGCAGGGCTTCAAATATGTTCGGTTTTGGATAGGAATCAAATGTTACCTTTGGGAAATATGCTTATTATTAGCATTAGACATAGCTCTTGGTTTACTTCCAATAACTTTGTTGAATTATAGGGGTTTTTGTTACTGGGTTTTCTTTGTGTCCTGTATTTATGTGTTGTGGCTGGACAGACACTATTTTATAGCATTTACTGTTTCTAGTGCCCCCAGTGCTATCGGAGATATTTGCAAACATTAATTATTCTGCGTAATGCCTAACACATGGCGAGGATCCAGTTAAGAGCATGTCACCCCTGTGCTGTGGTCTCACGAGGGTGGCACATGTAGGCGCAGGTAGCATTTTGTAGGCTAGAAAAAACCCAAACCACGCGAGCAGGAGACAGCACTTGTATTAACAAATATGCCATAGCTGCAGAAAGCATTTTAATGACAG
>QJSC01009562.1:228135-240360 GCA_003697955.1 Calidris pygmaea
CATCATAATTTATCCCCGCTGCAGCTCTACTGGCGGCAGGAGCTCGCGAGTAGACGGCGCAACCCAGCAAAAATACTTGAACCTGATCCGCTCTACAGCTCCTGCTATGGATACCGACACTGGAATCGCCGCCGCCGCGGCTCCCGACGCCCAGGCTCAGCGCAGGGAAGACCCACGCCACTGAATAGCTGCCTCTTTACGTCCTCTTCTACTTCATTATCGCCGCTGCGATGAAGCTATCACACCTCCTTTGTGAGGCAGCACATGCCACAGCAGAAACCTCACCAGCCGTAAAGCCCAGGGGACTCCTGCCACGGCAGCTTCCTTGGGCTCTGCTGTGTCAAGTCCCGTTACGAATGCATTGCTGCATCCACGGATGTCACTCCAAAAGTGCGTTGCCGAGGGATAAGCCAACAGACAGCAAGAAAAAGTTATCATCTGCCCCGTTTTCTCAATTTGCTGGACCACACCACCACATCGCGCTCAGCCCGCCTGATTAAGGAGGGTGCAAAAAGCTACGGACGGCGCCCATGAACCTTGCTGGTAATATTCTGCAGTTGAAGACAGTCTGAAAAGAGTTCATACCCTTTAACTGGCACTTGTTCTGGACTATCACAGAAAACCTTTTGTTTTCCCGTGGAAATAGCACCAGAGCTAAATTCCAACTCTTTCTGGGTGTGCCTTTGCCACATCACATAATGTGGTTTTATTCCAGGTAAACCTATCCTGGAGCTTCGAGGGTGGCTTCCCAAGAGACACGGTGGGCTGCTGAAGAGAAGAGGAATCTGCCTTTCTAATTTTTTTTTTTCCTCATTTCACTTCTTTCACCAAAGATTTCTATTTGATCAATCTGTCTTCCAGAGAGCAGGGAGGGTTGTGACCCGTTTCTTTTTGGGACCCACTTTCCCATGTATTTAGCAGAGCTTGTGGGATTTCGAAAGCGGATCCTCCCTGTTTGCTGGTGCTCCAGATGAGGGAGGAGAAGGAAAAGAGCTTCTTATCTCCCCATTCATCCCTTATCTGCGCCTGCCAGCTGGGGCGGAGGGACAACTCTGCGGGGAAGCAAGCACAAAGCCTTCACGCATGTAAAAGAAGGGGGAAACCTGCACTAAAAAGCACTTTTTTTGTTATAAACTGCTCCAGAGCTGGGGTTGAGGAGGGGAGAGAGCAGAAATACGGGGCCTAGAGCTGCTGTCACCTGCACAGAGTCATCACCAACATGTCCTGCAAGCGCAAAAGCCCACCGGCCTGTTTTTAAGTGATATATCAGATATATCAGCACCCAAACACACACATGGACCAACTGACGTTGGCAGCGCTGCTCACCGGAGTCCGGCCTGGGAGGGTCAAGCCCAAGAGAAACAGCATTGCACCAAGGGCTGTCTGGTGTATGGAACCAACAAAGACCAGCCTGTCCTCAGCCGGGCAGGAGGGAGCACCGTTAGATGCTGCTAACCATCCTTATCCAACAGCACTGGTGTCCCCCCACACCTCCCCCAAATTCAAGCTTCAACATCGCGATGTGTGTTACTTTTGGGGCAGCGTGAGCCAAGGTTACCCAGATAGAGCCACCATCTCCAAGTTAAAAAAAGAAGTCTTCCATGATTTGTAAGATATTTTTTTAAAAATTCAGCTACAAATGTGATGACAGAATTTCTCTCAGAACCTCCGTTACACGAAAATGAACACTGAAGCTTTTAATTTACCTAAGATTTCTCTCTGAAGGGAAAGATGTACAATTTGTTCAGGACTAGTTGACAGATGGGGAAATTAAGTCTTCCGTTGTTGTTCCATTTGCTGGATATGAAAATACTTAATACTTACTGAGGACTTGGAGGATGGGAAGAGCTACAGAAATACCTGCTCTCCGGACAAAGATGAGAGAGAACTGTGAGGGTTTGCTCCTGGAAGATGCTCCATGCTTTAGGTTATCAGAAATCGGTTATATCAGAAATCACTCTTTTCCTTAGCAATCTTCAGCGATTTTCCTGTGGTAACGCAAAGGAATAAATGGAGGAATTTAGTACTAGACCTAAAGAGCAGAGTTGCACAAGATCCTTTCAGTTTCACATCTCCACCCAGCAAACTCTTTCAAAACAGTAAGTTCTCTCTTTCAGTTGAAATTTCCTCTTTTTTTTAAAAAAAAAAAAAAAAATTGGAAGCCTTTAACTGAAAGGTCTTTCTTTTCTCTACTACTAATAAGAGGCTATTAATACTATTTTTCCTTTTTTCACTGAAGATGCCCTGCAGTTTTCTTCCATCTTCCAAACTCTTTAAAATGATACCAAGAACTAATTGGCACCTCTTAGCCAAACCACTCAGAAACGACCGAGCAGTCGGTCCCGCGCTCACATCTGGGCTCTCTCGAAGGATGAATAATTAATTAATAGGACATTATGGAGCAGACTTGAGGCCAAACTCAGTTCTGGGAAGCGCGGTTATAACGGAGCTGTCGTACCGGGGATGGTCCCGTAGGCCAACCGGGGCCTGAGCCGATGTAGAAACCGACTGTCTAAAAGGCCAGAAAGGGGATTAAAAAGAAAAAGAAAACAAACAACGCCCAGCAATATCCGATTTCTTCTCCCATGCGCAGCAGCAGCACAGCGCTGCCGCACGGTTTAAAGATCTCCTCACCATTTACAGCTCTGGGTCTGGGTGTAGGTGCTCCGAGCTGCGGATCGCCCGTGTCCGGGACACCGCCTACCACAAGAAACAGCAGCAAATTGCCAGCGTTTAATTGGAGCCCGTTCCCCTTTATCAGCCCGGTGGAGTTACAGAGCGTTTGCTCCTGGGCAGATTCTGCTCCACTTACAGCCTGTGAGCGGCGAAGCCCGTTATCGGCGACGCAGTTTCATAAAAACCACGGGAAAAGCCACATTCCTGGTGCCCCAGACCCCTCGCCGCAAACCCATCTCTCACGTGGAAGGCTCCAGGGATGGTGAAAGGCTGGGGGGCACGGCCAGGCCCCCGCCTGGTTATTCCCTTGCAGAAGCCCTCGTGCATTTGCAGCTCATCTCGGGCATCCCTTTGGGTTTTGCTGGTCCCGGAAAGACAAGCGCGTGCTCCGTTGTTAATCGGGATGCTGGGTTTCCATCCTTCCCTTGGGACACGTCTCAGGGCCACATCTCTCTTGCCTGGCTTACAACAAAAGTCTCGCCGAGGGTCGCAGGAGTCACACAAGAAGGGTTTGACCCTCCGCCCCCTCCCACACCTTTGCTGCTCTGCCCTGGAGTCCATTTCTTCAGGAGAACCCCTGTTTGCACTTTTAGCCTTTTTACTGCTCTTTCAAATGTTTCTTTGCCTGTGGACATTTTTGGAGGGGGAGGAGAGAAAAAAAAAATAATCCCAATTTAAATCAAGCCCATTGTTTTCACTAAACCGAACTACAGAAAGATTTCAGAACGTGGTTGTGATTTGCCACATCTGTTATTTTTATGCATTGTTTTTGTGCCAAGAGTTTCATAAAAGGTGTTATATAACCGCATCGTATCACATAATTCAACATGTTTCCACAATTAGGAGCCCACGTGAGCGTTTAAGCGACGGTCTTGCCCAGGGTTTTTATGGTTCTGTACGTCTTTCAGCCCAAGCCAGGCTGAGATACAAAGATGAACGGTGACTGTGGTTTCCTCCTTTCTCCTGCAGACCCCGCTGTCATTCCCTGATGGCCAAGTTCCTCCGTGATCCATCGGCGCTGCCTGGGTCACTGCTGCCTTCGCAGTTCAGAAAAAGTAAACACCCATGGCTTGGATCCTGTGCGCTGTGTGACCGAACACGCAGAGATTTATCCCGCGGTTACGCACAACTGGATCATCGCTCTTCAAGACACTAATAGGTTCATTGTTTCCCAAATATTGCAACATGAGCGTTTATCACATGAAAAGAAAAATACGTTCGCAGTGAAAGCGACTGATGGACAGTTGGGTCTAGGACGGGGAAAAACAATGGGAGAAAACAATTCAAGTGGCTGAATCTAAAACTGCTTTTGCTGTTCACTTGATGAGCGAGTCTCTTACAACACTCAGCGCAGATCTCCAGATGACTCGCACAAACCCCACCAGTCCTCGTAACCCTCCTGGGGGCAGCCCCACGTTCCTGAAGTGTCCCTCCTGTAAATACGCTGTATTATGGGGGAGGGTGGAAAGTGGGACCACGTGTAGACAGTCATCACCGATCATACCCCAACGATGTCCTAACACCTCCCACTGTCAGCAAGAAGAGATCCAAGGGAACCACAGCATCTTCTGCAAAGACCACTTGTGGACTGGTTTTGGAGGATCTCGGAGGGGTTTGCAGACACAGGGTGCCAGGCAGGCAGGGTTCACCCACTGCCGCTCTGGGTGCCCACTCAAGCAAGGTGGCTTCAGCTTCATTGCCCCACTACCTTCCCCAGTTAAAAAAAAATATATTAATTAGCGGTTAGCCATGAAATCAATCCAGAAATATAGAATCAGAGAATCGTTTAGGTTGGAAAAAGACCTTTAAGATCATCTAACTGCCTACAAGTCTGTGAAGAGAGGTACCATTTCTGGAAGAATCCCCCAAAGGAGACTCTTCCACCTGTGAGCAGGGACCAGAAGTCTGGGTCTGATGGAGCTTTGTTGTGGAAGGGACAGGCTTATTAGGACGTTCTCCACAGTTTTGCCATAGGTGAACCACTAAGAACTTTGGAAATTTCCAGCCTGGCACTGCTTTAAATGAAAAGCTCCATCTTGTTCTCCTGGGTCAGATATTCTGCATGCAGTTTCTAATTTGGACCACAGCTCTGGAAAACTTGATTAGAGCTGTGAAAACGGAATTTTTATTAGGGAGAACTGAGCTCCTGCCAAGGTTTATTTTTCAAGGGAGTAGGACCTAATCCTAGAAGTAGTTCCAGGGCTGTGCTATTCTGGATGCCCTTGCACTGGTTTATGGCAATTATGCAGCCAAACCTGGGCTGACTGGTAATGTTTGCTTTGGACAGGTTGCTACAGATGGCAAGAAACTGCAAATGGACTTCTCAGCCTGGTGCAGGCATCACTGAAAACGTATTTTCTCTAAGTCGCTTTTTTTATTTTTTTCCTCTCTCTCTTCCCTCCCCGCCCCGCTTCGTTTTTACACAATTAATATGTTCACAAATCCACCCTACCTAAAAACAACTAAGCGTTTAAAGGCACGTGGAGAACGGAGAGTAACGTATCTGTTCAGGCAGAGGCTGTTAGCTGTAATCAGCAGATAGACATATCTCCCTGCCAGCTTTCAGAGCTCGGATTTCTGCAAAATCCAATACGAAACCCCCTCTTTGGGTGGATGCTTTTCAGGGAATAGCACATCAGTTTCCTCGAGAGAACCCACAAAGCTCATGGCGTGGAGTGACCCTCTGGAGGGAGCTTTACATCTATACAGCCAGCAGTAACCAGGCTGAGCTGAGCCATAAATCCAGGAATGCATGGGAAAAGAGCAAATTAAAATGTGCTATACTTGGCAGGTTCCTTTGCAAGCGCAGTACTTGTGAAAGGTGACATTAACGGCCCCGGCAGCTGAAGGCTGCTCTTTCTTCCAGAGCTGGGGCAGCACCAGCAGGAGCAGCAAAGGCCTCCCAAAAAAAGTGCTCCCGTCTGCTCCCAACAGGGCTTTGCCTTGGGTGCGAGAGCTTCTGCAGCGTTGCCCACCCGTGTCCTCCTCCCGCCATTCGGGACGGGCTTGGGATGAGGAACCCACCACCAAGACATGCTGGGGATGGGGACAAACCAGCCATGGGGACCTTGAGACCTCCCTGTAGGGCACCTTGACTGGCAACGAGCAGAGTGGGACCAGCACCCCTGCAGCTCTGCCCAGGGCATCCTGCCTGCTGCTCCCTTCCTAGGCTACCAATTAGCAGTAATTTAACTGCAACACGAGAAAAGCGGCTCTGGGCAGTCAGACTGCTGGGGGAAGCCTCTTGGGGACCCATCATCCCATCCCTCCAACACACAATGGACTGGAAAACGTCCCTTCTCCAGCAGAGGCACTGCCCCCCTCCCCAGTTAATCCACCTGCAGCTTAATTCCTCCACGGAAAAAAAACCAGTGAGAATTAATCTGTTAGTGTCAAATTATAGCTGTGGATGTGCGTGTTCAGCTCGTACGGACTTCAATGGAAGCCTGGCCTTCGCGTCGGCAGACGTGGGCCTCTCCTGGTTGTAGGGTGCTTTGAAGCTGGGTTGGTGTTAGGAGGTGTGAAAGGCTCGGGAGAGGGAACTCGCCCGGCTCCGCCGCGGTCAGGCGGCGAAGAGAAGCGAAAACAACAGGCGGCGATGCGGGAAATCAGATCCCACAACTTCATTAAAGAGTCAGAAAGGAGATCAAAGGAAAGAATTTTCAGCTTGAGAAAGAAAGAAAAAAAAAAAAAAAAAAGGGGGGGTGTGGAAATATGTTTTAAGTTTCCAAGAAAACCACAGAGTTGACTTTGTTACATGAAAATAAAGAAGAGATTCTGTAAGCAAGGCAGAGCTGCCCTGCTGTACACCCTCCTCTCATCCACGTCAGCGCAGAAAGTCTTGTTTGCCCCCAAACCTTCATCGATTTTAATTAAACCCGGACCTCCTTGCATGTGGACGCTCCAGTCTGTTTCCATAGAGCTCCTTGCTGTCCCGGTCACACTTGTCCCTCACAAACACAAACCCAAAGGACACCAGCCATACACTCCATGGCACAAATTAAAACCAACTGATTTACACAAAACGCTTAAGGTGAAGAGAGGAGGAACCTCCAGCCGGGCAAGGACTAGACACACACCTTGTCCCCAGCCCCCTGAAGCCAGCCAGATCCTGAAATAGCCGGGATTTTTCCCTAAGAAAGAGGCTTTTGCGTTTTGCTGAGGTGAGGCCGAGGCAGCCAACAGCTCATTTTGGCCACAACTGCCCATTTCAGGTCCACTTCAGCCACCTGGACAGACAGACGCCTGTGATGCCACACGGGCAGCACCCAAGGGACCAGCCAGCACCACTCTCAGCATCTCCAAAAGGTGACAGCAACGCTGATGACTGGGAAAAAGCAAACGTGACACCAGTTTTGGTCTGGGAGAGGAGGAGGATCCGGAGCGGTGCAGAACCATTGGCCTCACCAGCATCACCCTGGGAAGGTGATGGAGCAAATCCTGCTGGAAAGCGTTTCCAGGAGGCCCAGGTGACAGTGACTGGGGACAGCCAGCACAGGTTCTCCCGGCACAAATCCCTCCTGGATGCCCTCTGCGATGAAAGGGCTGGCTCGGTGGACGAGGGGAAAGCAAGGGGATTTATTTACCTTGACGTTAGTAAGGCCTTTGGCACGGCTTCCTGCAGGATCCGCGTTGCAAACTGGTGAGATCCCAACCGGATAAGCAGGCTAGGAGGAAAATTGGCCAGACTGCCAGGCTCAAACTCTGTTTTCGGGGTGCAAAGTCCAACTTGCAGCCAGCGAGCAGTGCCATCCCTCAGGATCAATATTGTCCTGATTAGCCACCTGGATGGTGGGACAGAGCATTGGCAGATGGCACCAAACTGGGAGGAGCAGTCGGTGCTGGGGAGGGCAGGACTGCTGATCGGGGAGACTGGGGCAAGCTGGAGAAAAGGACAAGGACCTTGTGAAGGCAAATGCTACATCCTGCCCCTGGGACAAGCCCACGCTGGGCTGGGATAAGCCCATGTGCCCAAGGTGGGGGGTGAGCAGATAGAGAGCAGCTTCGCAGGAAGGGACCTGGGGGTCCCGATGGGCCAAGATGTTTGGGGGCTGGAGGACATGATGCATGGGGAGATGTGGAGGGAACTGCTTTTGTCCAGCCTGGAGAAAAGAAGGCAAAGGGGACTTGGGTCTCGCTGCTCTTTGCAGATCCCAAATGGGAGGGTACGGAGAAGACAGAGCCAGGCACTTCTGAGAGGAACACAGTGAGAGGCAGCAGGAAATGAGAAATTCTGAGTAGACAATAGAGAAAACCTTATTTTTATTCTATCATGAGGGATAAAATAAAATAAATTCAAGCACTAGAGGTGGAGGGAGATCATAAAGCTCCTTCAGATATTCAAGCCTCAGCTGGACACAGTCCTGAGCAACCTGATGTGGGCGGCCCAGCTTTGAGCAGGACTGGAGCCCTCCACAGGTCCCTTCCAATCTGGATGTGACCCGTTGGTTTCCAGACCCACCCTGGGCTTGGATGGTCACTGGAAAAGGGAACGTGTTTTCCCCGTGCTTCTGCGCGGTACCCAGCAGCCCACAGTCCGAGATAATACTTCATATAGTTATGAAATTCAGTGAAATAATACTTCATATAATGACAAACCAGCACTGAAAGAGCACGCTCAAAGTGAGATGAGTCTTTCAAACATCTTCCTCAACATGCCATGCTAGGCCAAGACTAGGCAATTCATTTTACAAGAAGAGTGATCAGGCAAATATTTTTCCTCCCTGTCACCAACAGCAAATAGCCCCTTGAAATCAGAGACGTATAAAAAAGTTAACACTTTTTTAGAAACTTGCTGGCACGTCCTTTGTGCTTAACTATTAGACTTTCCAAGCAAATCTGTCTTTTGATGGTACAGTTGGTGGAACCTAAATAATCCTCAAGGAGGCACTTTTAGCTCCAGTATTAGCCTTCCCAGTGTCCACCCGACTACAGCACTGTTTCTCCCATACTATTCCATAAATCCAGCGAGAGCCTTATGTGTTGACAGAAGAGTCTGTGCTCACTTTGGGCCAGAGCACCTTAGATTACGTGTAACGATACCGTTGTTTTAGTCCCCAGAATCAGGTCTGTGACCTTCAGTTCAGTCCAGGTTTCTCCCACCACCAGAATTTCACGGGAAGGCTGCTTTTTCCCGCTCCCCTGAGTTTTAGGGGGGGGAGAGGGGGTGAGCAAACCTGCGAGGGACACAGGAGCCTCTCGGGACTTCCCCCCCATCCATGGCAGCATGCCACCCCCTGCAGGGATGCGACTGACATCCACCCGTTGCTCCTTTTCTTCCCCTCAAGTCTTCCAGCAGAGTATTGTGCAAGCCCCTTTGAACTCACTGAGGGCCACCATCCCACGGCGGAGCAGCAGGACCCCTCACCCTAAAGCCCACCCACAGTTTGCTCTCCTGCCCCACAAAGCTGCTGCCTCAGGAGGGAGAGCTTCACCCCTGCGGGTCCATCTCTTGCAGAGGCCATGCAGCAGGCTCTGCCTGTTGCCCCCCCGTCAGGCTCAGACTTGCTTTCCCCAGGGATAATTTTGGAGGTTTCCATGGAAGTTGCACAGAACCTCAGCTCAAACTCCGGCGAGGAGGGCTGCGTGGAGCAGCGCTGGGAACGCCATCTCCTGGCGTCCTCTGAATCCGGCCACGCCGCCGCCACCGCAGAGACAACCCGCATCCCAGCTGACCCCGCTCCCCGCAGGGCCAAGGACGGAGGTTTGGGGCCCGAGAGACACCGATCCCCCGGGTCCCCACCACGCCGTCCCAACGCCGTCCCCTGCACCCACCCCACCACGCACACACCCTGCCCAAACCTGGCAGCCGACGGGTCGGGCGCTTGGCATCGCTGCTGGAGAACATCTTACCAGCCCCGCGTCCACCCACGCGCTGGGGCAGCCCCCTTGCTCTCAAAAAACCACCTCCAATTCAACCCCAATTTCAGTGCGAGGGCTCGGAGCACTTCTCAAAACGAGAAGTGGGGTGTCTCTGGCATTTGCACCCCATCCCTCCCACCCCGTTAAGAGAGGACCTGCTCGGCCAAGGGGACTTTGGGCTCAGCAGCAGCAGGGCAGCGAAACCCAGAGCAGACACGGCTCCATTCCTAGGAACCATCACGTCTGCTCGCCTCCAAATAAAGCGCCTTGTGTACCAGAGGAAAGCAGCATATGGGGAGAAGCCTTGGCGAGGCTGGAGGTCTGGTGAGCAGCTCCTCGGAGCTGCTCTGCCACTGGCCTGAAAGAACAACTCCATCAGCTACAGCAAGCAGACCTTCTGCTTCCCCCGATTCAGAATCCATCACAGGCTCAAATACAGACAACTCCAGGCTTTTTTCTGCTTTAATTATTTAAAAATCCCAGCTCTGGCTGTTTATTTTCAGGGGTTATTACTGCATTCGACTATTTTAAGACTGAAAAAAAAAAAAAATCCAGAAGAAAAAATTCGAAGCCTTTCCCTCATTCTGTTGGTGAAGTTTAATTCACTCTAATTATTTCATATTACTTAGACTATAATAGTTTCATAATTTCTAGTATATTAAGCACTTAATACGTTGTGTCATTTGAAGTCGCATATTAAATTCAGCAAAGTACATTTTAATGAGAGTTAAGTAGTGTGAAAAATATTAATACAACAGAAAAGTTCATTTTTGCACCCGCCTTGATGGGCACCGCCACCGCGCACAGTGTGCCCGGGCAGGTGAGCTCCTCGGAGGCAGGAGGAGCTCGTGGGCCAAGAGAAACTGGAGCTGGGAACACACCATGCCCCAGAGCCCAGTTACGAGCCCCTCGGTCACCCAGGCCAAGCTCAAGGCCAGGTTGGAGGGGGCTTGGAGCAACCTTCTCTGGTGGGAGGTGCCCCTGCCCAGGGCAGGGGGTTGGAACTCGATGGTCTTTAGGGTCCCTTCCAACTCCAACCATTCTATGAGTCTGTGATCTGTGGGTCTCCACAGGGTCACTCTGTGTCACCTCCAGCCCGCGAGGTACCAGCAATGACCTACTTGGAGAAGCGCAAAGGAATCTGCGAGGAAAAAGGCCCAGCTGCTCCTCTACAAGCTCCAAAAAGGCCCAACCATTTCATTCCCACAACACAAGCCAGCCACCTCTCTGCTCGCAGACCTTGGCTCTACCTTTTGATTCACCTCTTTCCTACCATCTCCCTTGTCTACACATCCCTTCCACGTCCCAGCAAGGTGATCCCCCTTCTCCCAGGCTTACCTGCACGAGAGATGCCACCAGCAACCCCAGCCCCGCTGCTCCTGCTCAGGGTCACGTATCACAGACACCTTCTGCAGCTCACAAGGGTGTCTGTCCCCAAAGAAGCCACAAGAGCTTTGCCTGATGCTCTGCAAGATGAGGAGAGCCCAAGGAAGTCAGCAGAGATTCCACCCCGAGGGTTTTGTAACCTTCAGCCCAGCCAACCGTGGCCAACTGCCCCCAGCTGTGGCTCAGGCCCATCTCCATCACCCACAGGTGATGGGGGGGACGCTGCTCCCGCCCCCACACAGCTGATCCCGGGGTCAGGCACTCACTGCCCCATCCCGGGTTTTTCCCAGGGGAATAAACCACATTGAACTGCTGAGAGAAGGTGACGCTTAATAAAACGCTTAATAAAAAAACCACCAGGTTTGATGAGAAACTCAAAGGGGGGGGGATTAGGCTGGGGAGGCACCTCTGGAGTCCCCTGACCCCAGCTGGGAGCCGGGGGTGCCCCTCGGTGGGGGGGAGCTGTGGGGCAGACACGGCCCCCAAAGCGCTGGGAGGAGCCGGTCCCGGGTCCAGAGCATCCCCGCGGGGCTCCGCCGGACCGGGCCCGCCGCGGGGCTGGAGGGGGGGGTGTCGGAGCGGAGCACGGCGTACCGGATCTACCCCCGACGGGGGGGGCTGCAGCACCGGCTGCGCCCACGCGGTGGCGGCCCAGGCCGCGGAACGACCGCCGCTCCGCCTAATGACAGTCCCAGAAACTAATTAACGGCAGGGCCGCGCTGCGGAAAACTCCCGGGGACGGCTCACACCGCGGCGACACCGGGATGGGCATCGCCGGGACGGGCAAGGCGAAGAACTCCCCCTCCCCGTCGAGTGTGCTCTCGGTCCCCGGGATGCTCCCGGTCCCGGTCCCCGAGATGCTCCCGGTTCCCGGGATGCTCCCGGTCCCCGCACCCCCGGGATGCTCCCGGTCCCCGAGATGCTCCCGGTTCCGGGATGCTCCCGGCCCCCGCACCCCCGGGATGCTCCCGGTTCCAGGATGCTCCCAGTCCCCGCACCCCCGGTGCGCGGCGCTACAAGGAGTATCCCCCCTCCCACCCCCCCCTTCCCGGTACCGACTCCCGCATCCCCGGTGATGCTGCAGGACCCGACATGCATCCCCCCCCGCCCGAGATGTGGCGCTGGGTTAAATCTTGGGTCGAAAACAGGTATTTTAGGGCTAATAGGTGGGCGAGCGCCTCCCCACCCGCTCTCCGAGCTCATTAACGTGATACCTTCATGTGTGAAACGAGCATATAAATGGGCATTAATGAGCTCCCGGCTGCGAAGGAGGGAGGGGGAAGGGGGCACGTCGCGGGAGGG
>QJSC01009562.1:246115-288615 GCA_003697955.1 Calidris pygmaea
CCCCCCCCCCCTTTTCTTGCCCCTCTCGCCGCCGCGTTTTGGGTGATCCCACGGCCTGAAATACCCGCAGCGGCTGCGGAACCGGCTGCGAGGCCACGCCGGGCTGCGGGGCACCGGGAGCGGGCGGCGGTGCGGACGGAGCCGTTACCCCCCATTCCCGGGGCGGCTCCCGCGGCGATACGTCGGGGGGGGCTCCGGGAGGATGCGGCTCTGCCCCTGGCCGTGCGGCTGCCCCGCTGCCCGCACAGCTCCTCCGAAGCCCGCAGCGGCGGAGCCGGCCCGGGGCTCGCCCCGACGGCGGATGCGGCAGCGCGGAGCCCCGGGGCGGGGACGGGCTCCGGCCCCGCCGCTCCGGCCGCTCTCCCCGCCGGCGCCCCGCTCCTCGCAGCCGCCGTATCTTTTAACAGTTGAATTGACTGCAGTTTTTGTCAGTTAATTAGGTTTAATTTACATAATTAGTACAGTATAAAGAGTATTGGGGATAATCAGGAGGTACGTCTCGCTTACTGTGTAAACACGGATTCGGAATTAAAAATCAGATGTAATTAAGGCGTGTGCGCGCGGCTTTTAATTGTAATGAATTTCTAATTAACGCTCAACGATCGCCGCACGCGAGAGCCGGGACGTTTGCGGGCTCCGCCGCCCCCCCCCGGGCGCCCCCCCGGGGACCGCCGAGCGGGCTGGGGTGCGCGGCCGCGGAAGGGGCGCGGAGGAGCCGCGGAGAGGCGGCGGGCGGGCGGGCAGGGCGGTGCGCCCCGACGGGACCCCCTACCCACACAACCCCCCCCCCCAAACCTCCCCCGGGCCGGTGCCGCTGGCAGGCGAGGCCGGCGGATAATTTAGGTTAAAACTTAGGAAGCCGTGTCACGGGGGTATAAATAAATAATCAGGCGGGGGCGGCGGCGAAAGGCCCCTCTCTCCTGGAGGGCTGTGCCGAGATTGCCACATAAATCACGGCGGTCTAATTCAGTGGAAGTTTAATAAACGCCTCCTATTGGAAATGAATGTTCCCCATTTAACAGTTGTATCAGCACCATATAAAACCATGACCCCAATAAATTTAATTTTAGAGGCCGATCAATCCGGGCTTCTCTCTATCGATCCGCGGCGGCTCTGCGCCTTCGCAGCCTCTTCCGCGGCCCTTCCCGGGGAGGGCGGGACGGGGGGGGGGAGAGAAGGAGCGTTTCGATTAGACTCTTTATTAGGAAAAGATTGCTCCGAGAGGCCTGAAAATTAAACGGTGACATTTTAATTACTGGACATTGACAAAGGGAGCGGGCAGGGGCTCTCTGCAGGCCGGGCACACTCCGCCTGACCCGGCGTGCTGAGCACCCGCGGGGGGGGAGCAGTGGCATCGGGAAGGGGGGGGGGGGAAGGATGGGGACCCCCCCGGGGCGATCCCTGGGGAGGTGGCGGGGGCATCTTGGTGCCCCCCGGGGCCCTTCCCAAGTGCCCGGGCTGTGCATGCCTGCCCCCACCCCGAAACCCTCCCACTGTGCACCCCTCCATCTACGCACCCCAGCTCTCCCATCAAGTGTCCCCTTTTTGTGCACTCCACCAATCCCACTGTGCCCCCCCCAGTGCACCCTTGGCCCCCCAACACTCACCCTTGCCTCTCCCCAATGTGTACCCCTTGACGTCCCTCAGGTCCTCCCCTCTCCAACCTCCTCCCCGCTGCTGCCACCTCCTTGTCCCCATCTCCTGACCCCCTACCCCCCCCTCTCTGCCCCCCCCCTCCCCAATGGCAGTGCTGCCCCTCACCTTTCTGCCCACCCAAGCCCTCCCCGCACCATCCCTGCTGGCTCTAAATCTGCCTAATTTCCCTCTGCCGGAGCGGCTGTGGGGGAACGCAACCTGAGGGATCGATGGACACGACTTTATCGATCGGGTTAAACCGGCGCTTTCCCGGCGATGGAGCGGGATGAGCCCAGGGCAGCAATTAGCTCTGCCTTCCCCCTGCCAGGCCGTGCCGTGCTGTGCCGTGCCGTGCCGGGGGGGCAGCCGGGCACCGCAGCCCCTCCAGGACGGAGCCGCGCTCACCTGCGTGCGGGGCCTGTCTCGGCTGCAGAGAAGTTTTTCCTCCTCCTGCCCGTAAAAGCCCCAGACATCCATTTGCCATTAAACGTCTCCCGGCCTGACCGGCTACTTATAAACCTTGAACTTTGGCTGCGGGACCGGGCGGCGGGAGCAGCCGCAGCGGGGGAACGGGCGAAGCCGCAGCCGCTCCGGGAGCCGGGGAGGCTCAATCTATAAATCCTGTCCTTAGTGCACCCGGGTGCTTTATGGCCGTTCTCTGCACCGAAGGTAAAGCAGCCCCGGGTCAGCGCAGCTCCTCGGCAGCCTCCGCTGCAGCTCCCTGCAGGGAAAGGCACAGACCTCTGAGCTTTTCTTTCCTTAAAGCACAACCTCCTTTTTATTCAACGTGACCAAAAGATTTAGAGGAGTTTTTTTAAATTTCCGCCCCCCCCCCTCCCATTAGGCTTTCCCAGGCCAGGCAGCCTGATGGTGCAATACTGCTGAGCTGGGAGAGCAGGATGAGGCCAGCAATTTCAGGGAATGTTCCCCCCCCCATCCCTCCAGATTTGTGCCCCACAGTGCCTGTGAGCCCCCCCAGCCTGCGGGGTCCCCTGGGGAAGGCTGAAGACAAGTTATCCTAAAATAACCGCAATAGCTCAGGACCTCACCATTACGCAGTGGTGCTCCCTCTCCTCGCTGGAGAGCCCCTCTGCTCCCCAGGGGCCTGGCTCCCACCTCAGGGACATTGTGACCACCAAGCTGTAGCATCTGGGCATCCTCTGGCTCCTGCCCAGGTCTGCAGAGGGCAGCCGCAGGACAGCAGTGGGGCAGGGACTGGGCTGCGTGGGGCAGGATGCACCCACGAATAACCTCACACAGCTGAAGAGGGTCTCCTGAGCACCCTCCAGAGAAGCTGAGAGGCTACAGCTGGGTCTCCTGCAGCTCTCGCTGAGCTGGAATCACCTGTGATGTGTTTAACTCAGCCCCGTGGGTGCATCCAGGCCTGCGTGGCCCAGCTCCTGGCGGCCAAGCGAGGACGGGTCTGCGGGGGGTGTTGTTGGGTCTCTGCCGTGCGTGTCTCTGCCGGCGGCACGTCTTAACGGGAGCAGGAGGAAAAAAGCCTCTGCACAAAGATGCTTTGTCGCCAGGAGGCTGAGCATCCCCCTTCTCCCTCCTCTTCCTCACAGGCTGAGGCTGCGGGCTGCCTGGGGAGGGTGGTGGGGGTCCCATGTGCATTTCCCGTGGGGCTGGATGGTGGTGGCCCCCCCTGGGCTGTCCTGCCTGGAGGCAGCGCTGGGCAGAGGCAGCTCAGTCGGAGCCAGAAAGCCGAGGCAGGAGCCGTGTGCCTGCCCTGGTGCCATTGCCCCCCTCCCCACCCGCAGCCAAAGTCCCTCTGGCACCAAACAGTGGTCTCTGCCGTGGGCTCCCACTGGATTTTGCTCCCTATAGAATTAGGGATTTTATTTATTTTTTTTTTCCTGCAAAGACCCAAATTCCCAGGTTTTGCTTCAGACGTTGCACCGCAGAGATGCGAGGAGGGTCCTTGCCATCCATCCCTTCCCCGTTGGTGCCTCCAGGTGAACTTTTCCCTGCAGGACCACAAAGCTCCGCCAGGCAGGAAAAACACATACACCCCTCCCAGCGTCAGGCCTCGGCTTCGCTTATGCTCTCAGATGTCAAAGGGATCCAACGAAGCTCCCAAGACCCGTTCCCAGTGATTGCTCCGTTATTAACGTCACCCCGTCACCGGCTGCCGCCGTCCCTGCTCGAGGGATGGGAAGCCCAGGGAGAGGGACGGGTCGGGGACCCCTCGAAGCCACAGCCCACTGCAATTCCCCGTTTCTGGTTTCTTTGCCATATGTACACGTGTGGCCAGACACACACACACACACACACACACACACACACACACACAGAGCTTTTCAGGCTGTTGTTCAGAAAACAACGACTGACACTTCGCCTTTGGAAAGCTGACAGCAGGATGTGTTTGGCCACGGGACTCGAGAAACCAAATATTTTCTAATTCTGTGCTGCGTTTAAAGGCAAACCACCCCCAGGCTCATCTCACAGGATGAGCTTCACCTGGCAAGGATCACAGGCAGAGGAAAAGAACACCTGAAAATACTGGAACAAAACCGTGTCTACCCTGTGTGGGTCCAAGAGGGTCTCGGACACTCGAGGGCGTGGGTGTAGGGGCGTCCTCTGTCCCAGACAGCCCTGGTGGTGCTGACCCCAATCTCCCTCTCCACTGTCTCTGACCACACCCCGACATCCACCTCAGGGATTTACTCCACCACCCTGCTCCTCACCCCGACCCCCTCTACCCACCCGGTGGTGATCACTCAGCGCATCTATAGCATCTATAGCATCCACTGCTGCATTAATGTGTTTGTTATGACCCCCCGCCCCCCCGCTGTCTTCTGAGCAGGACTCAGCCGCAGGGTATAATATTGCTGCATTTTCTGCAAGGCAAGAAATGCCTTGATTCAGCCCCCCAAAAAGTGGTGGCAGGAGGAGTTTCGGGGGGACGTGACACACAAGGCTGGAGGCAGAGCCCAGGGCCAGGCTCACAGTGGCACATTTCCCATGTCCTGGTGATCTCAAAGTCACCTCTGCGTGTGCCCAGGTGGGATTTCCAGGGCTTCAACGCAGCACTTGCCGCCCCCGCTTTGTCATGCTGCCCCCCCTGGGGACCCCTTCAGCTGGGTTTGGGGGGGGACACCCTGCATCCCCCATGCCAGGCTCTCCCCAGATGGCACAGACGTGCCGGGGGGCACACGCTTGTGCAGGGAGAGGACCCTGGGCTGGGAGCAAACTGGCCAGGGGGCTGCTTGCCATGGGTGGGGGCACCCACTGGAGCTAAATCTGCCCAGATCCTGGCCCAATTTTATTGCCTTCCCCCCCTCTTCTGCTTAATTTTGCCCCTTGGTGCTGACGGGTGGTGGCGAGAATTGGGCTGGACTGCTTGAATGTGGCTTTGTGGGCACCAGGGATTTGCAGACGTGGGTGCAAAGCGGGGCTGGGATGTGGGTTGGAAGGGGAGAGCAAGGTGCTGTGCTGGGGGGGGACCCCCACTAGCCCCCAGGCAGCAAGGCAGACTGGTCTGTGGGGTCCCAGACCTCCCCTGGGGACACACCATCCAGAGACACCGTGTCCGAGGCAGGAGGTGGCAGCTCAAGGAGGTCAACCTCGCTGCTGCCCGACCCTCGGGGTGGCACCAAGGCTGGCCGTGCTCACCAGGAGCCGAGTTTTCCCCATCCGGCCCTAATCCCCCCCAAAACGGCGCTAAGCCAGGGCTGGGAGGGGAGCGGGGCAGAAGCAGTGCCACCAGCAGACCCCCAAGGACTCGTCCTCCTCCCTCCACCAAATTCAAGGACTTGGGTGGGAGGGAAAGATGACAGAGGCCCCAAACCTCCCGTGTGACCGGGGGATTGATTAAGTGTACTGATGAAGACAGCAAGGTTCAGACGCGTGCCAGTGAATTATAACACTGTCAGCCCCTCAGCCAGGAGATTTTTCACGATCCCATCGGCTGGCATCCCGCACGGATTTTCAGGGTGACGTCTTCCCCTCCCGACCTCCCCGCCAGGGAAAGCGAGAGAAGAAGCCTTGGTTTTTACTGACTTTTTTAACTAAATCCAAGGGAGAGACTTTTTATCCGGAGAAAGCTAATGCAAACTGTTAGAGATAAATAAATGGAAGAGCTGCCCACAGTCTGGCTGGCTCACAGGGAAGAAATTTGTCTCACTTTAGAAAAAGGACCTGAAGGTACGGGGGCTGTTGACTCATTCATTGTACTGTTATCTGCCAGGGAGGTTGTGACATCAGAGCAATTAAGACAAACTTTAGTCTATAAGTTGGTGCCTGCAACCTCTATACTTCAAAAGAAGACAAACGATCCCTCCAAGGAAGGAAACAAAGTCTTTTCCAGGCTGCTTCCAGAGAAACATTTAGGATTTGCGGTGGTTCAGGAGGAATTTTTCACCAAATTGGGTTGTTTTTTTTTAAGCTGCCAGTAAATAATAAACTACCAGAGCTTTTTTTTTTTTTTTTTTTTTTTTTTTNTTTTTTTTTTTTTAATAAGCATCTTAACACAAGGACTGATTAAATCTGTGTCAGTCCGTCGTGGAAACACACCCGGGAACCGCAGGGGTAACAAATCCACAGCAGAGACGTTGCGATCGTCGTTTCTTCCTTTTCGGGAACAGCAGAGCTGGGAGCCTTCCCTTGACGGGGCTGCACCCCGTCGTGCAGCGACTCCGACGTGAGAAAATAAGTGACCGAGGCCGAGCTGGGAAAGGCAAGACGCTTCCCAGCGAAGCCACGAATTGCTGTGACAAGAAGTAAACCCCTGCAGCCTGTTCCCTGGCCACGAGGGCCAGCGGCACAGCCCCCCGCGCAGGGTCCCACAAGCTCCTGGGACGCTGTGCCGCCCCTGATATTTGTCCCCCTTTGGTGGGACAAACCCTGTGCCGTGGCCCTCGGCTTCCTCGACGGCAGGGGCAGGACCTCCCGCCGTTGCTGTCGGCAAACTCCGGTGCCCGGGGCCACCCTCCCTTCGCAGCCAGAGGCCGACAGCCCGTCTCGGCCGTGCAGGGCTCGGGGCCACCGGGTCTGGCTGGTGCTGGCCCAGCAGCAGCNTTTTTTTTTTTTTAATAAGCATCTTAACACAAGGACTGATTAAATCTGTGTCAGTCCGTCGTGGAAACACACCCGGGAACCGCAGGGGTAACAAATCCACAGCAGAGACGTTGCAATCGTCGTTTCTTCCTTTTCGGGAACAGCAGAGCTGGGAGCCTTCCCTTGACGGGGCTGCACCCCGTCGTGCAGCGACTCCGACGTGAGAAAATAAGTGACCGAGGCCGAGCTGGGAAAGGCAAGACGCTTCCCAGCGAAGCCACGAATTGCTGTGACAAGAAGTAAACCCCTGCAGCCTGTTCCCTGGCCACGAGGGCCAGCGGCACAGCCCCCCGCGCAGGGTCCCACAAGCTCCTGGGACGCTGTGCCGCCCCTGATGTTTGTCCCCCTTTGGTGGGACAAACCCTGTGCCGTGGCCCTCGGCTTCCTCGACGGCAGGGGCAGGACCTCCCGCCGTTGCTGTCGGCAAACTCCGGTGCCCGGGGCCACCCTCCCTTCGCAGCCAGAGGCCGACAGCCCGTCTCGGCCGTGCAGGGCTCGGGGCCACCGGGTCTGGCTGGTGCTGGCCCAGCAGCAGCNTTTGTCCCCCTTTGGTGGGACAAACCCTGTGCCGTGGCCCTCGGCTTCCTCGACGGCAGGGGCAGGACCTCCCGCCGTTGCTGTCGGCAAACTCCGGTGCCCGGGGCCACCCTCCCTTCGCAGCCAGAGGCCGACAGCCCGTCTCGGCCGTGCAGGGCTCGGGGCCACCGGGTCTGGCTGGTGCTGGCCCAGCAGCAGCACCCCTTCTCCATTTAGGGGAGCGTTGTCCTCTTTCACCTCACTTTTTCCCACCTCAATAAAACCCTTCTGCATTTAGGGAAGAGCCCGCGGTGCCGGAGCACGGATGCTCTTTGCACACCCCTGTGTGTCGTGTCCTCTCCTGCTCAGTCCTCCCAGCAAACCCCAGTCTCAGGAGCAGGCTCTGCCCATCGCTTCATACCCTTTTTTCACTCTGGAAGGGCAATCCCTCAACCTCCTCGCAGGATGGGCGAGTCCAGACACTTCTTGTCTGTTCATTTGCTTTCATTTTCACATTTAAAACCAGCGTTTTGTGGATGTCTGCACTCAGAGAGAGCCAACAACTCTCTACGAGATCCTCTGACCACACTCAGCGTGTCATTTGTACAATAGCAAAAGACCAACAGTTAAAAAATACTCTGGAGGCAGGAAATATACAATACATTCAGTAACAAAAAAATAGAGATACAAAATACTTGCTTTAAGGCTGTGTACAGTTTAACTGAAGATAATCTGAGGACATTAATTTGCTCAGCAACAAAAGAAACCTGGCAAGGAAATTCCTTAATGTGGTGGTGAGGGAAAGGCGGCAACGAAGATCCCGCAAGGTTTTGTTGATGCTTCTAGAAAATATTTTTAGTAAAATACGATCCAGAGAGGCTGAGAGTTGGAAGCGGCGGGGCTGGTGCTGCTGGTCCAGGAGGAGCTGTGGTCGTGCTGTGGGCCGGTCCCCAGCTCACTGCGGTCCTTGGGCCGATCGCCGCTCCTCCAGCATCCTGCACACCCACATGGACACCACCTCGGCGTTCCCGTCGTTGTACTGCACGATGAAGGGGTGGCCCTGCAAAGCAGGACAGGCAGAGTCAGCCAAGAGTCACCACACAACCCTTGCAGTGAAAACCCAAAATGGTTTGGTTTTTTAAATTTTTTTTTTTTTTTTTTTAATACATTGGAACATCCTGTGGTTACAGTGTCACAGTNGTAAAAACGCAATAAACCAGTGATTCAAGGCAGTGAACTTTCTCTTGGATCCGTATTATCCACATACGCTGTTTATACAGAGAAGGGGGGGCTGGGGGAACCCAGACTCTTTACTGAGGCCTTAGCCTCACACTCCTTGAAAATACTGATTTTTATTTTCATTTTTTAACGTTCCATTAGCTTATCGTGTTTTGAACCAGCTCCTTTCTAGGTCTGCCTGCCCGGCTGCTCGGCTTCTAAATGATGTTTTGGTGAAATGATATTCTGACAAAAACCACTAGTCTGCTTTTAAAGGTCTGTGATTTGTTAATTGTAAGTTAAGTTTCTCACCTGTTTTGCATGTATTAACCTAATGCTCTCCTTTGGCAAAAGGAAAGCGTTAAGGGCAGTCGGTGTTCACAGCCTGAACTGCTCCATCTGTGGGGCAGAGACTGTGGGGCACAGGGAAACCCACAGCTCTGTGAACGACACCATCCACTTATATTTGTGTCCTTGGCTTTTCTGGGTGGAAACCTTAGGCCTTAGCCCCGTGCACAGGAATGGACCGTTCTTCAAATGACCTAGGAAAATGCCAATATCCCTGCAAGCGTTACATTCCGTCGGCTGCTTGGTCACTGAGCTCTGTGCCTGAAGATGCAGCAGGACCCGGTGCCAGGCTCTGCAGCGCTCACGGCATCCATACGGAGAGGCAGTTGCTCACGCACGGACACGCTAGTACCTGTCATTTGGAGCCATCAGTCGATACAGAAATGAAAATATCACCCGAGTATAACTGAAGCCGGTCTTCATGAGAAGCTACTGTTGGAATTAAGTACGATGGAAAGAGAGATAACTATAAAATACTCTCGGTCATGAATTACACGGCTACTTGCAGGCACTGGAAGGCTGTGTCTTGGGCACCTCGGAAAATCAGAACAGCATCTCAGGATGAAACAAAAATATGGCCTGCAATTTGAGCAGCCAGCTTAGGCAGCTCATGTCTCAATCTGGCCACATTCCTAGAGATGGGAACACGCCATCTTCAGATGAATCTCAAATGAAGTATAAAAATCCACAGGAAACCGAGTACCGCAATTACATAAATGACTGAAAGAAAGCAATCGCCAGGAGAAACCATCACGGATGATGAAAACCTCTACTCCAAATCACTCCAAAGCAGCTCGGTTTTTGCAACACTAAACTTCATAGCTCTTGCGAACAACGCCTGGAAGGAGTGGGAGCAGATCCGCTGGGGAGCCCTTGGGGAGGGTGACGTACATGTGGGAATGATCGGACGGCAATCGGCCCACGGAGAGCCAGCACAGGTTTGACGCGGGACACGGGCAGCCTGGACGTCGGCTGGGTTAGGACAGCACCGAGCAGAACAATGAAGCAGCAATGGGCTAAATAGAGGACAATAAATCCTCCCAGCATCAGCTCGGTGCAATAAAACACTCTGCAGGGCCAGGGCTGGCAAACACAGGAGCCACAGGAATAAAATATGCCATTATCTATAAGAATTACGGAGGAAGCGTGAGATGGTCTTGCCTTCAACTCTTTGGGATGGCCAGAATCTCAGCTACAACTTTTTAGGGAGAAGTCTGAGATACGGAGAGCTCTTCAGCTTTTACTGGGACCAGCTCAGTTGCTTTCCCAGTTAACCTGGCAGAGGGAAGATGGAAGGAACACTCTGGTGGAGTGACTTAGTTGACCAAGAGGTCCACCACCTGGAGAACATGACACACAGACTATGCCATGTAGAGCTACAAACTTCTCAAGTGTTTTATGTGAAGCACACTGGCTTCAGGTGCCTGGAAAGCTGCCTGGGCAGGAGGTTTTTGCAGCCCAGTCCCCAGGCAGCCACAACCCCAGGGCTCGGCAGAACACCCAAAAGCAAAGCCACTTCAAAGGACCTGCTTTCCTCCCAGATCTGTCAGTGCTTCCCACCAGGCTCAGGCCACAAACCCTGAATTTTACCTCCAGGCCTTTGAAATTGTGGGCAGCTGCTGCCTGCCATTGCAACTGACCTTTCTGAGCTTGCTCCTCGTAACTGCCACAGAAATAGATGTTCTCCCCCCAATATTCTTTTTTTTTTTTAAAGTAAATTGCTTCCTTTCAGCCACTCTTAGCTGTAAGCAGACCTTTAAATTTGTCAGAGTGCCCTGAATTTCCCATCCAGGCAGATGTGTGTGTGCTCACACTCCATTGTTGCTTGGAAAATGGTCCACCAAGGATGAAGAACATCTTCAGAGGTACCAGAGTCCATTTGAGAACTTTGAGGACAGCGGCAGAGAGTTCAACTCTACCAAGCGGAGATGGATGATCTTAAAATGATGCACTTAAGTACACAGATGCTTGCAGCACTGAGCATATGGACAATGTCTTTTTCCTTCCAACACCTGGCGACTAAAAATTTTCAGGTATTGAATGTCTAACACCAGGAACAACACTAAGAAAGACAGCACCCTCTTTTATTTTTATCTCCTACTCCAGATTTCCCATGTATATTTGGGATTCACCGTTTTACTAAATAAATTTAATCTGAAATATTCCTGGTTTTACCTGATTCCTACCTATGAAAACAATTCAGGAGAGGGCACGCTCAGGAGCCCAGAGGTCCTGGAGTTTATCCCCAGGCTGCCACATACTTTCCAACATGGCCTTCACAAAGCTGCTTAATCTCCCTCAGCCTCATGGTTAAAAAGGGAATAAATGATGCCACTCTCTGACAAGAATCAGTGCAAACCTGTTATGCCCAGCACTTCAGTATTTTTGGGTGCAAAAGGTGCAAGAGTAACGTAAATGCTTATTATAAACCAAGATAGCCCAGAAGTAGCTGTTTCACCTCTTAAACAAAACAACAGTCAAGGACAATAGTGAGAACTGGGGAAAAACAATCAAGAGCCCCCAGACAAGGAGAAGCAGATGCATTGGGGCAATTAAAACACAGCTATTAAAGCCAGTCCGCTTCTCCCATGAATCTCCTTTACGACGGAGAGAGTCCCCGCAGAGGAAGATGCCTCACACCCAGTATATCCTTGCATTTAAGCTACTCACAACATGCAAAGGGAAATTGCAGGCTATGCAAGGTTGGAAACGTCAGCCAGCCGTGCTGCTCTCCCTATTTGCTTTGTTTTGTGAGGTTGTTCCACTGAAGCCTGGGGTTTTACAGACACACTTTTCTCCCTAGGAATAAGTTTAACTTGAAACTACATTTTAGATTTCCCGTGTTCTTAGACTATACTGCTCTAGTGAGGATTTTTCTCAGGCTGAAGGGATGTTTCTACTAGAAGCTGGTTTTCAAAATTTGGTGTTTGGGTATTTTTTTTTGTTTTTTTTTTTTTTTTTTGTTTGTTTGTTTTTGAACAGGGAACGGGAGAGCAGAGATTTCCACCAAAGCTAAGACTACAGTGTCAGTGGGATCTTTCTTTGCAAACCTTGGTGGACAGCCCGTGGCACGTTCAGGTTGGGCACTGAAAGCCAGGAGGTGACAAGTAGCCTGAGGATGTGCAATGTCCAAGGATGGCCTGTGCTGAAGTCTACACCAAAACCACTTTTCTGCTTCTAATTCCTGACCTCGCTTCTAATTCCTGACCACACCTTGCTCAGGATCTTGCCTGCTGCAGTCACACCTGCAACTGCAATTACAAGATACATCAAAGAGCAACACAGAATTGTGGACAATGCACGAGTCCATCAAACACCCCAGAAACCTGTGCCTTAAACTGGAGATATCTTTGGAAGGGAGAGCAGAGAGGAGAGTAGGGAGATTAGACAGGGAGGGGGGGAGGGAGGAAGGATCAAGGGAAGAAAAATACCAGGTAAAAATCAAAACTGCTAAAAGAGAAATGCAGCTGCACCCTCCAGGTCTAGTGCATGCCCCGGGCTGCAAGATGGGGCTGGGATAAACTGTCACCTCAAGAAAGAATAAAAAAACCCACAAGTCAAAAAAGCTTGGACACTATTAATGAATTCTGGTTACTGAGCATCTCAGCCACAAGTAAACACCGACACCTATGTCCACTGCGAACTGGCAAAGAAGGGTCCGATATTAAACCTTTCTTAGTCAAATCACTGTAATGGAGACCATTCATGCCCTGCCAGCGATGGTTCAGCCAACACCTGAGTCTCAGGAACGTGCCAGAGCTCACCACAACACTGACTGGAGTCGTCAGGGAGGGAAGTGTGACCCCAAGGCAAGAGATCATAGAATCACAGACTGGTTTGGGTTGGAAGGGACCTTAAAGCCCCCCCAGTGCCACCCCCTGCCCTGGGCAGGGACACCTCCCACCACACCAGGTTGCTCCAAGCCCCCTCCAACCTGCCCTTGAACCCCTCCAGGGATGGGGCAGCCACAGCTTCTCGGGGCAACCTGGGCCAGGGTCTCACCACCCTCACACCAAAGTTGTTCTTCCTAATATCTAATGTAGATCTCCCCTCTTTCAGTGTTAAGATATTACACCTCGTTCCATTGCTCCACTCCCTGACCCAGAGTTCCTCCCCATCTCTCCTGTAGGGACCCTTTAGGGATGCTCATGAGAAGAGCCCAAAGGTATGAGGGGACATCCCCGCGACAGAGCTGATCCCACCCCCACGTGCTTCATGTTCACTCAGCCTTCCACCCACACTCCTTACAAAGCAGTAACCACCTCCTTGCCAATTCTTAAATACCCAGCCTTCAAAATACCCGGCAATCAGTATATCCAGCAGACAATACATTGAGAAGCCACCACCCAAGCCCTGCCCGCGCCTGCCTCCCCCCTTCCCACGGCTGGGCAGGACACGGGGAGATTTCTGCAGGCAAGGAGAAGCGGCCACCGGCCAGCGAGCAGCAGCTTGGAGCCGAAAAGGTCAGGCAGGACGGGGCCTGGGACAGCCCCAGAGTGAGTGTCAGCCAGCCTAATTTCGTGTGTCAACTCCGAAAATTAGATAAACAATGACAAACCAGGCTTTTTAAATGAACTTGTCTCATCTCGTTCTCTTGATAAAGGGTACATTTCTCAAGTTGCAGTGTCCCACCAGACGGGTTAACTCTTTCAAAGGGGAGAGCCCGGCAGAGGGTGATGTAAATGATTTAAATATCTGACATGAAATTAAAAGGGCAGCGGCCCCCTGAACACACAGCCCTGGTAATTCGAACTCATTGCTCACAAACCATCAATCACTGAGCCCAGTCAATTAAATTGCCATTATTCAAGGGTAAAAGTTCCATAATTTTACTTATCCTTAAAATTCAGCAATTTGCTTTTCGTGGCCTTCTCCTCTGGCCCGAGGAGTCTTCCTTTCCGATAATAACCCACCTGGAGCTTATTGCAACAGACTTTACCTTACGTTCCTGGCAGGTCTGCAGACCCACGGGCTTTCTCCAGCACCCATGGGTTTTTTCCACCACAAGCAGCTCTGCTCCGGATCCGCTCGCCGGCATCGCTGGTAGGAGTGAGGGTGGACCATCCAGGGGAGACAAAGGTCTCCCTGGGGACACGGACCTGTGCATCACCCACAGCCTCAAACCTGGGCTACCTGAATCCTTTCAGCTATTTACTTATGCTGCCTTTTATACACAAGCCCAGGGAAAATCAGAGCTTCACAAGAGTCTGTCCCATAAATAGGTTCCTCTGCCGCTGACTATAAAACGCTTGTGTTTGGATAGCACCAAGGAGGTTTAGACCAATGCTGAGGCTCCTAAACACTGCCAGAGGACAGGCAGACAATAAATAACATCCCTTAAGCAACGCTTCTGTGATTTCAAAGGACTTTCCGGGCACAAAACAAGTGAGCGTTTATTGTGAGACTGGCTCAAAGGGTCCATGAAATAAGCAGCTACCGACCTTAGCCAGGATGGTGACAAAGTACATTCCCAACATGAAATACTGGTCAGTCAACAATTTCCTTGTAAATCTGCAAAAATGGCAGGACAGAGGACACGAGGGGGGACAGGGAAGATGTGGACATGAACCTTAATCCCAAATGGTGCTCAATGATATTGCTATTTTTTTGACAGTGCATCCAGATCTAACCCACATCATCATCCCCTTGTATTTTGTGAGCAGTGAGGGTTAACTGGGGAGGGCTGAATGACCTCCTCAGAGCTCTCCTGGAGGATATCCCATGGTTGCTGCTTGGTCACTGCCTTGCCCTGGTAGGAAGTGCCCAGGGGCACCAGAGCCGCACCACCGCAGGAGGACATCAGGGTGAAGGGCAGGAAACCTGGGAACACCATCCCGTGTCCCCTCGATCTAAAGGGGTGGCTGTGGCCTGAGCAGCAGATTGCACGGGGTGCCGGGCCGGGGGGGCTGCGCTCACTGCCAGGATCATGTCCAGGTGCCACCACCTCGGCATCGTCATAGAAATGACTATAAAAGGCCTCACACTTAGGCAAGGCATGGTAGGAAATAAGCAGCATTGCTGTTGGCTGCAACAGTGCCATCCTTTTAATGTCCTCTTTTATAGGAATCCTCCCAGCCCGTGCAGCTGAAGGACTGTGCTCCATTTATTACAAAGAAGCATGGACAAATTATCCATTTCATTTAAAAATTTGAATGCAGCATAACAAAAACCATAATAAAAAGATCCCAACTGTTGCAGGCACAGACTATCAAGACGATGGCAGTGCCCTTAGACAGCATTTCAAATACAGTTTATTAGCGTGTGATATGAAAAGGGTATTTTTATTGCATGATATAATGCAATGGGACCTTGGGCGCTCTGCAGAAGGACCTCGCACTCAGAAGTGTAATGAACCCATAGTCCAAAAAACATTATACTGTACATTAACCTATCATTAATGGCACATTAGGGCTAGGGGCATTGCACGCTTGCTGGTCAGGGCTCCATCAGGACAGTATGGAGGAAACCACAGTCTTCACAGGCTTAAAACAAATAGAGAAAATAAATATTACTGATGGCTACAGGCTGCTTTAAGGGAAGCTCACTCTCAGCCTAACATCTAATTCTGATGCCATTTTTTTTAAAGGGGGGAGGGAGAAGACAATGCAGCGGTTTATCAGGCAATATTAGAAATGGGACGTCACTGCTTTGCAGCACTCAATGTCCCCATGGTGCATCAGATGCACCAACATGGAGCTTTTCCTGCACAAAACATGGCACCTCTAAGCACTGAGGCATCTTTTAGGAATAAAATGAAAACTGGAATGCTGCTCCCCTTCCCTGCCGTTCCCCAACCCCTGATGATGTTGGTAAGGCTGCCCTGGCAGTAGGAGTTGAGACCTGGGAAGAGCATCCTCTGAGCCAGCACCACAGGTATCACCCCAGCTAGTTTTCCCATCGCTACCGATGTGTCTATGCTATTTGCAGCTCTTGTAATTAACCAGGGGCAAGCACCCAAAGGGAAATTCTTGCCCAGTCACATGTTTAACATGGGCAACACAAGTTGGACCTCCAAAAAGACAAATACAAACCTCAGCTCTGGAGCTGCACCATCTTCCCAGGACACCTGGAGACCTGAAGTGCTCGAGTAAGCAAAACCACCGCAGACTGACCCTGTGTCCCCCTCTAGTGACCTCAGCACATGTAAAACTTCATCACCCTACCACCGCCTCCAGTAGTGGAGGATTTTACATCTAGAGCTCCTGCCTCCAAGGACAAGCCAAACTAAACGCTGTTCTAATTATCTGTGCTAGCTATCCACAAGGCTGACTGCTGCTCCCACAGCCAGGAATAGCAGCGAGGAATCCTCAGGCCAATACTCTTATTGCCGACTCCCAAAACATCGTTAATTCACAGGCACAGAAGGTGTCAGAGCCCTCCTTGGGGGCTGCTCCATGCTCCATCATTCGCTTCTAAGGCTTGAGTGGGGCAAAAAATCTGAAGGCTTCAGACCACGGCATTGATCCACGGAGACACAGGATATATACACGGGGGAAAAGAGCTTGCAAGACAGTATTTAAGTGTGGTCTTGCTGTTGCATCTTGTTTTACTTTTGCAATTTTAGGATGTGTTTTGACCATGGGACATAACCCTTTAAAGGAAAGGGCGAGTGCCTGAAACAGCAGTGACTGGGAGGCTTAGCACATGTGTCAAGAAACCACATCCCCAGCGTCCCAAAGCGCCAGCAAGGTCACCCCTTGCTTTAATAGACACTCTCCTCCAGAAATGAAGCCTCCTTGCCTCTTCCATGCAGCACCTGCACTGATGAGACTGTGTATGTCACATCATAGCAAGTTCAGCCACAAAGCTTTTCCTGTGTACCTGCATGGCCGTGTTTGATCTGGGACCAAGCGTTTACTGGCCCAGTTCTCTCTCCCAGTTCCTATCCTCAGAATAGCAGCTATTGAGGGCAAGGACTGCCTCTCGCTGTGCTTGGTGAGGAGCTCAGCATCCCTGAGAGCCTGTTCTCAGCTGACTGACGGTGAAATCCCCCATAGCAGGCGCCAAAGACACAGGGCTTCAGTGGATCTGCAGAAGCCTGCAAAGCTGTGGGTGGCACCAGGTCTCCAAGAGCCAGAAGCGAAAAGTCCCCAGAAAGTAGTGTTTTCACAGAATTTCCCACCCCCGTGAGGACATCACCTGTAGCTTCTGCCAGCTCAGCGAGCAGAAAGGAGACCGATTTGTCTAGAGAATGGTGGGGGCCACAAAGCCGCATCGATCGGTGGCATTTTGCGGGTGGAGATGAAGCAGGGACAAGAAGCACATCCAGGAGCAAAATCATGAGTCTCCGTGAAGTTTCTGTTCCTTCCTCATCCCTTATTTATTCCACAGAGCTCGCAGCCTCCCCCGCTAAAGGGTTCCACGCAGCGTGGCAGGAAGCAGTGAGTTTTGTTTGTTGCACGGCCTCCCTGACATACACTGTAATTAAAACGTTGATTACTAAACAGTTTAAATATATGACAGACAATGCAGTTAAAGCCTACAGTTAGGTCAATATGTGATTTAGATTTGCCATTTAAAAACTCTCATTTAAATTTTGCATACATTAATCACTACCATACTTCAATGTTCTGATATCCACCTGACTACACTATTAAAATAAAACTTGCTGCCCCAGGGAAATCCTACTTATTCTTAATTGTTTCGAGGCTTTGATGGGCTTTTAATCTAAGATTAATTTATGCAATTTTAAATAACTCTTCTTATGATTAATAAGCTTGAAAATTAAAAGGAGTCTAAAGCAATTATAATGAGCATTTGGTCATAACCTCATTAGGAGAAGGAGTGAAGGATACAGCTCTGGAATTCTTACAAGACTACAATTTAAGGTTACTTTCAGAGGAGTCAAACATAGTTCTTGAAATTGCAAAGGCAGATTAGCCTAGGTCAGCGTTAGAACTATGGCTATCCAGATTAGCACACTAATGATTTTATCCCTCTGATGATATTTAAGATGATAGTGAAAAGATGATACAAGATGTATCAAGCCAAGACAAATGGATAACACTACTAAGTGGTGAAGTCTTTGAGCTATATTTCTCATTTATACCTTTTTTTTTTTTGAGAAGGACTCCTTTTGGTGGTGGTTTGGGGTTTTTTGGGGGGTATTATTTATCTATTTTTAGATTTTACCAATGCACTTTTACTTTTTATATGATGAAGTTAATTGCAAGCGATTTTTGGCTGGTTTAGTAGTTTTGCTGAGGCACCAAAATTCTGCTGCGATTTACGGAATTTGTCCTTAAGTAACGGCAGTCCCCAAGCGCGATGGACGGAGCAAGAGGAAGACAGCTTGACTTAAACCTGAAAACCTTAACCTGAGGAGGAACTGTCCACACATCACACCTGAATTTCCATTTTTAAACAGATCCTTCTACTATGATTAAAATCCTTTTTGCAACCATCTTCTGAAGCTCTGGACGTTGGCCATAGCCAAACCATGTGCCGGTGGCCCTAAAAACAGTCTCCAGAGACCCCTTGTGCACCGGGCCGATGTGTCCAGGCTGGCCTGTCATCATCAGGCTTGGGGTCAAGAGGGAAGTTTTTTTTCAGGTCAGATTAGCAGGAATCAGTGCAGCTCCTCTGACTTCTGTAGCGTGGACCTGACCTCAAACAACCTGGTCCCCTCCTAGTGCAGGACACCCATGGGTGTGTACGTGGATGGGTCTGATTTTCCCTGTTCTCTTTCTGTGGCATATACTAGTCTTGAATTTACTACAGAGTTTTGGTTTTGGCTGTGGCACAGAGGAGTCTATTTGCCCATCTGCAGATCATTCTTTCCCCAGCAGTTCTGCTTTTGATATTTGCTGTTAAGCCGATAACTGTTCTTGGCACAGCTCTTGGTGCTTAGCTAACAAAAACCAGCTCATTCCCAGCAAAGGTATTTTCTTTTTTTTTTTGTGATGACTCTTAAAAAAAACTAAGGCAACCGAAGTATAATTGGAGTGTGCTTTTCTGCAAGTGCTGCTGAGGTTAAGAAGAGCTGTAGAAGAGGAATAGAGAGAGTGGCCCAAGGCTGACAGAGTATGTCAACATTAGCAAGCTGTCGACAGCAGAAGCAGATCTGCAGAGTGAAACGGTTGGTGCAATGTTTGAGGGATGGAAGAGGTTTTCCTTTTGACCAGCTCCAGTCTGGTCTGCGGACACAGCGCCCATTAGTAGCTGGAGCTCATTAGGTGTGTGCCTGGAGCACATCTTCTGGTTTGGTTTCATTTGAAATCGATTCAACGCATGAGCCCCGAGACCTGTCTGTGATGAGAATGAAAGAGCGGTGAGGTCTGAAAGAGCAGGAGATTCACACCTGACCTGAACTCTTCATGTTAATGTAAGATGCACCTGCAGAAGTGTCTTCAGCTCACGCCTCACCCCAAGCACAGCATTGGTTC
This sequence comes from Calidris pygmaea, assembly GCA_003697955.1. Classification (NCBI taxonomy): domain Eukaryota; kingdom Metazoa; phylum Chordata; class Aves; order Charadriiformes; family Scolopacidae; genus Calidris; species Calidris pygmaea. The sequence goes on from QJSC01009562.1 coordinate 265,279, forward strand.
CATTGACACCAAACGGCGCTACTCAGACATTAAAACCTTCAAACGGGGACTAAGTGTTCCCCTGGACTGGGGAAGAAGGGTGGATAAAACAGCTGTTTTCTCCATGTTTTGAGAAACTGGTTTCTACTGACGGGAAAGAAAAATAAAAATCACTAAGCCGGAGTACACTGAAACAATCTCCCGAACGTTTTTCACCCAAACCTTGGAGTAAAAGATGAGGAGTGCATACACATGTGCGCGCACGCACACACAGAAATAACAACAATTAACAAAACGGAAACACCCCAGAAAATGATCTGGCTGGAAGCAAAAAAGAGAGAATGAAACAGCCTGCACATCGCTAGCGCTTTCCTGATGAAGTTTCTGCAAATGAACAAGTTGTTTTTAAAAGTCCTCCGTAGGATCGTATTGCATTACATGCCTGCACACACATCTAGCGCAAAATAACATCCCTGTGTTTGCCGGGTTTAGTAAATAGACTAAATAAAGCAAGTATTAAATGATCAAGCAGGAATATACTGTCAAATCGCCCTGTTTCGGCAGCAGAAAAAGCACAGGTACGAAACGACGTCTGAATAACCGTGGAGAAAACACAGAGAAGGCGGCAAAATACATCACCACTAGTTGGCTTGGGGAGAAAAAAAAAAAAATAAAAAAAAATTCCTTTGAATCTCTCACAAGGTCACTGAACAAACGACCGAGGCCACAAAAACCATTTCCATTCTCAGACTTGTATTTTAATGCCACCGTTCCCTACCGGGAGCCTTTCCCCNAAAAAAAATCATGTTTAATTTAAAAATTAGAAACTGGAGCAGGCTGTGAGCACAGAGGTTGATTGAAACAAAATTTAAATTCCTGTCAAGCCCATTTAAACACAGGGGCCCTTCATAGACAATTAGCTGCTCCCTGTGAATGCTGAATAAACTCGGGCCTGGTCACTGTTAGAAGAGAGCAGACCTACTGTGAGGAGCTGGAAAAAAATTAACTAAAATCAGGCTGTATGAAATATTTAGCCTCCCAGTTTATCACAGGGGTTTGGAAGTGTAAACAAGACAAAAATCGATTCCTCGGTGCCCTCCAATCAATCCCCCAAAATGGTTAGGGCATCTGTTTCTGCTAAATTTTGTTTACTCTGGCAGATTTGCCTTAATTGCAGTTGTTTATCTCCCATTGTCCCCGGGGCCCTAATCTCCCGATTACTAATACTTAACACTCATTTCACATCTAAAGCTACTTCTAATCCTCAACAGGTTTCTGGGGCTCTTAAAATTATTGAAACGGAGGAGACGGGAGATGCAACCTCTTTGTGAAAGGCACATTTTCTTATCTGCTACCAGCTGGGTCCAATCATCACCAGGGATGGCTGCAACAAAGGTGCTAAAAGGCTCTTTCACAGGCACTGCTGCTCCGCTGGGGATTCAGCGGATAAAAAAGAGCTTTGATGGAAAAAAAAAAAAAACAACAAAAAAAAACCCAACAAAAAAACCCCCACCACAAAACCCCGAACAAGAGGGCTATAACAGTCCAGCCAAATAAAGTTACTGTCATAATCAAATGCTGTCAATCACAATGAAAATCCAATTAAAAATCTTTCAGTGCGGCCCCTCTTAAGTAGAAAAATGTCCCCTATTTATATGCCTTTTTGTCAACCGCACAAATTAGAAAGTAGTATTAATTGATTTTTTACTACTTTAGGCCCTGATCCTCCAGCTGAATTTCTGCGGATGCAAGAATCAACCGGCACAAATCTGATTAAGGGATTTGAGGCATAATGCACACAGGTCACTAAGAAGGCATATCTGTATCGCCTGCTTTATACTCTGCTTATTCATAGGCAATTATTACTCTTATTTAATACTGCAGGAGCGTCTTGAGGTGCTAATCAGGATACAGACCCACAAAGTAGCTGCCAGCAAATGCCAGCAATTTTAATCCATGCAGGGTGTTGGAAGCGATTTAAAATTCCAGTTTTATCATACAAATAAATACTGTACGTAGATTTCAACAGTCGCCTGTTAGAGCAAATTCCTTGATGAATTTGGAACGAACAGGAAGGACAATATTCTGGGAATTAAAGATACAGCTCTTACTTTGGAACTGTTAACAGATGTTTTTTGGATTTATTTTAAATAAATATGTAGGGAAGACAGCTGACATAAAAATACCAACAAGACAAATGTCTCATAATTGAAAGATTTGCAATTCTGCTACCAAAATGAGTGAGATGTAAATATTTGTCTCCGTGTCTGGAGAACTACAGAACAACCAGAAGTGCCAAATGCAACATTTGCTCAAATTAAATGGCAAAGCCCAGGAGACTCAAGTAACCAAAAATATTAACTGTATCACTCTAAGCTGTTGCCAATTTGTTGTTGTCCAATTTCCTCCGATTTTCAATACTTCTTTGAGCCATCTCAAGTTATTTCTTTTCACATTTCACTGGAAAGTGCCAGTATATTGTGCAGCTTTAGGGCATGATAGAAAGTCAGATATTTGTGTTTTCTGTACAAAGTCCGTGGTGGGGTGAGCAGTGGGACGGCAGAAGACAGGGAATGAAGAGAACACCTTAAAACTCTGGTGCTCACAAGTTAACCTTGTCACAATCTTAGTCTTCTGTAATTGCTGGATTTAGTGACACTGATATATTTCTCCATTTTGATAGCTGATTTCTCCAGTGACAAAGCAGAGCAAATCCCACCCCTAAGGACAGAGGCGGGTTATTTTTTTAAGGAGAGAGGGGAAAGACCCATAACCCATCTTTCCTCGTTTCAGCTGAACCAGGAACAAGTTGAGCAATGCAGCCACCTGAAATATTACCCTTTTTTTTTTTCTCCAACTCCTGAGCTACCCTCACCAAGAAAGATGATGAACACAAGAACATCCCAAGCCCTAGTGTGAAATGCCAGCATCAATTAAGTCAATATAAATTTTGACACTGCCTCCAATGTACCCAGGATTTGATCCAGAACTCCTTGTCCACTGTATGTCTGAATTGATAGACTGCAGATACAGACTAATATTTATCATATTTAACAACAGCTAAAATACTTGGCTCCGTACTTTTTTCTTTGGGAAATCAGAGCGTCCTCTCCTTCACATCTGGCACGTGTTCCGGTGTCTGTCAGAATTTCTGCTTGTCATGGGGTGAATAACTGGGATCATTGTGACAGAGGAGAGTCTAAATGTTTGCAAACAAAGCTATCCATCACAGGCCCAAGCATGGACAATTTTACGCTGGACAAGTCATCGCTGATCGGAGATCTTGCACTGGCTCGGGAAAAAAAAACAAAACCCAGTACTTTTAAGTAGCCAAAGAGGAAAAAAATATCTTGGCTCACCGGGATCCAGCAATGATGCATAAACAGCTACATAGATGCAGCCAGAAAACATTCATCTGTAAAGCCGTCTTCAAATGATTTACAGGGTGTGTTCATGAAAAGCAAAGTGCAGACGGCCCTGTGGTCTTTCTCAAAAGTCAACACCATCGGAAAACCCAACCTGTGCAGCAATCTCGGCTCCTCAGTCAGTGATGCCACTGCTAGAGTGCAAAGCCAAATTACCTGCTGGGGGAAATCCCTTTTGTTGACAAACGTAAGTGGCAGTATTTTATTGGCTTTATTCTGAAGGTTTATATGAAAATCCAGGTAGGATTATACTGATCCTCCACTTGTTTGTTTAAGCCATAGAAGTATTTCCTAAAAGCTGTAAAAAAAAATGGTTTAACAACAAGCCACTGCAAACAAGTTTAGCTCTACCTGGTATGAAGCGCTACTCTCCAGACCCTCTGGAATATAGCTACTGGAAATACCGCTACTTAAAAGCATTTTTAATCTCCTGTACTGGATGAACAGCCACCCAGAACCTATTTTTGAAAGTCTGTGATACCTTGACACATATCTTAACACGTTTAAATATACAAACAAATGATCTATCTGAAAAAAATGCCCATTGTAGCCAATGAGATCAGCATGGTCTAAACGCCACTCCTGAAATGGAGAAAGGGATTGCTGAACGCACAGGAATGGGAAATTTCAAAATTGCACTAGGCATTAAAATTAAAAAAAAAAAAAGAAGATCATGTTTTCTAGCAGGTCAGTAGTTTTGACACAGATGATGTACAGTTTATAGTACAATCTTCTAAATTAATAAAACACCAACATAAAATGTGTCAGTAATTTAAATTAAAAAAAAGAAAGGAGAAAAGCTAGAAGTTGTGTCTAAAATTTGGAGACTTGAACAAAAATTATTAGATCTGCGCAAAAGTAATTCAGTGCAAAAGGTGACTATATCCTTGGCCAAAAGCTTTGCCTCTCCCTGCTCCATATTTTCCCTGAGAAATCCAAGCAGCATCTTAAAAACTGTACTTTTATGCCTCCATGGGAAATACTGCTACACTCTTGACTTTTGGTATCTCAAATATAATTTAAGTAAATCGCTTTCATTTAAAGAGCCGTATGTAGCATGGTAGAGTTCAATGCTGTACTAACAAAAAAACTCAACAAAAGACTTCAACAATTCTGCCGGCTTTCTGAAAAGTGCATACAATCTGCAAAATAAAAGGCCAAGCTTCCAGCTAAAGAAGAGATTTTAAACAATTACCAAAGGAGGATAGTGATATCATAAAGGCAATTTCTGCGCTAGCTTGTTTTCTGAAACTCTCTTTGCCTCTGAACAGCTAGAACAGATAATAACTATTAGTAAATCAAACTCCTGCAATATCCAGCTGTGTCTCACACATTTACATACAGATAGAATGGGTATATGTTTTTAATATGTATGCGATACGTACTTTTACCACAGCTGAAGTGCATGCTACAAAGGAGGAGGAGAATGGGAATGGAATCAGCATGAGATAATAAAGTGGCCTAGATAAAGTATTAGCCAGCGATTGATCTCAAACAGGGGATGTTGCTTCTCTCTGACCTGATTACTTACTATGCATAGATTCCATTAAATAGAGCTTAGAATGGAAAGCTGCTGAAAAAAATACCGTAAATACAGTCAGATCTACAGCTTCCTGAGCCGAACCAGCCCCTGGATGCCCACCCACAGACGCGGCACGAGCAGGAGCTGAAACCTTACCCGTATCACCACATGGCAATTGCTAAATTGCTAAATACACACGTATGTCTGCATTTCCCCGGGAGCCAGGCTTGTGACGCCAAAGTCCACGCTTCAAATGAAAGCAGGAAGTTCACGGGAGGAAAAAAAATTTAAATTAATCTTCATACAGAAGACTTGTTAGGATTTCCTTTTTCTTTTTGGGAGGGGAGAGAAGAGAGACAGAGGAATACGCTAAGATGTTGTGCAGACTCCTCTGGTGCTGAAAGAGGAGTACGTCCAATTTAATCAAGTCCATGCCTTTCTCTTCTTAAGAAGGAACAAATCGGAGACAAAAGAGCAGACACCATAAGCACAAGGTTCAGAACATCCACCAGTCAATTATAAGGATTGTTCCTTTCCCAGGATGGACAATTTTCCCATCATTTGGTGAAATTGCTTTATTTTTTCACTTCTATGGCAAAAGTCTGTTAATCTGAAATACTTTGAAACAATGAAATCATTGGTTATTATTATGACACAGAGAAACTGATGTTATATCTTGTTTTGCGGACGGATATACAGAAGAAAGGCCACAGCGACCGAGTGTAAATACAGGAACCTGAATTATAGCAGCTGTTACGGAAATTCGGTGTTCGCTTGTACAGTAATATCTATGGTACTGGAAAGCCTGACTTTATACAGGAATTTCATACAGCCTTGGCTTTGGCCCTATTTTCTGTCAAAATGTGCACAGTGACTTTTATAAAAAAGGGCTTCCTGACATGATAGACGGGGTAAATCCATCCCTGATGTAACCCCCTGACTTCCCTGCAGTTGCCAGTCCCACACTCCAGGTATTGTTAGTTGACTCTTAAAATGCATTTAACAATTCACCGATTATCAGGAGAGTAGAAAAAGATTGATGTTCCGCTCCCTTCATTTTGCTTTCAGTCTTTAATTATACTAAATTGGTTACCAAATAGTGGCTTCCAGTACGGTTAATGACCATCGGGGAGAAAGCCTGCACTCTACTGTTCTCTCTGAAGCTAACGATGATTACGTGTCACACCTTTCATCCTCGCTAGTGCATTTCTTCTAAATAAGAAATAAAACCCGAAACAACACAATGAAAAAGGTGAAACCCTGCTCTCGTTTAAACCAACGATAAACTGACCTTGACGAGTCCAGGATTTCACTGATGGAATCCGCATCCCTCTGCCCACTCTGGTATTTAACACGGAGATACCCATCAGAATTACAACAGGGGTTTCAGAAAGGGATGAGTTAGAAAGGATATTTGGGTGAGCAATTCCAGAACTCAGAGGATATTTAACAGCTTTTGCTTTGGTCTTGCTTTCCAAAAAAAAAGTATGGTAGTTTATATACACATATGTCTATGCATGTACAGATATCCTGTGTGGCTATAGACATATTATGTGTGCGGGCATGTATCTGCTAATGCATATATGCATAATGAGTTTTATAAATAAAGTGCTCCTGGATGAGACTGGGTAAGTGCAAGAACGCAAAGAAAAGCACGGGGTGCTCTGAGCCCATCGGGCTGGAGGAGGGAATTCGGGGCAGGCTGGGAGGGTCAGCCACGTTGCAGGCGAGGACGGGGTCACTTCCCTATTCTGCAGCTGCCTGCCTCATGCTTTAGTACTTGTTGTAAGTTCATTTATAATTGAATAGGAAGTAACATGAGGAGGAGGAAAAATGCATTAAACAAAAGATTTTGTTTAAAAAGTAAGGCGGCTTTTTTTTTTTTTAATTTATTTCCTGAGCTGCTATAATTTTAAAATTATTTTACAAAAATACCTCCTAAAAAGGGGACTAGCACACTCTAGGGCATGTAGTTGTAAAGATAAATCTGTGCACTTCCCTGGTACTGCAGGCACTCACCCTTTGGCCTCATTTTTATGACTCTACACCCTGGAGTGGTGTTATTGCTTACAAACATACATATATACTTATGGGGGTATGTGCGATCTGCAGATGTTTTATTTATAAGTGGCAGGCCTATTGCATCACTGAAACATGCATTTACAAACAGATATAGGTTTTATGAAACCCTATTCCGTTGTTTTAATAGCTAAGCTATCCAGCCATAGCATAATAGTGCACAAGGTAAATGTGTCTACATCTCTAGAACCTGTTCCAAGTTTTCTCAGATGTGACTAACTGCAAGAATTTTCCAACCATCAAAAGTTAATAAAAAAGACAAAATAAGGCAGTGTGAGCCTTTCGTAGGAGACACACACCACCACAAAGTGGAGGGGCTCTGATAAACTTTAAGGCCTCATTTTACCAAGGTATTTAAGCAGGTGCCTAACTTCAGATGTAGATCTATTGAAGTTAATATCCTTAAAATTAGATTCACAGTAAAATACTTTACTAACCAGGATCTAAATTGAGACTAGTCTGGATCGTGAGATATCTGCCCCAGGGCATCTTCAGAGATTAGCCTTTAACTAGAGAATAGCTGCAATAGAAACACTTGGTTTTTCTACTTGCAGTTCACAGTATGTAAACAAAAAATGAAATGATGCCGACGTGTCTGTAGCTTGCTAAAATCTGCTGACATTATTCCTAGATATTTAATGCATGGAAAATAAATTATGATGATTTTACATAAACCTCCAAGTTTCAGGAAATATAGCGCACGAATAAAAGTAATGAAACATTTAAAAAAATCAAAGATACATGATGCCAGTCAGAGGGGACTACAACTCTAACCTATTATATAAGTTACTGTAAATATTTGTAAAAATTGTTTGATACAGTATTTTTCTACTGCCTAAAACCAGTCAAAACTGCACTCTGCACTAAATGCAGAGCCACAAGGGACCAGCCCGAGAGCAGGTACCCTGTTATTGCCTTACTGAAAAAATGACAATTGCAAGGAGAAGAAGTGGTCTCTGAGCTCAGATTCCACCACTGAGAGCCCTTCTAGAGACAGACCAAAGCCACATATTACCTCAATCTTCTGCAGCCAATCTAATTTCATTTTACATGAATATAAGTGAAAACAGTAGCTCCTGCATTTCATTAAAAATACACTATTTTGACCACATCCTCCGTTTTCAATCTTCAGATTTTGAAAGGTTAAGACTGGCAAATGATGACAAAGAGTGACCTACATTAAGCTGTAATCCCTGGACATACAAACTGGAAAAAAAAAAATGTATTAAGCATCAAAATGGTTTTGATTGAAACTCGATACTGGCTGTGAAAGTTCTGTATTAACTCCCCAAATCCCAAGTGAAGCTTTGGCCACGATGACGGGAACAGCAAAATACCCATTAACTTCAGGGGAATCGTAATTAAACCTTTGGTTTGTGCGCTCTCTGTAAATATGTAATTGCTGCACAAGCCAGAAAGAGCTTAGATTTGAATTTGTACATACTGAAAAATGTATACACTTCTATATACATGAATAAAAAGTATTCACAGACAAATACATACTGAGGGGCTCTAAAGTTCCACTTACCATTAAATCTTCAGGTGCTGGTCTTTCCTTTGGTTGCTTTTTCATGCTACATGTCATAAAACAAAATGGTCATACATAAATAACTGCTCATTTATTCTACTTGCTTAAATATTGAAGATATCCTCTTTTCACACAGAGTGAAGAATTTCTACGTATTTCTTAACTTTATCATGTGCTGATGGAAGACAGGGTTCTTAACAGCGGCCAAAATGCTAATGGATTTCTTCCCTCCCACCCCTCCCTTATGGGGTGTAGTGGTCTACACTGTGTGCCACCATGAAAGTGTGTAAATATGAAACCATCAAAAACCAGCCAGCTCAGAAGGCACAGAAAGTTAATTCTCATTTTGCTAGGCATTATTCCATAGCTCCACACAAAGTATTTCAAAAACAGGTGGGAAATTTAACTCCAACGCTAAGCAGCTTCAGGAGAACGCACAATACCCTGGGGTTTCTACCTTAATTTTTTCACATTTATTTCCATTACACTGCAGGGTGATAGTTCATTACGCAGCATTAACCTGTTTATAAGATCATGTTTCTCATCCAAATAGTCCTAGTTTTCCCTGCAACAGGTGCAATTAGCAACTGAGGGCTGTGCGGAGCTGCATGAGGGAACACAATAACATGGCACAGAGGTGACCATCAGGAGCTGCCTACTGACTAATTGGATTACATCCAAACCGCCCCTCTTTACGGCGTAATTGGCATAAAGTCTGATACGCCGTTCACTTGACATCTCTAATACTNGTTAGGAATCGATCACTTAAATAGTATCCAGTTTCTTCTTATTTGCCTTTTTTTTTTTTTTTTTTTTCAACAGCAACACCTCCCACGGCAAAGCACGGCCAATATAACACTAGATCTAAAATACCAGATGATCTGCGCTGTAAATCGGAGGTGTTAACGATACGATTTACCTGCCCTACAAATAATGACAAGCCGGGCAAATAACCCGGGCAAATAACCCGGGCAAATAACCCTGGCATTGGCGAGCCACGCGGGCTGCCCGACGAGTTCAAATCTGACAGTCCAAAGGAGCTGCGTCCCCAGGGAAATCCAGGCTATTAGCCACCATCAGTTATGCTTCAGTTTGACATCTGTGGAAATTTTAACACAGGTTATCCCTCCCCTCTGCCTCAATGAGAATTACTTTTTTTTTTTAAAAACCAGTCTGTCATCAATTTTTTTTGCAGGGATAAAAAGCCATCGGCCTCCACGCGCCGCGGTTACTGCGCTGCAGAACCCTCCAAATGGCGCGGCTCTTTGTAAACTGAAACTATTGAAAACGGAGGCCTATGTTACACAAACTTTAATTATTTAGTTACTTTAATTAACCGATAATCAGACTGGTTTTTTGTGTCTGTATTGTTACATACTCTGTCAGTCCCGAGAGGTACTTTCTCCTATGTTAGGTATTCAAAATTCAATTTTATTCCATGACTTTTGCCGCAGCGGCCCCGGCACCCAGCAGAGACCCTGATGGTACTGCAGAGCCCGACCCACAGACCCGTGTGGGGCTGGGGGGTTCCAGCCCCTTCTTTTGGCCGAGGAGGTGTCCCTGATGCAGGAATCCCTCTCGGCACACAGGGAGATGGTGGCTCCATCTGATTTAGCACAGCTGAGCAGCCAGCCCTGGGAGCACACATTCGCTTCTCTCTCAAACACATCATTTCTGTACAAATTTCAAGCTGGTTTCTTCTGCCATACATAAATGACTGCCCTTTTTTTTTTTTTTTTTGGGAGGGGGAGAAGTACGAGACAGTTAAAAAAGGATTCTACCTTCATTTTGTTTCTTTAGGACAGCTTACCCTCAAGATTTTTATTCTCTAGTCACTCAAGAACTGTCTTCTTTATTCTACAAATTCCTCCTCTCCCCAATTCTCCTTTAATTTAAAAGGTTTCCAATGAACTATTCAGTTTTAAGGAAAGAAAATATACCCAGTGGTGTGGCTCAAAATATGACTCTCAGTAAAAATTACTTACTGAAAAGCCAATGAATTAATCAAGGCTGCTTGTCCTCCTAAATATTGAGGCAATTTTATAAGTAATATTTTAAAAAGCCCTGAATAATGCTATTATACACACAAGTCTTTGTGGCCTCTTTACTCCCCCAGATGAATTCTTATGGGTCTCAGAGCACGAGACTGCACCCACATTCAGGGCAGGTTTATTAAAACCAGGAAAAACCCTTGTAAGTACTTTTACGACCCTTTGTGTAAATAACGTTTACATAATTTAAACAGTTTGCTTAGCTTTGCTGCCCCATCTGCCCAAGGCCCCCAAGTCCCTCTTCTCTCAGAAAGGATGCAAGGAAAGCCATAAGGTCTCGCCGAGCTGCCGAGTTAATGGCATGTATCATTTACATTGAGGGCATGGCATGTTTGCAAACTGAGCTTACCATTGAGTGATGAAGTGTACAAATGGCTCAGAGAACTCCCCGGCTGGAAGGACGGGCGATTCCTGGGATTGGATTGAAACAAGAAGCAGAGTCAGAAGGAGAGAAGATAATTTTTTTTTTTTTTTTTTTTTTCAGAGGGAGAGTAATGTAACAGCAACAACAACAACAAGANAAAAAAAAAAAAAAAAAAGGAAGGCACAAAGCCCCCTTTTCACACAGAGAATTTGAGGGAGAAAGGTACAAATTCTTCTGAGAATGTGTTATAAAACACTGAATTTCAACTAATGAGTATTACACAATGGGTAAAAACATGTGGAAAGACACTGAGGGGAGGTGAAAAAAGGACAATGATAGCCACAGGGTAAAAAGGAAGGTAGGGAAAGTGTAAATGAGAAATTAATGATTATTTAAGTAACACACAAATGGTCTTGTAATTAACAAAGAGCTGTGAAATTATTCTTGTGTTGACCTTTGTTTCTTTCACTGCATTTGCTATTTATTTACACTCATGTTTATTTACACTTATTCATTTTAGAGCCTGTCCTCATATGCTGTCTGTTGGAGATTTAAAAGGCGCAAGAATTTTTAAGATGGAAAAAAGCAGGATTTACCAGTCTAGTGGTTGAAAATAACCACCCAGTATTTATGAAAGAAAAGAAAAAAAAATAAATTAAGAGCACAAGAAAAAAACAACCCAACAACCAGGGAACAAACAACATCACCATTTGCAAAGAAGGGCTTTACGAATTTAGGAGTTTTTCCAAGAATGACAGAGAGCTCCACTGTGTTTATAGTGTAACAGCTCAGGATGTAATGAAATTACACTGCAGAGTACTTTAACAGTGTCATCTCATTAGACCTACAGTTGGAACAAGAGAGCCACATAAAACAGGCAGCTGCAAATGACTCCATTCTCATCTATTCTCATTTGCTATTAAAAATACCTTTCGGCGGCTTTTTTCCTCCCTGACATCCCTACACAAAGTACCCTGCAAAGTATGATACATGCACCTATTTAAATTAACAAAGGAATGACTTATTTTAATCTCACTGTGCTTTGGAGTGCTTTGGCCATTTGGATGAGCAATATATCATTACATACAACCTTCCAGCGCTGCAGGCAAGAAACTCAGAGCGTGCAGCATTTGGTGGGAGCCAAACAATTTCTCTAGCACACAACTGTGTCAAATGCATGCATGTATTCATTATTGAGAATGCGAGGAAATAGCTTTGATGTAGTGGAAAAAAGAAGATGATAAAAGCACCTCTGCAATGTGTGTGCCATTATCAATGGTGGCAGATAGACCCAACTGCAGAGCCTCCTATGTGATTAGTAAATATACATATAATTGCTGTGGCCAATTATCAGAAAAATGAGATCGGTAATTACAAGACAGAAAATTAACTAGAACTCTTATTAAGGCTTTGTTTCCAATTCAAACAATTGGAAACTGCTGGAAAATACAATTAAATCAAAAGTAACTGAAGAGTAAAAGGAGAAGCCAAAATTGCTTTACGATTTTCAAAGACTTCTATTAAATACAAGGAGTGTTTGATATAACATGCCCAAATTCTCTTTGAACTTAGACCGGGTGAGGGAGAGGTTATTGTTTCTAAACTTACAAATGACATCAATATAGGAAGGTTTCCACTGGAGAGCAGAAGGAACACGAGGAAATAAGCAGTGCAATTAAACTTTCTCCACTTCAAAGAACTGCGCATGAAAATTATTCTTATTAATACAGAGAATGCAGGGCAAAACGTCAGGCTCACTCATACGGCGTGGAGCCCGGCAGGTTTTGCCTCTCCTCATCCTTTTCCCTGCTCCAGCAAAGCCTTCCTGGGCTCCCTCCCGCTGCGGCCAACGCTGCCTTCCCAGGTGGGACAGACTCCAAGCAAAACAGGTAGGAAATACTCTGGGCATATATTACAGATCATTTTGAAAACTACAGGGCGAAGCTATTGGAGCCCATTCCCCAGGGAACTGGCTCTACCCCCGCTATTTATTTTAAGTAAAATACAAGCGAGGAGCTTCATGCAATCATCCCTATAATGGGGCTGCTGGGTGGGATCAGTCCATGCCGGGGAGCAGGACAGGAATATGGCGCTTCAAGCTAATTTGGTAGGTCATAATTTCTGCTGTCACAAAGAGATGGCAGACCCTTAAGAGAGTGAAACTTCATCATGAGAGGGGAGGAGAAGCTGATGAACTGCTCTGAAGCCACAAGCATTTCAGTGCGGATATCCCCAAGGTTCACGCAGGCAAGGGAAGAAGTTTCTCCAACATATGTATAACATATTCTGTATCAATGCCTTGACCACGCAGCTCCCGAACAGCAGCACAGCCAGGAGACAAGGTGCTCCTGCATAAACACGCAAGAAAATTTCACCTGGATGAAAGTAAATGTTCAATGCTAGCTTTTTTTTTTTTTGGCACATTTTTCTGTACAATGCAGGTAATTTCATCCCCATCCAAGCCCACTCTCTTCTGCCACAGACCTGCCAGTCATGGCCATGCCTTGGTTGGTTTGCTCTCGGGAGCTCGGGAAGAGATTGTGTGCGTTGGTGGAGATGGATCTCCATATGAAAACCAGATGCTTTAATACAGTCTTCCCAAGGATTTTAGACTGGGCACCCCACAAATTTACAGGCTCTTTGCCCGACATGTTGCAAACCTTTTGGGAGACTGCATCAATCTCAAGAAAACACTCACCAGGAAATGCGTGATGAGTTATGAGATCTACCCCAGAGAAACCAACCACTGAAATATTTCAATTTCTGGTATTATCCAATGCAAGACCATTCGAGTACTAGAATTTTGCTGCTGTAACTTGAGCAATCACCATGTTGTATAAAAGCAAAAGTTCCCAAACTACACAAAATAAATACATCCTCTTTTGTATCCTGAAGTTCCCTGGACTTCGTCTAGGACTGGGATGGGAAAATGAGGAAATAAAGCAAACCTACATGCGCCTCTACCAAGGTCACATTTGATGTAGCCATAGGGAATGGCCCAGCTGCACTCCTATGGCCTGCTTTTTTTCACCCACCTGCACACTGAAATCATACTATAGAGGCAAAATAAAAGTAGAAACCCAAGATTTTAAGGGAGTGAGGAACAGGTATACTCCTTTTAAACTAGAAAACGGTTCTTTCATTTTCATTAAATACCATATCTTTTACCCAGTATCACAAAGACCCACGTATTGGGGATGCTGCTAAAATAGCAGTAAAGACACAACGAGTTGTAAGGGTCAAGGTACGATTGGCCTCTTGCATCCCCAGCAGCTGATTCCCAAGACTGGCTATTTCCCTAAGCATCCAAGCAACATTTCCATAACCAGGATCTGCTGCAGGAGAAGACAAGATCAGCCTCTGGTTTCTCAAAACCAGCTGAACTGTGCACACACAGTGAGAATGGGGAAGGGCAAGAGGAAAAAAAGTTTGAGTGATGCCTTTGGCTTGTGAATAATGAACAGTTCAAGAAGGTCAACCCATTACAACTGAAACCGTTTAATTATTAATTATGCACAATCTATGAGCAAAAGGACAAGTTCAGAATGTTTAATGTGTGGTAACTCCGACTGGACCCTCTCTTGGCATTTTGTTATTAGCACTTGTCAGCAAGGTGCTCAGGCATAAAGAAAAAAGCACAGCAGCAGAAAATCTGAGCTAGCAGGAGGAGGGAGGGCTTTAAACTTCAAACACTGCTCCTAATATTTAATTTATAGAGTGCCACGGCTATGGTATAAACCTTATTGACTTCCAGAGTTAGGGGAAGTCACATTTATCTAAATGAAGACCTGAGAACTAGAACACTGAGACAATCCCTTCAAAAGCACTCTCTTTTGAAGGGAGTGATAACATTACTATCTATAGTTTCTTTTTTTTTTTTTTTTTTCACACGTCTGAACAAAGGAAGAGTGAACCACCTAACAGTGTGTCCAGAAGTCAACCAACCCTTTGGAACCTATGCAATAAGAGCTTGAATTACAGGCCTGACTATTGTCCTCACCTACTTCTCAAACCCATTATTCGAAATGTTTCCTGATCTGTTTGATCTCACTAAGCAGAGCAGTAGCAGAGATGCTACTAAGGCTCAGGAAATAAATAATGGTCCAGCAAACCCACAAATGAATATGGATAAGGCACCTTTCCCCTTTTTGTCCAGCTTGGAGTTTTACCTGGACAAGTTCAAGAAGGAAATTCAACAGATACAGCTGAGTTGTTTATTTTGTTTGGAAACACTCTTATGTCACTGAAATTTGGGAGTAGTTCTTGCCTGGCAATATACAACAAAAGCAGCCCATGCTTTACACACCTTCAAAGGTTAAACTCCAACAGCCCATCTCTTGGGAGTGAAGTATTTTCTCAAAGTGACTGAAAGTCAGAGATTTATCACACCCTTTCTGAAGAAAGAGAAAGCCCATGATCTCCCTGTAACGGGAATATCAGCAACTATAGCCTTCTACCTAAAACCTTCATGAAGGTGATGGCAAAGCGCCCAGCTTTGTGTTAAGATCAAACCTGTGTTCCTCCTACCTCCTCCTGTGGCGGCCAGCCTGCTGGGTGGCCACGATGCCAAACGATGGCAGCCTTGTCACTGAGATGTCCCCAGAAGAAAACGGAAGCTCAAAGACAAGCTCAGCTCCACTTTGGGGGCAACAGAGGTTGGTATTCCCAACCTCACTCAGTGCAAACAGATTTTACCCCCCTCTTCTCATCTGCTAACTCCCTCCCTTCTCTGTGAAGGGTTAAATTTCCCCGTTCCCCACAGCTCCCGCTATTTTGCAATACTCTCTCCTCAGCGCGATACTTGTGCAGAAGGAAATGCCATGGTCCTATGGCTCCATGGCCACAGGAGGGAAGTTAGCAGAACCCAGCAAACCAAACTTCAGCTCCTCTCTCCTTTGGGTTTCCCCAGCACACCCAGTCTTTGAAATTATCATCTCCTCTGGGCAGATACTCCTATTCTGCAACTCATCCACTGATGCTGAAACGGCAGTATTTAATAAATAATGTGTGTGCTTTACAAAGCACTCCTGGTTTATCACTTCAGCCTAAAAAGATCTCCAGGATTAAAGAATTTTTACGCACTCCAGCTTCTCTTTTACTAAAGCTTGCAAAGAATATGCATATTTTTATACAGTAGCTGCATTTTACTTTGTGGCCAAATAGTGATTTATTTTTTTTCACATGAACTTAAGTTTTAGATGCACTGCAAAGTGCAATTACATGTAATAAATGCACTGCAGTTACCAAGCTGTTCCAATGGAGACCAAGAAAATACAATACTGCACACGTTCAGATTTACTCCTACAAGGACAACTTTCTTTTACAGCATTCCCCCCCAAAAAATCCAAAAAACAAAAAAACAACAAAAAAAAATCCATCTCTGACTTTCTAGCCAATCTACTTCAAAAGCCTTGCACAAACCTAATGGCAGGTGATTTCCTACAAGTAACAAGTTTGCAGAAGACAGCGATGTCTAGAGGTGGCCCAGAGGCCCAGACTTGAAAGCATTTCTGGATTGTCCCCGTTATACTCCCACCCCCAGCAGGAAGGTGAAAGATGATTACATCTCTGCGCCAGGTCGCCTCTTGCTCTTTTCTTAGTAGCAGATGCCAAATGTGACAAATTATACGCAGGGGCATTTTGGTGTGAAGTTTCGTCTGCTGGGATTGGAGTGTCAGCAGTAAACTCATTTATTTCCAGATCTCCAGCTGGATGGGAACCAAGGTCGAAAGGCCAGTGTTTTATCCACCAAAACACTCAGCCTACCTTTAACACCTCACATCACGTGAGGACCAGCTATTCTCTCCGCAGCACTACCTGCTCCCCAAGTTCTTGAAAATATCACGTATGCGTAACCTACATTCCTTTCGAAGGCATGGAGATGTTCCTGGTTAAATAAGTCAGTAGAAACTTGGGGCTATCTGGTCGTCACTTTTGCAGCATTTGCTACTACAGAATATTTTTTTCAGAGCCCAGAAGAGGGAAGGAAAGAAGCAGAAGAGTGTAATTAACATCAGGAATAATCTAGAGTGTAGGACATGACATTTTCTACCTCTCGCCAAGCTTTGTAGCTGTTAGTGGGGCTCTCCAAAGGGCCTTGCAGATAAGCGCACAGGTAGCTGGAAAACAGGTTAATCCTTTAACCGTAACTGTAATTGCTTTCTCTCTAAAACAAACATAAGAATTTTTTCCTCTCATTGCCGGTCTCTTGTCGATCATAAGCCAGCAGAGCACAGCAGTGTTTTGGGCAGACACACACACATACGCCCATTTCAAATAGCTAAGGCACAGCAGCATGAAACGTAGCCTCTACCTGTTTGCACCGAAGGGACTCAAGTGAAAAACTAAAACCATTTATTGTTCCCTTTCTCCTCTGTACACTCCCAATGCATTTTTATTGCTTTTTCATAAAACACTGCTGCAAATAATCAAGCATGACCATTGACATCCACAAGATTGAGTTTTAGGAACCATTAAATGAGCTTGCCCTCTTGGGAAGTTTCTTGCTCAGGTTGGTCTAAAGGTAATTATTCAGCAATTCCTACCTGTGGTTTTACCTTGTTCCTATATAAGTGTCTCAATCTCATACACTAGTAAGGTCACAGTTTCTGTCTCAATAAAAGTATACCCTAAAACAACTTATTCACATGACAAATGATGGTGGGTTTGTGTACACATGTGTGTATATCCTAACACTGGCTTTTCTTGCATGGAAATCTTCAAAATTCCAGAAATTATCAGGGTTAAATATAGCTGTTTGCACATTTAAATCCATACCTGAGAATCTAAAGAGAAATTCCTAAAGAAAAAAAAAAAAAAAAAAGTTGTCTTTCATTCTGAGCCTTTGGACTTTTCTACTTCATTTACAGAAATAGCAAAATGTAGGATGGATATGTAAGGTTAAGAAATTCAGCACTCGAGAGGCAACGGTCTTCATTGTGTTATTTGATCAAGCTGAACATCCTGTGAATTTTTAAGGCTATGCCATAGCAACAAATGGAGGGATATATTTAAGCAAGTGAAAAAAAGAAGGGAATAGAAACAACTTACAGGATACATGTATTAAGTGCAAATTATTTTTTCCACGGGAGAATTTGAAATTTTATTGAGACTGGAATGCTTCACAGCTCAACATTAACACTGCACTAGTGTTAACTGATGCTGCTAAATGTTTCTAGAGTACGAATTTAAAACGAAAAAAAAAAAAAGGTCTTTGATTTGTGGAGTTTGTGAAGTCCTTGAGCTAGATTAAACTGCAGTCTTGTGAGACCGAGTATCTCTGTGGGGGCACTTAACAGAAATGCTCAAGAAACTCATGGAAAGCTTCTCACTACTTACTCATCAAGCTATCAGAGTTAAGGATTCATGAGTACAACTAATTAATTTTTCTTTTAAATTTCTGCATGACTCATCAAAACAGGCAGGCTTTTCAATGCTGCCTCCTATTTGTAAAAATAGGATTTGCTCTTGGAAGTCCTTCATTCCTCAAGCTTCTAATGTAATTGGAATAATACAATAATTTAACTAAAACTGATGGACAAAAATCGAGTGCTTTTTCCCCCTAGTTCAATACGGTTTAAAAAAAAAAATAAATTAAAAAAGCCAAAACTAACACCTAAGTCCCTATTGCACTGAGCCAAGCTACAGAAACTTTGAAACCAAAATTTATTTATTTCAGGCTATGAAGAAGAAAGGGTTAGAAACTAGAGCTGATGCTTAACTACAGAGCTTGTGACCACAACTGCTCCAAGTACAGCGAAACCCGGTTTACAGCCACCACTCAAGGGGCTGGCAATAATTGCCTTCCTAGAAGGAATACTCTAACTAAATAAAGGTCAAACAAAATAGCCCTGGAGAGCTTAAAGAAAATTTAAAGAAGTTGCTGAAGTCAGGAGGACTGCCTGTTGGATGCATTCCACAATGCAAGTCTTGTCTATCCAGCCTTCTCCGGATGCAGAGCGGACAAAAACAGGATCGAAAGGATGGGATGGGATGGGAAGCTAACGTGCTGAAAAACCGCGAGCTGTCAGGGCTGGCCTTTTGGGATCTCCACACACAAGCTGCAATCACCCAGGTGTTTTACTAAAATGCTGATCTGACTGGCAAGCAGGAAAAGTGACATTTTTAGAAGGTTTTAGAAATACTGCGTCTGGACTACAGCTGAAGAAGTAACTGTATGGCAATTTCCTACCTGATCTATTTTGACAACAAGGTAACAGGGAAATAAGTAACTACAGGTTGGAAGAATCTTGAAAGTAACGCCACTTTTCAACTGGCTGCAAGGAACGCAGAAATAGGCTACGATCAGAGCTCTGATTTTCCTGAAAACCCAACCCCACACTTTGCTGCAGAGCCCAGTAACCCACTGCTTTCACCAAACCGAAAATTTAGAGCATCCCTATCTACCTTTTAAACTGAGAATTTTCTAATGCATTTAAAGGAAAATGCACAATTATAATCAAGGCTACGGTTCTCCTAATCTCTGTTTGGAAATGGAATTTGATTTATTGAGTGACTCCTGCAGACAGCAGCAAAGAGAAGACTTAACTGGACCATGTAAGTTGTCCAGGAGGATGCTGGAGATATGGAGGCTGAGAAGGGAACAGATTTTTT
Source organism: Calidris pygmaea (assembly GCA_003697955.1). NCBI lineage: Eukaryota > Metazoa > Chordata > Aves > Charadriiformes > Scolopacidae > Calidris > Calidris pygmaea. The sequence continues at coordinate 284,840 of QJSC01009562.1, forward strand.
TTGTCAGCTAAGACAAAATAGTCATGGGAGACACTCCGAGACTGTGAGCAGCAAGGAAGGTTTTTAACTGATTTTACTTGCAATCTTTAAGTTTCAGAGTCAACCCACAAAGTGAAATTGGGTGGCCTGCATTTCTCCAATGCAACATTAATGGTATTATTCTGGGGCTTTGTTGTTTGCATTTCAAAATTATCATCTGGAACACATTCCCATGACATAATTTCTTCTTTTTTTTTTTTTTTTGTTTTAAATGCACCCAGTGCTTTTGAAGCAGAATCCTGGTGCTGAGTAGGTTGCATTGCAAATCCTTCGGCTGCGTGATCATGAAACATAGGGCCACGTCTAGGACATCTTCCAAGCTGGGCAATGGCTCCTGCTTCCAGCACGACTCCGTTCTCCTTCCTGTCGGAGCATTTCTGGAAAGACCACGCGCACAGCAAGCGATGCGTGTCCTTCCCAATAGGGATTCATCTACACCACTCAATGCTTTCCATACAGCATTTTGGTGAGCTGGAGACAAACTAAGTTGAGCGCTAGAATATTAAATGATTCTCAGCTCTCAGATAACAGCAGCCTGCCTTTATTGCTGGCTGCGTTGCAGGATGAACTATGTTAACGACTAGTCTATGCCCATCTCTGGACAGGATGAGGCAGGAGTCTTATCATGGTGGGAGATGCTGCTATGATTAGGACCATTGCTTAAATGAGCGTGTCTTATTTGTAGCTGGATCAGATTTCACTATAAGTTACCACATGTTAAAAAATAAAGGTCCTGGCAGGCATGTATCCTATTCACACAACGCCCCTCGCTAATTTTGCCATTAAAAAAAATATCCCAGAACCAATGCCATTAAAAGCCCAATAAAACATAATTTAACAAAAAAACCCCCAAAACTCAGGCATAGTTTACTGTGATTTGAGAAGAACTGTGCCTGATTTTTTTTTTTTTTGGTTAAATTATCCTACTTCTGAAATCACCTATTTATCCTGCAGAATTTCTGCAAGCAAATTTAAAACCTAGAAAATGAACAGACAGACTTTTTAAACTGCCAAAGTGACCTGCAACGTCTCGTACATTTCAGTAACACTTCAAAAGCAGCTCCAAAAAACTCACTGCTGCAAAACACTTAAAAACTCCCCTGGACAGTTTTTATTCCACAGTGCACCACCTACAGAGCTTGAGAAAAGTCCAGGGTACCGAGGTAATACAGAAGTAACCTCTTAACTAGTTCAGTCATCAATAAATCCTATGAACTAAAGATGATTATGAATAACAGAACATTAACTTTCGGATTCCTGCTGTCTTTTGGTGGAACATGGAACAGTTCTACAAAAACTCCATGACTGCCAATATAATAAGCAACTAATATAAACAATCAAAGTCTTAACATTACTTCTGTTTCATCATTTTTAACAACTTCTAGGTTCTGCCTGTACCAAGCTCTGGAGTTTTTAGCCCGGCTCCAGGGGTACAGGCTGGGGTAAACACACTGCCAGCAAAGACCCAATTTCAAGAAACACTCACATCCACAGAGCTGTTTAATCCCAACTTTAGGAGCCAGAAACCAAAAATATTCTCTGTCACATAAAAAGACATATTAAGAGGCTTTAGGAAAAAAGGACTCAGAGTTTTCAACTGCAACAACGTCAGCAAATTATTATTATGGCTTGAAGCTACACAGGGACCGAAGGTCCTTACGGCAGCTCGATCCCACCCTTGCAGATCTATTTCTCCCGTACCCTATGACACCATGGCTCATCCAAAAGCTGCACCATTGTGGGAGCGCTGCTGTGAGCTATCTGCTTGGAGCAAGAGGCGAGCTACAGATCGTCACTCTTTGCTGTTCTGATCGTCATTAAGGTCGGCAGGGAATTCTGCACCAGTATCTGGGGGTTCCTGTGGGGCTGGGCTGCGCAGCGCAGCTGCGGGAGAGGGGCTCTGCTCCTACCTCTTTGGAGTTTTAGGACCTCTTTACAGCCAAGGGGAAAATTTGACCCAAAATAATCAGTCTTACATCACTAAGCATTTCTAATCTTTAATACTCATGGTAGCAACAACAGCTGTACGGTACCAGACAGTAAAGAGACTTTCCCTCTCAAAAGGTCCTTGCGTAGAAGGAAGAGTGAGTATAAGCCAAATAAGCAGGTCCCTCTGTTACTCCCCAGGAGGCACGTCTTACAGAAGACAAAGTGAGGAGGGGAAAAAAAAAAAAAAAGTCACAAGTTAAACACATTTTGCTTTGAGGCCTCTGTACACAGGACAAGGCAGGAGGATCTGTTAAAGTCAATGCTACCCATTAGCTAGAACAGAATAACCCTTAATATAAATATCCTCCAAGACACTGTTGTGCCAAGAAGTTGCACTTCCAGGTGTGGCAGCCACTATCTAAATGCTATATATCTTATTAAATGACCCTCTAACAATACACACGTACCGAGCAAATAACACTACAGAGCCAATCCATTCTCCTCTTCCCCCCAGGCTCTCAGCGTTATGGCACGCAACTTCCATTTAGACATCGAGTGTGTTGCAAAACAAAGCGAGTTGCACTTAAAGAACTTTCAGCTGAGCTATTCTCTGTAACCTGACGTCTTAACGTGCCCACGAGCACAGTGCTCCCTGAACCACCAGCTCAGGAGAATGATGGCTCCATGGCATACTGTGGAACATAAAAAAAGTTAAAACAAGTAAATAACAAAACACTACCGTTAAAGCTAGCTTGGTGCTCAGATGTTCACAGACTGCACAAAGTTTCTCAGTTAAAGTTTTTCTGAGAAGACAGGAGCAATTCTAATCTTGAGGAAAAGATGTGAAAGCTGCAAGAAGCTCTACCATAACATGCAAGTCTTTAGGGCTCCATTTTAGAATACTGAGTTTAGATATAGGCACTAGTACCAGCCCATTTAAAGGTAATTTGCCTAGAAGTAGCAAAACACAAATATAAATACAAGCACCTTTAGCTTAACTTCTTTAGGATAGAGATGGCCTTTTGCTGCTGGTATATACAGCATCGGTGCTTTGGAATTTCCATGCCTTGACCAAAGATATATATATAAAAGGAATAACAACAGATGAAAAAGAAGAAAGAAGCAGAACTGCCTACAAACCTCTCAAACAACCAAACTGCCATAACATGCCAGGTAAAAGAGCTAGAGGACTCCATGGCTGGAGGACTACGAGGACTTCTTTCCTTTACACAAAGGCTACTTGTTCATTTTAATTTGACTGCAACCCTCAAGATCCAAATGTCACTTTTAAAAAGCTCAGCTAAGTCATTAAGTCACTGTCCTGGTTTCAGCTGGGATAGAGTTGATTTTCCTTCTAGCGTTTGCTGTGTTTTCAGATTTGGTGTGAAAGGAATGTCAGTAATGCATATGGTTTTAGTTGTTGCTAGGTGATGTTTATACTATTCAAGTATTTTTTTCCAGCTTCCAGCTGAGAATAAGCATAGACAGAACAATGGAATGGCCAATGGAGTGTTCTGTACCATAGACATCATGGGGTCTGTGGGGTATATAAGTGGGGGGTGGCCAGGGGGTGGGAATCTGTGATTGCTGCTCAGGACAAGCACCGACCAACTCACTGGGTGGTGAAAGTGACCTGTGTTGTATTGCTTTATCTTGTATATGCTATTAAACTGTCTTTATCTCAATGAGGTTTTTTTTTCCTTCCTTTCCTCTCCTTTTCTGCATCTTCCCCCTACCCTTCTTGGCGGGAAAAAGGGGAGAACAGTGTGAGTGGCTGCATGGTCCTAGCTGCCAGATGGGTTTAACCC
>QJSC01009562.1:291115-299303 GCA_003697955.1 Calidris pygmaea
GATCCTCCAATAATACTTTACAGGTACTAAAATGTAATATAGAGGAGGTTGAAAACTAGCACCAAGAAAATAGCTGGTATTATGCACACATGAAGTCTTTCATTATTGTATTAGTAGCACAGAAATATACACGTAAAGTTCCTGTCTATAATTCTATTTTTTTCCAAGGAAGAAAATAAAATAACAAATAGATAGAAGTAGCCCATTATATTTTTTTAACGGTCAATGGCGACCTATTACAATTCAACAGAATAAATTTGCTGGTTTACATTATTGCTAATAAGCAAAATATTCTGTGGATATAAAAAGATCTTTTTTTTTTTTAATACTTCACTTCCAGATGCTAAATGACGAAACAGACTCCGCTTATTCAATAGGAAGGATTCGGAGCTCCTTTAGATGAGTGCACATGAGCAGGCAATTCAGTTTTTCATGCAAACAGAGCATCAGTCATGTTTCCTTACTGGGAAAATAGGTCTTGTCATGAAAAGGAATAAAGGTGGGATCGTATACAGCACCCTCAACACAGATACGATTACATCCAATTTCAGAACAAGATTTAAAATATTATTTCTAATAAAAGCACTCGGTGCTTCTGATGAAAAATAAAGCAAGGCAAATCCAAGTATTACCGAATTCTTCCTGTGACACTGCAACTCTCTGCCGGAGCAGCGGGCCCTGCTTCTGCGAGAGACGCGTGCTCGCTCGCACACACGTCGTTACCGGGTTTTATTACACAATTTTGATGGCGACATATTATTTTGAGATGATCTTCATAAATTTTGCATTAAGGTAGCTGTGCCAGTACCTGGAATTGATTCAAAATGCTTAAGACACTCAATTACTTTTTAACACTGTTACCCGATGTAATGACATATCTGCTATTTCCCTTGCATTTGATGATGCAACATCATTGTAATTGATTCATTTTCTCAATTAAATAAAGCTACTGTGCTTTCCTCTATGCGAATGCCACAGAGACTCCCCAGTTAGATGTATTACCTATTTTCCCTGCCTCAGATATATTGCTCGTAAGGCTGCACTGTGCTCCTCTGTTAACTCCACTAGAAAATGCAACGTTACAGTCGTATTTTTCAAGTTCTGAACAGCAATGAACTTAGCTGTATTTATATTAGGCATATTTTTCACTGTTAAAACTATGTTGTTTACCTTTTCCGAGATCACATTATTGGGCAGGCGCTGCAACTATAAACCAAACCTAACTGATGACAACTTTACAGTCAGTGCTTCTCCTTTTGCACACAGTTCATGAAAAAGTGAAGCATCCAGTTTTATAGCACATTAAGAACAGTTTTAAAAGTACTCAACATAAAATGTTTTATCTTCCTGTTCACCAACGCTCCTTCTTTTTCCCCCCCCACCCCTAACCCTCTGGTTTTCGTGCACTGCTCGGGGATAAGAAGTTTAGAAGTTTAGGAGGCAGGTCCATCCTGAGGGATCCAAGGGGAGCCCAAAAGCTGGAGCGTTTGGCGTGTGGCGTCCCCCGTGCGATGCTCAGAACATCGGGGGACCAGGACGGAGACTGTCACTGCCACGGCTTTGCACCTCCCAGGAAGAATTTCAAACAGTGCAATGGTAGCAGTAACACGGGTGAAAACGCTGCTTGAAAGGAAGACAAAGAAGGCATGGTGCGTGTTTTAAGAGTATCAAACCACATCATTCTGACCTCAGAAAAAGTCACTTTAAGGCTCTCACCCTCAGCCACGCCAGAACAATGTACCTAAGCCCCCGATCTGCTCAGCGCTGGAAAATCCAGCCGGTGAGAAGGTTTTGAAAGGTTTTCATATGCAACCAAAACTGCACAAAGTTGCAGCATTAGGTCAGATTTGATATTTTTGAATCTGTATTGTATTTGCTCTGTTTTTTCTTCTCTACTTACTGCATGTGACAGTTTATAATTGAAGAAGCAAGGAAAATGACAAATAAATCTATCACATTAACGGCCTATTTCTCAGGTCATGAAATATCAGTGGTATCTGGATAAACTACTCCATAAAGCACATTCTCCAAATGGCATTTTTTTTAGATTGGTTAAAAATGCAGAAGTTTGCCTCCTGCTTCATCTACTATTTAATGAATGCCTCTGGTTATGAACAGCAACTTTTGACAGACCATCAGGTTATATTTCTGTCTCCATGGAGATACTTTGGACGGGCAGTGGCTGAGAAGACCTCTACCATCCCTTTCACATTATATTCTCAAGCACAATCAACGGAACTCAAATGAATCCACCCCGGGTAACTTAGAGGAGTCACTGGCTACAGCTTTAATTTTCACTTTTACTCTCTGGAATTAGGACTTGCCCTGGAGCTCTTGTTTGAGAGATTTGCAGGTGACCCAGGGTTAGATCTTCCCATATCAGTTAACAAATTTTCTCTTTATATATATACTGCTTTTCAAGCTATTGATATTTTTTTTTAGTAGAAAAATACATATACCAACAAATCATACAGTTATGATTTTTAAGGGAGGCTTCACAGTAGAACATTTCTTTTCCTAATCTAGGAAACTGTGGATTTTAGAAGTACATATAACTTATTTTCAATCATTACGAATGAGTGTTAAGTTTTATTGAACAGCAGAAATGACAAATATTGTCTCCTACTGACAAACGACCAACAAACGCTCGCTTTGCCTCCGCCCTGATATAAATGGAAAAGGAATATGTAAGCAAACTGCATTTCCACATGGTCTTTACCACCATGGGTTTTAGTCTCCCTCTGGAATGAAAGCATGATATTCAGACATATTTTACAAAGTCTCGCAACATAGAATGGTTATACTTCTGAAAAAAGTCAAAGCCAGTAAGGCTGACCCCCCTCTAATTTGTTCCTGACATTCTGAACATCCCTCCTCATCCCAATCTGTGGATTTTGCAAATGGCAAACTCCAATCACTGTCACAAAAGAGAAGACAAAAAAAGAATAAAAATAATTTCAGAAGAATAAAAAAAAAGACAATTCACAACAACCTTAATATTAAATATATTCTTACAATTATATTACGCTGGTTTTCCCAGAGGTCTACAAACAAATTTATATAAGGAGATTATTTCATCCACCATTGAACTGCAGCCACTTCTCACAGAAATCTGTTTATCAGAGTTTAGTAACACAATTCAATAAAGTGGGCATGAAAAACTACACACTGTTGAAATTACAGAGGGAGTGTAAGAAGCCAACAATAACTACTACCCTGGAGTAGGACCAGGGTGCTAATGGCAACCCATTCCTCAGTCAGCGGGAACGTGGGACAAGCAAGTCTTACGAAAGACAGTAAATTTAGCAAACTGCTGTTTAAGACTCTGTTTGAAGTATCACAAAAAGTGCAGTAAGAAGAACAAAGGGTGGTCAGCCAGAAACCAAATAAAAGAGCTGGGTTTAATTCTAACCAGTTATTGCTAAATGTCACCCATGTTTACCACATTTAGTGAAATGACCACTGTGGTAATAGAGAGGAACATCAGGAGAATCTAGAGGACACGACGAATGGTCATAACTGAACAGGAATAATGTCCTGATGGTAGCAAAAAAACCCTCCAAAAACCAAAAGGACACACACCATAGTGGGATGTCCAGGGAGGAGGACAGTCTGAAGACACACCAAGGTTCCTCTTGCCCCATGCAGCGCCATGTCCAAGCCCAGGAACTGGAACCCCAGAGAAACTTCAAAGAAAAGCCACAAAACCAGCCAGAAATCTAGAAAGGAGAGACTGAAAGAACCTGAAAGACTGAAAGAAAGGTCTTTAGATAACCACCAATGCTCCTGCACCTCTTCTCCATGCTCATTACACACACAACTACCGCTATACCCTGCAGTGAGGAAAATCTTTCCAATAACATAGGAGAGGAGCATATTATTTAAGGAAAGAAGAGAGCCTCTAAAACCAGGAGCACTGAAGAGCAGCAGATGAATAACCATCAGGACTGTCCCTCCACCACTGCAAGACCCTTCTAGCTTGAAAGGAAACAGCTAAACATGTCAACGGTTAAAACCTGTCACTGGAACACATCCAGAAAAAGCTGAGCTTTCTCTGATGAGCCACAAAATCAATTGAGATGGCTACACGTGACACAATTCTAGAGACATTTGAAAGGAAATTACCCAAAGAGCAAAAAATTGGGTATACAAGTGGAGTTTTCTAACTAAATTGAGGTGCTGAGTAGGTTTGGGCAATGAAAGGCACCACGCTATGCAATGAGCACCCTCTCCTATGTCATTCCTCTGCCCAAAACAGGTAATGTTGCATTCCCTTGGGAATTAAACCCTTGGCTCTATGGGGCTGGCAGAAAAACAGCTGCTGTGGAAGGGAAACACCTGCCTAGACCTCAAAATCATTCACTCTTACTCTGGCCTTTGAGGCTTCTCACTCCAGTGAGCAACCATGGCCCAGCAGAGGAGGACGAGACGGTCGTGTGTGCTCCTATAAGGCACATTGGAAACAGCCCTCAGCCTTTGGTGGAGACCCCATTATCAGCAATTCATGGATGTAGCAAAGAGTAAATTTTGGGACCACTAGGTCCACCTCCAGAAGTGCCTCACAACCTCACAGACCCGTGAGGAACAGGTTTAGAGCCACAATTAGTATTTGAGCTCTTCCAGATGGCACCCTGGGTAAAGGAAACAGGCAACACGGAGCAGGGATCTGCTGCACCCTTGCCCCTTCAGCTCCAGTTCCTGGGTGAGCTGGGAGGAATCACGTCTCCTCCTCACCCCAGCCAAGACATCCTGCTCAGACTGCAGAAGATGTAAATTTTCAGTAAATCCAATACTTGCTGACAGTTTGCAAATGGCCACCTAAAACAACCAACCACACAAATCAATCCTCCTACTGCCATCCTTCTTCCGAGGGAGAGCCGCTCTCCCGGGTTTAAGTTTGCTTTCAGGCAAGTCATTCAACGGCATCAACTGCGGGAAGATGTTTCCTTCCAAGCACTGTAAGAACATCTCCCACTCCACAGAAGCACCAACTCATGCAGGAGATCCTTACATATTTGCAAAAATCTCTCAGAAGAGATCTCAATATTTCCTCCTGGACGGTTTTTGTTTCCCCTCCTGATTAAGTAGCTCTCGTGGCAAACAAACATCATTTCGTTTCAGGATCTCGCTCAACTTCCGCAGCCAAAAGGTCTCAGCACCATCAGTCCTGTGCTGTGAAGGCGAGATCACAACTGCACCGAGCAACAAAAGGGCTCGTTGCATTAAGCCTTTTCCTTATCCAAGAGATTGCGAAGGGTGAAAACACCATAACTAACTGGAAAACACAAAATTCCATCCCGACCGCAAAGACGCACCCATGGGTCGTTATCTGCAGTAGTTAATTTTCCCACTGTAGTACACTGAAGTATTCACAGGTTTGAAGCTGGTGTTGGTGGAACCTGGTGGGAGGTTTTACACAAGACAAGGGAACAGGCACAGGACACGTCCTGGAAGGAAGGTAACAAACCTCAGCCCAACCCCTGGTCCCCCAGAGCGCCTGGAATTGCAAGGGTTAGAAAGCAAAAAAATACACATCCGTCTTTCAAGATCATAAGCTAATAATCCACTCCGAAAACATATTAAAAACATATTAGAACATATTCTAAAATCAGTATTTACTAATTACCAACATTTCCAAGCTTGAACATATTATTCAAACATCAATTTTACATTAGAAAAAAAAAAATCAGACAGAAAGTTTAAATTAAAAAATATAAGTGTCTTTCTACTTCAGATTGCTAACAGATTTTTTGCTAAAGTCTCTCCATTTTCAAAAAAGAAAACACCCCTGGAAAACCTAAAACTAAATTCAAATTTTACAGCAAGTTTCTAATAGACAAATCAAATTTAAGTTCAAACTTACTTCTGGCTAAGGAAAAAAAAAACCAAAACAAAATTTATGTGAAGTATTATTATCTCACGAGTGCTATATGTAGTGAAACCTACGTTAAGAAATTGGTAAAGAGTTTAAAATAATAGCAGATGACTTAAAATATTGTCAGTGATTTCTGGAATACATTATAAAAGCAAAAATATTTGCACAAATCTATCATATTTAAGATATTACACAATAATTTAATTCACTATTTTGGCACTAGCATTTGAACAGTGTTTAATGTCTTTTAAATGGTCAGATATAATGATCTATGTGGAAGCAAAACCACTTCTTTCTTATGAGGAAACGTGCTGTAACCAACCCTCAATTTTTCCTCACAAAATAAATGAATGCTTAAAGGATGTTTCTGTCAATTGAAAAAACAACAGTAAAATGGCTACTTTACATGCCAAGTTAAACTAAATATTTTTTTCCTTGACAACCTGCTTACATTTAAATGAAACCAGGCCAAATTTGGTCAATAGTATGGATTACATATAACAAAAAGAATCTTAGACCATGTTAATACAGGGATCAGAAAGCAGCAACTTCATTTAAAACCATGCAATTATTTAGCAAACTAAGATACAGCAAATAAATTAATCTGTTTTAAATGGAAGCGCTTGCACAGTAGCTTTTTTGACCTATAATTAAATCTTACTTGTAGAAATCACAGCGAGGGTAGGATTTGCTGATGAAAGGATAAAAACAATCTCGTACAAAAGAAAAAAAAACAACCAACCCAGCTTTGGTATCAGAAATAAAATAAATTAAATAAAATAAAGAAAAAGGAACATTTGCAAAATCTTTTCCTGCTGAGAAAAAGAGCCGTGTCCCAAAGCTGGTGTAAGTCTGCATTGTCCCCTGGTGTCCCCGGAGCAGAACTGATTTGCTCCAGCTGAGGATCTGGCCCAGCGCACGCAGCACATTCTGCACCGTCCCCCCGGTGCTTTTGCTGTGCTGGGGTTTGGGAAAAGTACAGACCTTTCCCTAACAGGAGGAGCAAAAAGCAGATTTCTTTCACCAAGGAATTTTTTTTGCCGGTGTATTATAAAGCAAACCAGTGGCAAGTCTAGAGCGAACGCTTTCTTGGGCTATAAAATTTCCTATTATCCACTTATGCTTTCTTTGCAGTGGGATTTAAGAATGCCTCTTCCTTGAGACGAGTAATATGTCATCATTTTGTTGAACTAACAGGCCTGACAGTCCTGTCTCCCCGAGTTAGAGACAGCAGCGCTCTGTGCTCGCACTGCCGGGAAAAAGAAGGTGAAAAAGCTGGGAGAATAAAAACAAAAAAGAAGGGTAAAATCTAACTATAACCTAAATTCTTCACTGATTCGTCCCCATCATTTATCGTGCTGCAAAAATAAACTCCTTATATTGAAAAAGACCCTTAAATTAAAGTCTCTCTTACTTTCACTACATTTTGAAATAACTTATTTGAATCCTTGGATTATCTATTTTAACAAATATCATCTTCTGTATTCATCATTTCTCCCGTCCTTTTGATCTTTTTTTTTTTTTTCTACTTATCATGTTCTTTATTTGAAACAGATTTTTAACAGATAATCTTGATCGTTATAACAATATCTTGCTTGCATTTTATTCAAATAATTCTTAAAAACAGCTTAAAAAGCCGTTTGGAATAACATCAAGCTCTCCATCAATCAAATGAAAAAATTCCGCTGGCGGTTGTATAAACATCAGATCAACTCTGATGTCTTCAAGGATTTCAGAGTGAACCATAAAAAACTCCATTAACTTCTGACAAAGAATGCAAATTAATCACAACATGGGGTGAAATGAAATTAAAGGCTCTTTTCTAATCAATGACAAGGCAGGATGAAATATTTGGTCCTCTCCGCGTTCAGGCTGCCGGGATGCTCGCGCCTTTTTTTTTTTTATTTTTTTTATTTTTTAATTTTTTTTTTTATTTCCCCGCACATCCCAAACGTGAGGTGCAAGCGGAGATTTACCCGGGGGTGGGGGGAGATGCTGCTTAGCCCTCCCCACCCCTACAGCTATCTGCTTACAAGCCGCCCAGATTCACAAAACACACTAATCATCCGAATCTCAGGTGCATCCAATTTGTTATTCACACTCTCCCGGTGCCAGTGAAAAGCCTGGCGTAGACAGATGCACCAGGAACCTTAAATGACAGTTTTGGCCTCCGGAAGTGCGATCGCTACAGCAAAATCTAGTACAGCCTCCAGGTGAAATGTCTGGAGCTCCATATGGAGCAGGGAAAATTAACAACAAGATGAAAATCGCTCTAGCAGCGGGGAGCCGGAATTTAAAAAAAAAAAAAAGAAA
>QJSC01009562.1:299359-446859 GCA_003697955.1 Calidris pygmaea
TCATAATCCACACTTTCCCGTAGCTGATTAAATCCTCGGCAGCTGAGTACTGCCTATTTCTTTGGAATATTTCCCTAATGGATGCAGCGTCCTTTTAACATCCTGCTTTGTATAAAGTTTGACTACAAGCCGAGAATATTTAGCGGGCAATTCTTTTCATTTCTCCTAAATTGCATTATCATTAAACAAGTCATTGCCCCCATCGCGTTTTTATGCAATATACTGAATTTGAATCTACGTGATTAACTGTACGTCTCGCAGTTTGTTCAGCCGCTGCACATCTTTGGGGTTCCATCTTCAAATTTAATTAAATATACTGGGAGGTGCCATGGCATTTTGGTGTTACGTTTTGGGGTTTTTTTTATAGTTCATTCTGCAAAGACATGTAAAACCAAAATCACCTATATTAAATTTGAATTTTTAAAAGGAATTTGAAACTTATTTTCCCTCTGCACCTTCTTTGGACACCTAAAAAGCCGGACAGACTACGGGCAAGCAACTGGGGTGGGTGAAAGGGGTTTCCTTTCATTTGTAAATGTTTACATAGGAAAGAATTTTATTCAAAATAGTCTGGTTTCTGCACGTGCGTGTGCATGCACCATTCCTGTTAGTTTTAATAGAGTTATGCAAACGCATCAGGGGAAGACTATACCCTTCAGTGCTTACGTTTGTATCTATAGAAAATCCTACAAGCATCATACCCCGCCACTTCCAAAAGGAATTTTACATTACAGCAAGCAATACCACGCCAGGAAAGCAAACAACAAAACAATCAAAAAACTTAACAGTTTCAAAAATTTACTACATTTTAAGGATTAGAGTTTCCTGTGCAAACTTTTTGTAGTGGAAAAGTCTGTTCTGATCATTTCTATTTGTGATTTCCTTGTTCAGATGGCTACAATTGCTACAGATTCTGAAGTTAGCTGCATATCAAGACAAAAAAAAAATTAAAGTAACTCCAAACACACCCACAAGAAACTTTACTTACATGAGCTGCTTGAGTGCTATCAAGATAAGACTATATTGTGAACATTAAGACTAAATAACCACAGTGTGACAAACAGGAGCTAGCAAAAGAAACACTCATTAAAAATGTGGAAAATGAGAAGTAGTAAGTTCTATCATTAAAATATTCTACTGAAGGCCAGAAAAAAAATATAAAAATCATTCTTTAGTTTTACTGGCATATTGCAAGAGTCCTGAATTTCCACACTGCAATGATTCCCCCTATAAATCTTATTCATTTAAACTGAATTTACACACACCATTTGTCTGTGTCTTAAAGATAGAGAAAAAGGAAAAAAAAACATATTTTTTTTTTTCCCCCAGCTACAGCTGGAGACAAACACTCATTTGCAGGAAATTTCAGGTGTTCTCAAACATGTATTCATACTTTCCATTTTTAGAGAGAAGTAACTTCAAGTTGTTTAGGGACAAATTCTGCAAACACACATACGATTAGCTTCAATCACTGGAATCAGCCCACTGAAGTGAGGAGGATTTACTCAAGTGAGTGACTGCAGGAGCAGGCCCTTACATTGGGAGATAAATAGGTATTTAGACACTTAAAAAAAACAACCTACTAATTATCCCCCAACTCAGAGTGGGTTTCTAAGGGTTCTTGTGACCAGCTATGTAAGTACATGTCTAAAATACATATTCTTCACATAAAAATCCTTATCAAAAGCAGTTGCTTGAAAAGCTTAATAGCTACATTTTAAAGTTTCAACTCCTCAACTGTTTTACATTAAAAAATATATACAATTTCATGGACTACTGACTTGCCAAACATTCTTTTACAAACCCGATCAGTTTTTTAATTAGAATAGCAAAAAAAGCATCTTAACCTAGCAATCATGTTTTGCTCCCAATTCAGAAAACAAATTTTTGTCTAGAATCATACATAAAGTACGTGCTCAAACTTCCTTCCCCAAGCTCCAACACTTCTGCGAACAGAGGGTTATCTTAAATCCTACCCTATGTCACCTTTATTTAGTGTTATAATACAGTGCCTACAATGAACATCAACACGCTCAACGAGCACCAGCGACTATGCCAACGTGTGGAGGACACTTCAACACAAGAGCTTCTTTTTCAGTCCTCTCTCAAAGGAGAGGGTACATCTTAACATATGGATAAAATACGCAAAGTATGTTCTGGTAACCGGCTACAGCTTTTCCAGTCAGTAAACATTTTCCATAGGAGATGAGAAAGCGAAAAAAAAAAAAATCAGTGTATTTCTAGATACGCAAAATCTTTGCAAGTCCATAAAAGTGTCAGGAGAATTTGCTTAAAACAGCTTATGAAAATGGGAGAGAGAATGAGTCCCAGCCTATTATTCAATAACCATGTTTGTGAGGCATCTGCATAATCTAACCATGCATAAATTAGTATGTGTATTACAACAGTTATTTGCATAATAATAGCAAGTTAATAGATGCTTAAAGAGCACAGACCAACACCACCTTTAAATCAGACATGCCTCCAGGCACTCTGATCTGTATAGACCAAGATGCAGAAAACACTGTTCATAAAACATAACAAAAACATAAAAATCACATTGAAATAATTCATTTTAGTCCCTGGACACTTCACTTTTTCCCCTCTCCCAGGAAAAAATAATTTGAGGAACTACAGAATAGTTTGTTACTGTGAATTCTAACATCCATCTTGCGATAGGAATTGAGAGTAATCATCAAACCTATTTCTGGATTGGTTGTTTTGTTCAGAGCTTAACGTTTTTTCAAGCACACAGACAAAGTAAAATATGACATGGTAACGCAGGGCCCAGCACTGGCCTAACCACTGACACCAAAGATGGAAATAGTTTCACCACCAACTTTGGTGAAACTGAGTTAGGTCAGTGGAAAGTTAGAAAATGCCAGTATCTAAATAAAATACTAATATTAGGTCGTCTTAAAAGGGAGAATCCAGATCTCCCTTAAGTATTCCACTCACATTATATTTTTGATTTGAGAAGATTTTAGACGATTGTATCATTATTCAAAATTGAGATTAAAAATGAAAATATGAAAAAGAAGTAGATACACCTTCTTGCTTCAGAAGCACTGGTGTACATACTGGATTATTTTTTAATCTCACAACAAAAACCATCATTAACATCATCATAATTTTCATTGTCTCCAGGGAAAGAAAATCTAGAGTTTGGAGAACAAAAAAGAGGAAAAAAAAAAAAATCAATAGAGACTTCTAAATGACTCCTTCAAGATACCACTTTTCAATTTAACAGGACAGATTTATTTGTATGTGGCTCAAATGTTCACAATTGCTCTCTGCACCTTCATACATAGGAATGAATGTCACAGTGGCAAACAGCAGTAATGAACAATCTTACCTGAGGATATGGAAACCTCCCAAGAGCAAGCTGGGAAAGGAAATAATATTTGTCTAGTTATATAGATTTGCATGGAGGGCACATTTTCTTAAAGAGAGAAAAGTACTCAACTCTTACTATTGTATAAATTGGAAAATGTTAGCAAAAGTAATTTTGAAAACACACAAATAGCTGTATTTAGAATGGAGTCATTCACAACAATTACCCCTTGTTTCTGAATATTTCTGTATTCCTCAAGCTCTTTTGTCTGTACCACCCAGTAACACCGTTTGATACCCAACTTCCTGAGGACTCTCTAAATTAAACCAGTTCAGCCTCAATAGCGAGGCCAACGACACTGACCTTTACTGATAATTATCTGCACTGAACAGGTATTGCAGAGCATGCACTGAACTCCCAAAGTCCTTCTGTAACTGGCTCAGAGTGAAATCTGGGTTATATGGCTGAGATTTGTTTCTTTATCGGTGTCAAACCCAGTGAGGAACCTGTGAGAGGGGCATCTGGAGAGAGATCATTGCACCTGCAAAATGATGCTTCCGTATTCTTCAGATCTGCTTTCGATTGCACATGATATAAACTGGATTTGCTGCCCACACTCTTTTATAAGTAATATAATTGATGCGTTACTGGAGTATCTGCTACTATCAGTATTAGACCCAACAATGACATCATTGTTGCCACAATGCTATAGGTAATAAATATTCCATGATAAATTCTTCGTACAAGCCTTTAGATTTTCCCATTTGGTATCTGAACCTTGGAAATTATTTCAGCAAAATACAACTAGTTTAAATTACTTTGTCTACTATTCAGTGAGGGACAAGGGTTTTTAGACACAGCCTCCTCCAAAAGGGTGTTCAGAGCAGCTCCATTCTGACCTGCTCTCTGCATAAGCCCACAGAAGACCCATGGTCAGATGAGCTTTGTGAATCCTTCCCTTAGCAACCTTCAGAAGGAGGTCTACCAAAAACGTTATGGATGCGCTACTATCATTGATTTATCTGCATGATAAACTAAGTATGTTCACATCAGACTGAGCAACAGCATCAATGCCGAAGGTCTAAGCCATCATGTCATGTCCTGCAAAGGCTAAACCACACGTCAGTGCTGGGCGAAAGCTGTTTCATGGCACAGCTATTGCCACCAATACCTGAGCTCCTTAGTGCCATGGTTACTTGACCTGGCCAGATTGCAGCTGAGGCTACGCGCTGACCTACGATGAAATTTCAGCCTGGCTGGCAGCACAAAACTCTCCCAAGTATGAACAACAAGGCACAGACAGAGACGTAGCAAGGTGGGGAACTGATGGGGCAAAGACCAGTCGACATACTCGAGCCTCACCAGTTCAGGAAAAAGGTCCTAGTACCATACTAGCCATTTGGCCATGAGCCTTCACAAACGCAGTAGCCTCCCTTCAGATCCCCAGAAGAAAGACCCTACAAAGCATTTGTGTAAGAGAAGTGTGCAAAAGAAACCCAAAAAGAGGAATTTTTTTGGTGACTACTCTTAAAAGAAGTTCTGCAACAGTGAGATAGTATTTGTCCTGAAAACCTACAGACGTAGTGAGTGGGTTCTAAAAGAGCTACGCTGTTTGGACCCTGAATTCTTACTGCACAGACACATCACAACTACAGGAACTGCACAGCTAGATTTCCATCCATCACTGAAAAATTACCCCAATCATTCCTAAATATCTCATCAGTGGGAGTTTGCATAATGACTGAGGAGGAGCCTTTATGGTCTGCACCATCAGCACAGTGTTGGCCAAGGACCCCTAACAGCAGTAAGCAACCAGGCTTACAAGAGACATTGGAATAGGGAACAACATGAAGATGACAAGTGAGATCTCTTCAAGTTCTCCAAAGTGATACAACTTAAGCTAGATTCCTCCTCTGGGTTTCTTCTGTGCTTTGCCTTCCAGGTTTGCCTTTAAGACTCAAGTTTTTGGGGTGAATTCTGCCTTTCAGCTTTGTTTTTGGTGCAGCATTGAGCACAGTGTTGCACTTTGCAGTGAATTCATCCTCGTACCAAACCAACCTGAGCTAGGCAGGCTTGATCGCCATCCTTTCTATCACTTGCGTCTGGTTCACAGCTTCTTCCAGCTCAGGGTGTCAACTCCTGTCACTCTCTGATGGCAGGCCCTCAAATACACTGCTAAATGGTTATGCAAAGATCCTATCTTTTCTGTTATGCTCAGTCTTAAGGACCAGGAGCTACTAAAACACCCCTTTTCATCTTCTCTTCTTTTGGGAGGTCCATCCTTAACTGCCAAGAAACGGCTCCAGATCCTAGGAGGGACTGCTGTTGTGAGAGCCTATAAATGCCTAGAAATACACCTATAAATGCCAAACACTTTTCTAAGAACAGAAGTAGAAGAAATCCTGATTTTTCCAATGACTACTGACTTAAGAACAGTCATTACAACAGCTACGGACTTGTAGGAATGCAGTATTCATCCCACTGCAGAACAGCAAGATAATTATGCACAGGGCATCCTTCTGCAGTTCTTATTTAAGCAGAAAAACGGCTGCTTCAATGATGACTTCAGACTAAGCATTTCCATTCTCAGGGACGGTTCCTCTCCCTGACCACCCCACACCTCGGCAGGGGCTCCGGAGGCAGCGGAATAATTGGGGAAAGACCAGTTTTCTGCCAGACGTAAGTACGGGGTATATAAATGAGATTTGAAGAATGCGAAATGCATCAGGAACAAGTTCTTTGGGGGTTGTTAAAAAAGAAACGCGTTTCTGGGTGAAGCTGCTCCTTGACTGAGAACTGCAAAGCAATACAGAGGGCAGACAGATGATGTGCCAGTTCTGCATCCCCCCGAACCATCACTCGATTCATCTACTCAGAGTTGTTTCCTCCCTCCAACATTGTCAAGGTATTATAAATTAAGAAACTTACCAAAGAGTATGTAATCTTCCCTGAAATAGCCTGCAGATATGTCACTGTACTAAATGTGTTTCAGATTTAATGAAGCTTTAATGTCCTTTTTAATTTTGCCTGTTTCTATATCACCAGGGGTCGAGCAAGGCAATCAGCACTCAAGAGGGTGGTTTGGTTTAAAACTAGGAAAAACTCATTTGCTTATGAGTTGCACTGTATTTTCTTAATTAAATTTACTAAGTAAAATGGTTTAAGTTCAGCCAACCAGTGACCTCTGTGTGTAGATTTAGATTTACAAATAGCGTCACAGTTAAAGTAAAGAAAAAAACAACCAAAAAACAAACAGATTAGTGCTTCACTAAAGGGATTTTCATGCTCACTGTCATCTGTCTCAAGGAAGTCATTTAAACATATGCAGCACAAGCCCAATGCAGGATACAAAAAAATGTAAATTACCAAACTAATACACTATCAGAAACTTAATCTCCTCTGCACTTACACAACAAAACTCAGGAACTTGTAATTTCGTTTTTAAGGCATTATAACAAAAATACAGTATTCACACTAGTTGGGTTTGGGAACTGAGCAGTATTTTACGTAGCTCTAGATATTAAGGAGGGGAAAAGGGAATGCTTAAACTTCAAGGAATTTAAGCATTCAAAGGGAATGCTTAAACTGTAAAAACCATCATTTTAGAAAGACCCAGTGAATTGCACTGCCAGGATGGTATGGAAATATAAATGAAAATCGGACCATATCAGCAAAAAGTTATGTCAGAAGAACACTTTCCTCCACCATTTCACTTCAGAGCAACTACACAACTGCGTAGGGGTGGGGTTTTTTGGGGTGGCAGTGCGTGTGTTGTTTTTTAAAAAACTATTACTTTCTTAGACATAGAAATAGCCCATCAGAGCACTTCAAACGCTCATCTTTTGGTGTTCAGTGAGGTTGCGTCCTGAAAAATGAAGTGCACTTCCAAGAGCAAGGACCCAACAAGGAGCCTTCTCCCAGACCGGGACGGAGGAGCAGATGGATGTATGGGGTGGTTTTAAACCAGTACTCGATAAAGTGAGAAATAATCCCAGATTATTAAATAACAGGTAGAGGTACAGCATGCATGGATGCAGATTTTTATCAAACTCTATCTAAAAAATACATAAGGGAAAGCAAAAAGAACAAGGCAGTCAGTTTTGGCAGAGGGAGGTGCTCAAACCCCCTGCACTGAGCAGCCGTAGAATGGCTGGAAAACAGCTCTAGCCTGTGCTCAAATACATGCGTTTAATGTGCAGATAAGGGAACACAGAATTAAAATAACTTGTTGAAATAATGTAATTAACAATTTTGGAACTGAAAAATGGAAATCCAGAAATCCTCACTATCAAACTGCCTTGTCTATAGCTCTCTACTTGCCTGGCCTGTTATTACCTTAGATTGGGAATAAGAATTACAACAGCGACTCGGTCCGTGTCCTGTTCAGAAAGTGACTGAGGGAAGGAAGTTCAAAACATATTTTTAGGACACTTGGGCAATAAAGTCTCCCACTTAGATTATTGTCTATGTTGTGCAAGTTGTTTTTTAATTTACAGTTATACTGAAAAGCATGGGATGTTTTTATTCTTAATTTAGACACATTCCATGTTTCTCAGCATAACTGCAAATTGAAAATAAGCACTTACAATATCACTAGTGATCTAGCTGAAGGAGGACTTTATAGTCTGAAATGTTCTAAAATTTGTTCTTAATTACTTTGCGCACATTTTACACAATTAAATTTCCATCTAAGGATTTTGCATTTAGATTGTGCACTGCAGTTAAACCCTCATTTTATGGAAAAGCAGCCGCCACTTCGGAACATTCAGACACAGGAAACTTTAAAAATCAGACTTAACTACTGGATAACATAAAATTCCCCAGGTGAAATTTCATTCCAAGACCAATTTATACATTCCTAGATAGATGGCTTAAAATCACCTGAAACTCTGCAGGGTATGGACCTTAATAAATATTAAATACCTCAAAAACTACTCTAAGATTTTTCTTGCCTTCTAATATCAATTTCACTGTCCTCTTATTGCACAGTTAAAAAAAAAAAAAAGAATCCAAAAGGATATAACAGCAATTTACCAGCGTTAAAGTGCTTCTGAGGTTAAACTGACAACAAAGAGGAACAGAAACACAAAGCATCTTGAAGTAGGGTTTCAATTAAATGTGCAGGATTTAGTAATGCAGGACGAAAAAAGAGTTACAAATTAATTTAATCTTCTGCCTATAGTTTGCAGCTGCACTCCAAAGTGTCTGGGGCTTAAGAACAAAGCCTTGAAAGGCCTCAGAGTGAGGAAAGCTTCAATTTTTAATGTATAACGCCATTAGCTGATAACTTGTGGAATCTGCGACCCCTGCGGAGGGGCATAAGCGCGGGTAACAGAGACTGATGAAGTGACATATTTGTTCATGTCTAGGACTATGAGGAAGAAGGTTATTACTAATACCGTCAGGCCCAACAGAAATATGCCCTAATAACCTTTGGGACATTCCTTGGCTTGAGCAGATGAGTTTGAGCTCTCTCTACATAAAATATATTAAAAATCAAAGCCTAATTCACCTTAATTAAAGATAATTAGTTTCACTTTGACTTCTTTTAAATATGAACTATAGTAAATGCACTGCAAACTAAAGACGGCAGACAATCACGATGAAATTGCACACTTCTTCCCCGCCACAAATCCCTCACATTACCAGGCTTTTACCACGACATCTTCAAAGGTGTCGCTCAGAATAGCGGCGCCTTTTCTAAAGGGAAAAAGGTGGGATGTCGGCCTTTCAGGGCCAATCTATGGAAATTGTCAGGTGCAGAATTCACACAAATGGTCCATAAAGACTAATGAGACTACTTGTTTGAGCAGGGAGACTTCCTGCTTATTTGTTTGCTGCAATTAGATTCACTACCTAAAGGAAAAAAAAAAACAAAAACAAAAACGTTAAATTTGGTTGTGCTGGTGGAAAAGCGGCTCAGCTTCAGCTGTTCTCCATCTCCACTGGCATGACAGAGTCCATCTATTATTACAAACCATTTAAATCCCAGGGAAAGGTGGACTCGACCGACAAACACTTCTAAATTTTTGACTTCTTAAAAGCAGCAACAGCCCTACTGCACAGTGCAAGAATAGGGAACATTAATCTATATTACCTAATCCTATATATTCTGAATAAACCAGAGCTGATGTTATATCCCTTAATTGTCCACTCATCTATCTCCTCAGGTAGAGAAGCCTATTATTTATTTCACCGCCGCGCAGGCTGCCCACAGCGGCCTAAGAGCAATTGCTGAGAAACATGATACATGGAGGTCTCAACCCGCGCAAACTGTACCTAAACTTACACTTTATTGCAGCTTAGTTCACAATCTTCACCTAATATAGGGTTACATCCCAGTGCAGCAAGCGGATAAATCATCCTGGAATATTACTCTGGCTAAGTTTAGCTGTGAGTGGAGCATATGTGCTTCCGAGTCACTGAAGCAAAGGCCCATAAAATACACTAATTACTGGAAGTTATGGTCACTGAGTGATTGATAGCGCTCTGCGAGGCAACTTCCCCCTCTTCCAGCTCTTCTGACGGGCCTCCCCCACCACACGGCAATTATTAATTCATGACCCAACCCTCAGGCACTGGTACCTTTACTTCTCATTCCGCCACCGCTAAGACGGCGACGTGGCTGGACATTGTCTGCCTTCCTCCTGGTGGCCGCTGAAGAGGGCAGACGCGGCAACGGAGCTAAGGGCTGCTGCTTGGACAAACTGCTCAAAATAGCTCAAGTTAAAAAAAAAAAAAAAATAAAAATAATAAAAATCTAGGCCAGCTTTTTCCTAAGATCAGGTTTCATGAAACACGTAATTCTGTAGAGAATGATTAAACCGACGTAAATACTCTACGATAAGAACAATTCGCATTATTGAGCAAAATTCCGTGTGTTACGGCAACTCTCCCTGTCCGAGCGATGCGTGCAAGGATTTGTCCGTGCAAATCACCAGCATCAGAGTAGGTACAGCCCTTAAAAAGCTAGTGTAACAGGGTCAGGCTTATTGCAAAAAAAAAGCACTTTTAATTTCCTTGCAGTCCTCAATCCTAAATGAAAGATGTCTGTTACTAAATAATCACACCTGTGCAGTTATCAGTGGTCCGAGCAGCGAGGCCCAAGGTCTGCTCCCAGCCATACCTCAGGAAAACCACAAAAAGGCCAGAAAAGAAACATTTTCTCCATAAACTTGGTTCCTTTTCAGGCAGAGCCTGGCCAAGAGACGGGGCTGCAGAAACCAGCGCTGCCCGAGGCCCTGCTGCCGGCAGAGAGACAACATCAACCCCCAGAGATGGCAATCCAGCATTTTCAGAAACACTTGGCTTTTCTCTAATATTAATATTATTTAGAGTGACTTGCAGCGACAGAGTGAACACCAACCATTCCTTGGTTATTAGATGGCTGGGCACAGAAGTGAAGCTTGGTTTTTTTAATTAGTTTAGAGAAGGCTGGAATTCAGTAAGAAGAAAATAAAGAGTAATTTATGACACATCTTGTTGTATCTGCTGAAATGTGCCCAGATCCATCTAATGCATTAATTTAAGAACTTGTTGAATTCTCAGTGTAGGAATAGGGACATGTTTGCTTAGTGATGAGCTCATGCCTTCTGCTACGAGCCATTCTCCATGGCTCTACCAGCATCAGCAGCATCACCACAGCAAGGCCTTTCTCAGTCTCTCCTGTTTAAACACGCAAAATGAAATTCTACTCATTCCAAGCACAAAAAAAGCAAGGACAAGTCCAGTAAGAACTGTCACTTGCTCCAAGATGCCTCATTTCAGCCAAGTATTTTGTTACAACATCCAGACTCCTGCTCTGCGTGGAAATTAAATGCAAATTTTCACTTCCCTTTTAAGCTTGACCCTTGCCATCTTCTGATGGGCTATTTTAATTAATATTCCTCCTGCCTCTACTCAGCGTAGCTTTCGACACTGTAGGTCACTGCATGGTCCGTGTCTGCTTCCAGCAGTCACAGAAACATTCACAGTAGCCCTTTCTACCAAACCTTCACCAAGTCTCCAGTATCACTACAGAAACTATGTGGGACCGCCAAGCTTTGGGGCTGAGATTTCTCCCCCCACATTCTACCTGCTATTGTTTAGGTGAGGGTTGAAATTGATGAAAGACCAACCACAACATTCACACAGAAGGGAAATCCTGCAGAAGGCGAAATCATGGTCTGCAGGACCTCCTGCAGATCAGCTCACAATCTTGATCTTGAACCATTATCACTTCAAAGCTGCTGATAGTGACTGATCACACATTTTAGACTCCTTAAAAGGAATTCTTCTGAAACCTCCCTCCTTGACCAGATTACATATACGTGAGTCTTTCTATCAGTTTTATGCAGTTAAACATCTTAAAGATTTAAGTGCTTTAAGAGAACCGTCTGAAAGTAGAGCTTCTTCTCTTGTACCATCCTCTTCAAACGTGTTTCTCCTCTTTGCCTTCATGGTCTGAGTGAGATCTTACAATCTCCACTTGTGCTGAAGAGTCTAAGACCCGCTAATGCTGGCACCGCACACGATCAGTGCTGACCCCCCTCAGAAGAGATGTATATGTGCCTGAAATGCACGATGCGAGGCACTGGTTGTTGGATATATATTGGTGTTCCTATATGTGGGAATGCACACAACCGCTGAAAATCTGCAATATGGCTGCTTGAAATATTGCTTAAAACAGCATCTAACACAGATGTCACAAACAACTCGCAACCCTTGAAAGCTCTTGCGTTCAGATACAGATAGCAGAGAACTCCTGTAGCCAAAGACTTAAAATTCTCATTTTGGGAGTTTTAAGAACTTGTTACAAACTCCTTTTCCCTGAAGAAGAGAATCTTTGTAAGAATAGTTAATTTTAAAAGGAGACCTAAACACAGGAAAGTATCTGTTTTTCTCAGCAGAGGAGAGTGGAAAGCAGAGACTAGGATGTGACACAAGAGGAGATACAAAAAGGTCCCATTAGCCAAGCACGTGACCTTATATTCTACCTCCAAAACCTACTGGGTTTGTGGCATAAGCAAATGACTTTCACTTCCTGCACTTCCACATCAGTTCTACCTGTAGACAAAATGAACCCTGGATCATCTGGCAAAGATCTGCAAGTCTATACTTTAACTCAAAAAACAACTCGGATCACAACTCTATTCCGTTCCCAAAGCTCCCTTCTCCTCACCTACCATCTCTCCTCATGACGTGTAGAAGACCTTGGTCCTCAGCATTGT
Source organism: Calidris pygmaea (assembly GCA_003697955.1). NCBI lineage: Eukaryota > Metazoa > Chordata > Aves > Charadriiformes > Scolopacidae > Calidris > Calidris pygmaea. The sequence goes on from QJSC01009562.1 coordinate 311,903, forward strand.
CTCAAGAACATGCCACCGCTCCTCAGCGGGCAACTCCGAGATGGAAAAATCCAGGAGAAAACCAAGAAGAACCCTCCTTTGGAAGCAGAAGGACCTGAGAACACACCAGCCCTACAGAGTCCCACCAAAGCTCTTCTCACCCAGCTTCTTGTCTCTTATCCCCAGAGAAGTGGCTCAGCTGAAGGTGACAGCAGTGTACCTCCTCCTCAAGTATCTCCACAAACTGCCACTGCTGGACAAGTGTGCTGCTGTCAAAACCCAACAAGACGTATTTTCTCCCACTTTGGATGCTTTAAAGTTGACTCTCAGGTTGCGACCACGCAAGGCAGGACTGGAGTCACGTTGAAGAGTATCAAGAAATATTAAGCGATTTAATTTATCCTCCTGTGCAGGGCCCGGCTCGTGGAGGGATCGGCTACAAAGCACACACAGCACTTGGGCTCAGCCCCGTCAGCCTGGAGTGTGTTTTACGACCGAGTTATAAACCCTTGAAAAAACAGCTTTTATAATGAAAATGCTGACACAGTCTTCAGTGTAGTGACAGCAATGTCACTGGTTTAAATTGAACTTGCTTTGTCAACCCAAGAGCACTTAAATAGAACACCTAAAAACCTCACGAAAACACACCAACTGTTTGTGATGAAACACTTTTAAACAGTTTTACAGATTATGTATTAAATTTATTCACTTCAAAAAATCCTGAAGAAATACAAACTCAAAAAAAAAAAATTGCTCACAGCATTTCTTTTTTTTAATTTTAAATTTATTTTTTATGTTCGGCAAAGGGAAGACTGAGCACCCTGAGACACCTCTTACTTCAAAAGGAACAAGAACACTCACCATCTCTCAAAACTTACGCGGTAAGTTTTCCCATACCTAATGCTTTCCCCACTCTGCCAGCAAGTTTTTTGGGGCAGTTTGCCCAACCTTCAAAAGTAACAGTTCAGTTTCTCCTTACACCTTGCTTGGCAACAAAGAAATTCAAGACATTTTAAACGCTCAGAAGAATATTAAAAGGAAAGAGAAGATTTACTTAGCTGCTATTTTACGTTATCATGTCAGAACAGCCCTTGCAAACTTGGTCCCACGTGCCATTTCTGTTAAATTAATGTGCTATAACTGTGCTAGTTTGAGGTTGTAGGGATTGGAGTATTACACCACTAAGTGGAGGTGATTTTAAAACCCTACAGCAAATGCTAACTTCCCTTTTTAACAGCTCCATCAACAAGAGCCTGGGTGTCTCCGTTACCAATCCCCATGTCAATACAGTGTTACTTTAATGACAGTGACCTTGTGTGGCTCTTTGAGCATCTTCTTCACCTTTTCTGAGACATTTTTCTAAGCCACTGTCCTTGCTTTCATCATTTAACACATCACTCAAACCACTTCAATAAAACAGCGATCGCGTTGAGGAGAGGTCTCGGAGGACCAGATGACACACCAATTAACAAAGCGCACAGAACCAAATTGGTTTTTTTTGTACATCTGGTTCTGAAGACATTTGTGGAAAGTGAGAGTGAAAAAAAAAAAAAAAGTTGCAGAGGTTTATAGGAGGAGAGCAAATGCAAATTAACAGAGTTTTCCTAATGTTGGCTAATACACTGTGAAATCCATCCTTCAAATCAAATCCACGCACAGCCAGGTTACCTACTAGTAATCCTAAACTAAATTCCAAATATCTTGGCCTACGTAGCAAATCATCATATTGCTGCTGCACGTCAAAATACATTCTTTTATTCTGCAAAGCAACTGGTAAATGCTTGTTCTATAGGACTTCTGCATTTGCATCACCCTATTCCACCCTGAATCAGGAAGAACACCATCTTAACGTACACACCATCTTACATCAAATCTTAACGTAATATAATCTTTTTTTAGCCCATTGTTGGCTACATTCATTTGCAGAGCGTGTCAGCACATTCTGTAACTCTCCCAAAACTGTGAGGGTTCTCCAGCATCACAACCCATTGAAATTTGCAGTAAAACAAATTAAGGGAACTGCATCCCCTGTGACACTTTAAAGTACGTCATTATTGTAATTCAGAGTTAGCTTCAGTCAGACTCTGGGAAAGATTTACAAGATCTGAACGCAGTGATTCACCATTAAGTATTTTCCTGTTGGTTAAAACTGATTTTGCAAGGAATTTATCATTTGAAAACAAAATCAATAGTCTCAGCTAACTTTCAGGCTACAAAATGTGAAAATTTGCCTGGATGCTGAGGGCCAGCTCCAAGACAGCTTAACTTCTACCTCATCTTCTGCCTAAAATAACAGTTGCAATTCACCAAAATATTCAGCTTCACCTCAATGAAATTATACTGTACCAGGAAAGAAGGGAAGGGGACCAATGTTTTTTGGTTAATCGTATCATGCCTTTGCCAGGCTGTGCCAGGAAGACGATGCAAGTTATCGATGGTTTGAATGAACTGTTCCTACATGAAAAAACAACTGCTCCAAGCAGGGGGAATGTCTCTCATGGGACTATCCTGGAGTTGAAGAAGGCTCCTGAGAGCTTATTGCTTCAGCTGTAAAGGCTACAAGGGTTTCCGACCAGAGCTCACTTGTTTGTGGGCAGCCCAGGCTGGCATAAAAAAGGCTACCTGAACACACGCTTTGGCCACTACCAGGCCAGAGCTACCTGTCTCTTCTCCAGACCAGCCCAAGCCAGATCTTATTCTACTGGTCAAGACACTATCGTTAACACAGGTGCTTCTACTCAACTTATACACTCTGGATTACCTTTCCTACAAACAATCATCCGTTTTTATGAAGTCATTGAAATTCACGTTTCTTAAAACATCTGATGAGCCCTAAGCTGAAAAAAACAACCTTTTTCCTGAATCAAAACTGACCTTGTCCTGACTGAACCTGCAGAAAGCTTGAGTTCTTCTCAACAACTGTCTTTATGACCACGTTCTCCTTGAACTGCTTCATTTGAATAAGACACTCTCCAGAGCTTGAAACTATGCTTGTGAGAAACCTTTTTAAACGCCCTTGTGAACACTTAAATTCAAATACTTAGTTTAATCGCACGGGGAGAGGCTCAAACCACTGGGCAAATATTTCCGCAAAGATTTTTGCGAGGCCTTTAACCAGCTCAAACCCTGAATCTGCATAAAAGCCATTTTAACCCTAATGATAGCCCGCTCTACCCTGGCCTCTTAAGATGCAACACAGAAATACCGTCATCTTCGGTCCCAGAGGTGTGGAGAGGACGCAGAGGCATCCGTGTACCAGGCCCTACTTCTTACTCTCATATGGAGTTTTATTAGAGGGTTTTAATATTTTTAGATGGTTTCTACAGAGGTTCCTTCTATCGAACCGAACTGGACACAGTAAGACCAGACCCATTCTAAATACAGCCAGTAAATTTAGCAATAGTTACAAACATGCATATATAGAAGAGTATACAAAGACTACATTAAAGTATTTTGCTGTTAGATTTCATTAAATTCTTGCAATGTACACAGAAAAAGGACAGGTGTTTGCATACCTCCATGAAGGAAATCCCTAGACTCCAAACGTCCGAATGAATTCCGTACTGCTCTCCTGAAATCCGCTCAGGCTGCAAAGAGACGGAAAGAAACATCTTCTTGAGCCCGGCAAACAAACATACACACTTCCTCCACAAAAACTAGCCTGGGGCAAACGAATCAACTGAGAAAATGCAAAGAAGCCTAAAGCTCACCAGCGACCCTGGCAGAGAGCAAACCTGCTCTTCAAACCTGACTTATTCATTTACTTTTGCCTCTTCTGCAAGAGCAAAGGGCTCGGTCGTGCTCAGACTCGTGGCCATGCGCCGCTCTGCACCTTGGAAAGTTGGCCTTGGCATTGGAGTTTGGGCTTTTTTTTTTTTTAATCAAAGAAAAAACAAAACAAAACAAAACAAAACAAAGCCAATGGCTCGTACACGTGCAGCGAAGCGCCAGGTCAAGTTGTGTGAGGCCAACGGGACACACATCTACTGCCGCAGCCAGGCAGAGGCACCGCAGGAAAACAGGCTCCCAGTGCCGAGTCAAGGGGCTGGGGAGCAACTCTGGCTTAAAAAGCAAAGTTATTGAAGGCAGAAGAACCAATGAAGTCACGTGCCGGCAACTTTATTCTATATACTTTTTAATTCCGTTGTTGACCCGTAGAAAAAAAAAAAAAAAAAGGCCTTAACTCAAAACTATTAATAGCAAGTTTAATGCCTCATGAAATGGAATGCTGTAAAATATAACTGCTAGTTTTTACTTGAAAGCTACAGTTTGAGCATTTCCAAGGTCAAGTACAGCATGAAATGTAACAATAAAAGGCTCCACGAGACCTCTCTCCCCACTGTGCTGTTAATGCACCTGTCGAGCCCAACCACCTACCAAGCGCTGCCGGTATTTTTAGTCTTTAATAATCCAGAGACCTTTTTTTAGAAAACAAACTCCCAAATTAGTGCCAGCCCCATGTGTTTTCGGGTGTTTACTCTGCGCTGCTAATCCCAGGTCAGGAGCTTTTATCGCAGCGTGAATGTTACGTAAAACACAGAGTGCTGCCCGCCTTCTCTTTGAGGACAGCCTTCCCCAACCGCCATAACCTAAAAAACCACCCCAGAATGTAACTGGAACAGCATCTTTTTGGCTGAGCCTCATTTATTTTGAGCTGAACAGTGACCCAAAAATTTTAGTTGTGTTTTTTTTTTTTTTAAATTCGTTAAGGCAAGGCTTCATTAAGCATAGTTAGCCTAGGTCAGCATATCTGAGAAATATAAGGGATGTGATTCTTAAGCATCCTTTTATACTGACAGAGATCCTCATCTTTGGTCTCAGATGAGACCCCGGCTTTTTCCAAGCCCCCAGATCAGACTCATAACTCAAATTGAGCAACGTTAAATCGTTAACTCTCCTGTTATAACAGCTCAAGTTTTGAACAGCAACTTTCATTTAGAAATTAAGCATTCAAAGGAGATGGTGGCAAGGAAATAATTTGCACGTTTAAACAAAAAGTCCAGTCAGGTGAATTAGAGAGTGTGGAAAAGAAGAGAAAAAAAGGAATAATACATGCCTAAGGTAAAGTGTACAACACAGGGACCATCCTAAGGATACACAGCTCCAAAAATATTTTCTCTTGAGAGTTTCTACAACTGGCTAATTTTTTTTTTTACATACAAAGTGGTGCTAAAATGATTTTACAGAACATGCATCTTTGTTGGAAATTTTAATTTCTCAATAAAAAAAAAGCTTTTTTGTTTATTTTGAACAGAAACCTCAATTTTTTTAATGGTTTCAAATTCACTTGCAGTCTGCCAAACAGGCAGACAAACCAAAGCTTATGATCTTCATTATTTTTTGATGACTAGACTATAAATTTGATGACGACAAATGACTCATTCAGAAAGCAAAAGAATTTTAACACATGAAATCAGATCAAGTACAATTTAGCTAAAATTTCTCTTTTTCAGTTAATAGATGAATACGTCACATTCATCCATAAACAATAATGAAAAAGAAGTAATTTATTTAATGCACAACTGGGAAAGAAAACAGTAATCTTGATTTGTACACTAAAAGCATAATACAATTTAGTTCTCAGAGTGGTCTTAAGCAGATCTAAAGAGCAACAGCTGAGTTGGAAAAGTTGATTAATTTGGAGTGGTTTATTTGTCTGATTTGTTGTATTCCGGTTCTTTGAGAAAATGGAGGCACAGAAATCAGCAGGCTGATTTTCTAGCAAAAGTGGTAACATGTACAACCAGATTTTTTTCTCTTTTGTTTGTTCTTTTACAACATTTTTCTGCACATAATATTCTGATGACACAGGACAGCCCAAGTCTTTCTAGGATGGTGACATGAGTGTTTCAGAAGCCACATAATGAGTATACCTTGACTAGAAAAGCACTTAGGAAATAAATGGACACCCTGGTCCGCTTTCTTCTTACAAGAAAGTAAGAAAAAATACCTGAAAGCGATTAAAGGTCATGGATTTCTCTCTTTCCTTTTCTGAGGTTTGAAAAATGTAAGTATCAACCACTTTGTAATGTTTGACACTTGTTTTTTTTTAAACAAGCTGAACAATTCCTTTTTTCTCATTAATATTGTGACGTAAGGAGTTTGCTAAGAGAATTTTAATGGCCAAAAATAAAAGACAACAGTTATTATACCGCTCTAAACCAAAAAGCATTTAGATTTTCACATCTGTTAAACGGAGAACTAAACCTAATCAAATTGATCTAATGGAAAATACACTCTAACTTTTGTAGTTCACTTTCAGACAAGCTCTCGTCACCGCGTTAATTCCGATGACATGAACGCCACACGCCCATTGTGAGGGCAGCCAGAGCTGCTGAACCCAAACCTCACATCCCAGCTAATAGTGGCAATGTTCCCCCACACACTACGTCTCCAGGAACGTGCTACTCTGATTTGAAAACGATGGGGATTTATGTTTCCACGTACAGAAAAGGGACAAAAGTAGTCTCACCATTCACAAGCACTCCGAGCAAAATTTATATAGAGAAGTGAAATGTACCGATGACATGATATATACGATTTGAAGTTACACAACCTGCAATTTAATGTATTATTACGTAGTATTATTAGTCTGAATATTTTTAGCTTCCAATTTACATGGAAGCTTCACGTGGGAAACCCCCCCAGAGGTGATTAGGGATCATGAAGCCCATGAGATGCCTATACATGTCTAAACGCTTCGCTAAACCTCAGGCTGGGAGCAGCGGTTCCCAACCTGCAGACACTATCAGACTGTCGAGGTCTGCAAAGAGCCGCAGGCTATCAGAGGAAAACTGCTTTTTTAACATTGAACTGGCTCTCTTCTTTGTTCCCAGTTGTTACAACGCAGTAAAGGCAGCTAAAAACACATGAAAGAAACCCTTTGCCAATATTACTCTTCCCTATCAGGTGTCACAGAGCCGGTGGGTGAGCACAGGTAGGAAGGGAGCGAGACAGAAAAGGGAGCTGTTTTGTGGCACACGTAAATAAGACACAGCTTATGCCGCGGATAGGGAGAGGTGAAGTTTGAGAATTGACTTAGATCGTATCCCGCATTACACAGAACAAGACTGCAAACAAATACTTCTATTTAAATGTTATTCCTGCATAAATCCACTTACCGCCATATAAGCATTTGTTCCAACATACGTCTTGGCTATAGAATTCACCAGCTATCAGACAAAACAGTCTGTTAGAACAATATAAAGATAATGTGGAAATAAAATGGGCAATTATTCCTCATTTAACCTACAATCATCATTCCTATAAATCAACTAAAAATTATGTAAAAGGGAACAAATTTATCTGCAAAGGCATTAAAAATGATTAAATCTCTCTTTTGTTCGGAATGAGAGTTCCAATTTAAACAAGCGCTGCATTACAGTTTATGGCAGATAACCTTAAACAATTCTGTTAAACAGGATGCTTATCGCTTTAGTACCCCAAACCAGTCTGATATAAAAAGTCAATTTGGAAGTAGGATTGAGCGCGCTCATTTTTCAGTCAGCTGGCTCAAGATGTGAATAAAGCCACATTCATCACTCCAACACGACGAGCACTAAATACGCTGGAGGGACAACAGACTCTGACAACTTATAATACAGGGCTGACCTTCTCTTTGGTCCTCATGTTTGGCTGAGAGTAAAGGTGCTGAAATTCAAATCAACATCACAGCAAGCTCACGGGTCACTCTCAGAGAAGTTCTCCAGGGAGGCCCAAAATGGAAATTAATTAAAATTTGTGCTGCACATTGTAAAAGCCCACCACTATTGTTACTCCCAATATTAATTTTTATTGTGGGCCAGTTGGGCTCCCCAGACACATCTCTCGTTCTGCCCTCCCTTTTGTCTGGCCAAAACGCTTTCATATCAAAGCTGCATATCAATGAAGTTTGCTATTCGTAAGTAGTAATTACAATATCAGCAGTTTTTACTGTCATTAAACAATGAACAATCATATTCAGATGAAGAAAAGTCGCCCAGAGATTAAAAATGAATAGGGCTGTCCCAGCAGAGGGGAGCGAGCCGTGGGGCTGCTGTCTGGCAGCCAGGTGACGGGGACATTAGAAAGGGAGCGGGCAGATATCCGAAGGGGGAATTACCTGCGTGCTCACCCCGAAGTCACACAGCTTCACCTGGCCTCGCGTGTTCACCAGCATATTAGACGGCTTCACGTCTGTTGAGAGAAAAAAAACCCGCATGATCTATATTATCCTAGATACGTACCCTACATCCACAGATCGTTATGAAGATCGGCGCAAGAAATTTTAACAGGAAATATTTCAAAGATCTATTTCCAATGCAACCTCTGGTTTGTAACAGTAGCACAGATGACATTATATCTGTACCCCACAAGTACTAATAATCCATAAACCTGCAGGTGACACCAATCTGGGGGAGGGACAGCAAGTGCACTGGAGGACAGGACCTAGAATTCAAACCCATCTTGACAACCTGGAAAACCAGACCGGAAAAATAAGATGAAATTCAATGGGGACAAACAGAAGCACTACATTTAGGCAGAGATCAATGAATTGCATAAACATAGGATTAAACAACTGCCTGGAGCAGGGCTGCAAAAAAGGACCTGCGGGTTATGGCATGAAGTGGAAATGACAGCGAGGGACCAAACTCTGTCACCGCACAAGGTAGGACCAAGCCAAAAGCGAGGGTGCAGAGCGAAAGCTGCTTGAGTACAGAGGGACAGGCAGCCCACTGGCCTTCGAAGGGTCGTCCCAGCCCTGTGACTTTGTATTCCAACACTGCAATTAACCCTGTCCCCCTCTCCTCTAACAGCCCTCGCTTAATTCCACCTAGTGACAGGAGCAGATTTTAATATTCTAGAAAAATTCCGAATACGAAGTATCCCATACGAGCACCTGCGTGACGTAGAACACAGGCAAAACACAACATACAAGTGCTTTTGAGCCTCCTCCACCCCAGGAAGATGCAGAGAGCAGTTTTGCTCCTGTGCTCACCATTATTCAAAGCTACCGGCTTCCACCTCTATGGCTTCTACTGCATAAAAACAGCTCCCATCTCACCCTTTCACAGCTTTTAGATGTTAAAAACAACACCTATTGATTACTAATCCTGCTCCAGCAAATACAACAGCAATTTACATCGTAAAGCCAGGCTGTCAGCATAAAGATCTTCATGCTGAGCCCCTCGGAGGCCAAAAGAAGTTGGAATATTTCTGTTGCATACTGTAAAATCGACGTGTGAATAAACCGCTGAACACCCAGCCTGCCTGGAGCGCGGGAAACACCCAGCATCTTCCTGCTCCAGGAACACCAGTTGGAAAGCACAACCTGCTGGCTTAAACTGGGGAAGATTAGAGGCACAGTGGCTTTGCCTAATCGCTGCTTTCTTCTGTCAAAATGGATTAAAAGCAATAGCTTGTCTCCCTGCCTTCTTTAAAAGTGAACACTAGTTGGGTGCAGATGGATGAAACCCAACAAGAAAAGAACCTAATTTTGTTTATCATTAAGTTTGCCTTTGTTTAGCAGATGTTTGCTGGTACCGCAGTAGCTTGCTTAATTTGTCTCCGTAATGTAGAAATGTATAACCTCAATTAACAAGCTGATTAAATGCTTTCCTATATTTGAGCTAAAAATCCAGTTTAAAAAAGGGGAGCACTCAATATTATGATATATAGCTTAAGTGGATCTGTATGTTCTAAGCTCGGTATCAATACTGCCGATATGTTTTGCCATTTCCCCCCTAAGCCAACAGAAAAATCAGTCCCAAGTGTCTCCGTCACGTTACAGCACCGACAGACCCAGCGTCCGTATCGTGATCTTCATTTCATCTTCAGGAATTCGTTCCCCCTGCTGCATTTTTGACGGATTTTTACCTGTTCCTCGGGTGAGGAGACAACACACCGCTACAGAGCGATCCACGCAGCCACAAAACCTCCCGCACAACATTTTTAGGAATATGTTTTCTAACCAAAACTTCAGGGAGACTCAAATATTTGCTTCTGGAAGCCTGCAAAGTGCATGCTCCTCTCCGGCGTCGAGTGACTTTGCTAAATCTAACGAGACACTCCAAGTCCATCAGCAGGCTCTATCCCGAATCCCAAGCAGAACAGTAAATTGCCCAGTAATCCTGTTTAACCTTCTTTCTAAAAATATGGCAGCCAATAGAGCTCCCTCGTTACCAGGCTTGCGCTGAATTGTAACGAACTAAACGGCAGATGCAATTACACAGAGAGAAAATACTCACATTGTGCAGCGTGGCTCCAGCTGTTTACAGTATTAATACTTTTAAAAGAAAACTGCAGTAGAACAAGAGGCTCTTGCTTCTAATTGCAAAGGATGTAAGGAAAATAATTAATAATGAAACGGACAAGAAAAAGATCTTGGTGCAGTACGGTTGGAAATTGGTTTGTGGGATCAAGACCGGATCAAGGGCATTATTTTTTAACAATGGAAGAATCCTGTCACTGAGCGAAGGGTCTGGGAAGGCAGAAGGAGCTCAAAGTGTGAAACACCACGTCCTCATGGATTGAGATGATGAAGTGACACACGAAACCAAATTTTCTTTCTATAAGGACTCAACCATAAGTCATGAGCTCAGAGGAGGCGGCAGGGTGGTCTCCAAGAGCAGCCCACAAATCCTTGTTCCCTTAAGATGACCCACCAGAGGAAACCACCACGTCACATCTGTCCCCTGTCCCACCAGGGCTGCCCAACTCCCACCAAAGAAGAACCCAGGCTCCATCCAGACACCACCAAGTGTCGCTGGGGATCTGCAGACCCCATCTCCCCTTCCCTGCTCCCACATCGGATGTGACGGTAAGTCGATATAATTAAAAAACCATCTGTCATTCATTAAGCGTTGCTTGATCCTGAAATCCTTCCTCCAACAAAGCTTAAAAAAAAAGAAAAAAAAAAAAAAAGAAAATCCTAAAAGAAAATAAAGCAACCAGCCCATTAACGAAGGGAAGCCTACGCAGGTTGGGGACTCTACTGAGCAAACTGCAGCCAAACAATCACTGCCAAGAACAAATACTATCCCTCCTCGCAGCAGAATTTAACCAGCACCTCAAACAAGGGATTTAAGCAAATATTTGCTCTGCATTTCGATGGTTGCGTTGGTTTCCTCAAGACAAAAAGGAAGTGACAATCCTAGACAAGAATGTCACTTCACCAAATATCTCACATTGCAAGTGGGGAGAAAAATCACCCAATCAGTAAATTAGCCTTTTTGTTTCATAAATTGCTTCAGTTAATGGGTTAAACATTTTTTTGGTTTCGGAAAACAAATGTGCATAAATAATGTTCTGCACCATCTGCTTGTGATTAATATTAGTGTTTAGAAGTGAAAGAATTTAAACAAGAGCCAAAAGGGGTCATTATGCTCCCATTACCAGTGCTTGCTTAATACAAATGATTTCTATGAAGCATCATTATAAAGGATGAACAAGTCCTCTTTATGATATATCTGCCTAAGTCGTTTCACCTCTCTGCAAATAAACAGGACCTCCAAGCTCTTACTTACCAGTAAACACAACTGTCAGAGGTTCAGCTTTTTGAACACCAAACATCTCAGTCACCTCGCTTTATTGAAAAGCAAACAGATTAATGATGGTGGGGAAGAAACACCAGATTTTTAAAAGCTGTCTCTTGACTTCTTCTGTCTTTTAAAAATAAAAAACCGCAATATGCCAGGTTCAAGGGAGAGAAGAGACACAAAAGCACAGCTTTAGCTGCAGAAAGCTCACAGAACGTTACTGTTAACAAAGTGAAGCTGTTGCAAGAATGAAAATATTTTCTTGCCATAACAACCCCATCAGCACACTTTTTGCAAAGGCCAGGATTTATTTTTTTTAAATAAACTGAAGTGGTCCATGAACATGCGTGTGTGCATGTGTTCGGCTTTACATATGGACACAGGAGGTATGTGTTTGGCTTTATATATGGACACAGGAGGTATGTATGTACATCTCCACACATCTGCCCTAGTGCTTTTGTTTGTGCTTCATTGTATGTGGCACTAATTCTGATCAACACTCACAAAGCTAAAAAAGCAGAGGAAAAAGCCCAATGCACATCTTTGGTGAACACCACAGTTCCTGCTGAGACGATGGGAACGCTCATTGTTCATATTTGTAGCCACAGGAGGAGGGGGAAGGGTTTGACCCTGAAAGAGGGGAGATGGAGCTGAGATGTGGGGAAGAACTTGTTTGGTGTGAGGGTGGTGAGAGCCTGGCCCAGGTTGCCCCGAGAAGCTGTGGCTGCCCCATCCCTGGAGGGGTTCAAGGGCAGGTTGGAGGGGGCTTGGAGCAACCTGGGCTGGTGGGAGGTGTCCCTGCCCAGGGCAGGGGGTGGCACTGGGGGGGCTTTAAGGTCCCTTCCAACCCAAACCAATCTGTGATTCTATGATATCGCACTACTGCCTGTCCCTACCAACCAGCACTCCTCTGCCCCAGGCAGCTTACGTCAAAACAAAGGAGGATTGAAGTATCTTTCTATGGGAATATTCCAAGAAGAACAAGATGGTTTGAGTGATGCACAACCTTCCCTCCCTTCTGCCACAGGCAGCCACACGACCAACAGACCAGGAAGATCTCCAGATCATCAACTCTGCACAACCTCGCACATCACAAACCAGAAACCACTTCCCAAACTCCGACATGAATTTAAAACCTAGTCAGAAACCAAGGTCCCCAAACCATGGAGTGTGCACTGGCCCCCAGTAGACAGTCGAGTGTACAAATACAGATCAGTACAATTAAAGACAAGCGGGTAACATTTATTTCATACATTGCTTTTAATAAGGAGGTGTGAAAGGAGAAAAAAAAACAACGAACAGATAAAATGCATACGGTCTATACTTATTCTTGAACTTAACAGATTTTGGTTTGTCTTTATACAAACTTTGACTTTGTACATGATTAGACTTGTTTAATTGCTAATTCTGTTTTAAATCTAAGTTAATTTCTCATTACCCTTCCATTTCTACTTCTTATCCTCTGGGGAAAAGAGCACACTTATCATTGGGACATTCTCACATCTTCCAAAGAAGTGCTGTAGGTGTTAATCTTATGTTTATGTTTGATGTGGGTGTGATGACTATGACTACAGCGTTGGGTTTATTAATATGCATGGCTATCACCTCATTAGTTGCAAGGTTTGTTTTGAAGTTAAGCTGTAATATTTGCTGAAATGTCTGATCTGGAATAAAAGACTTGCTCATTGTTTGCTTCCCTTGCTTTATTCCACGCTCTGCTCACAAACGGTGGGTTGCTGCACTTGCCTTGCACAGCTTCTTCACGGTGATTGCTTCTCCACCTTCGTTATCACCGTGGTGGAAATTCTTGACTTCTTAGCCTACGTGATCTTCCTGCCTGGTCTGCTTTAGGTGTGACAGCCAGGAAGTCAGGGTTACCTTCTCTTTCGTTTACCCTCCGATGCATTAAAACCAGTAGAGAGCTGAAGGAGATCACTTTGAGAAACAGGCATCTTCCTTCCATTGTGTTGCTCTGCAGCCATTTTTAAGACATAGCAGCTCACACATGTTCTGTATCTTAAAAACGGGTACAGAGTAATACTGAAAACCAATCCCTAAAGGAAACTCTGCTGGATACTGGAATTTTATCTACCTCCTCAGTGGCATTTTGCAGTGCTGTTCTCACCTTGGTCAATCCAGCAACAGACCAAGGCCAGAAAAATCTGAAGCGTGATGAAAAATCAGTTTCTGCGCTTTTCTTTAGACCAGAGCAAGGACCACACATAATTCATCAAAACTTCGGAGCTGCCCTTCAATCAAGGCAATGAAGCCCATGCAGAAAGGGAGATCCTTTTTTACCGAGAAAGCAAAAATCACACCCAGGCTCTAACTTTACAGCAGAAGAACAACGAAATGGCAACTCTAGTATTTATGCTTGACCACAACGCTCTCTCACAATCACATTCAGTAAGTGGCCAGAATCTTTATTGAAAAAATTCAAAATGAAAGAAAACTTTCAGATCTGCTTTTTCTTTTGGGGCGTTAACAAAAGCATGGCAAAGACTATGTAGCCTATACAGACTGATACCCAGCCAGGGATGTTCCAGATGCTTTTTCTTTTATATTTATATCCAGACTGCTCATCCTCTTGCTGAGAGTGGATGGAGCTGATAAATCTCTGCATCTGGCAACATTCAGGCTAGTAGGTGAAATCTTTAAACTGTCATCAGAAAGGAAACCTCCTTGGTAACCCGTGTCTGCACTGAGCTGGCCATGGACTCTGGGTTATTTCTGTTCTTTTAATCAGGGTCAAATACACCAGCAGCCTTAGCATTTCACTCACTCACCTTCTAATCGGGGTAACAAAGCCAGGTCCTTACTTGATCTCACTCTTTGGGCCATAGCCCTCTTTCTCCCACCAAGGAGCTCCCATATCAGAGCGATCTCCCAGAAGGGGGAGATCAAGGAGGAACAGAAGCCAATGTCCTGTTGCACAGCTGTTCACTGAGCCATTACACAAAGGAAGGATCAATCTCCTCCTCCACCACAAACTCTCCACAAAAGCCTGAGGACAGTCTGAGGAGCTCTAAGAAGGTGTAGGACCTCAACACGTACCAGGAATCAGCGTTTCCCATCCTCTTGATCTCCCCACTCAGTGCACAGACTTCTGGACAACTCCGGAGGTGCCCGACACCTTGCACCCATCACCCCAGGACAGCTGGGGCCAAACCCAGGCATTGCTCCTCACCTTGTCAGACCCTCACACCTACTTCTCACCACCCCAAAAGTAAGCACCACCCCAGAGGAAAGGGTCTGACCTATTTGGTTTGCAACTTAGAATTTTCTACATGTCTCTCTACTCTACACTTCTCTTTCAATCACAAACGATGGTGGTTACTGCACCCTCCAACTGTGCACAGGGGCTGAGCGAGCAGATGGGTTAAATTAAACAGTATTGTTAGCAACATTAGGAACCAGAGCAGTTACTTTCACACACTTTAGAAACATTATAAATGTAATGAGTTTCTCTTTTTTTTTTTTTCCCTTTTGGGTGGGGGGTGGTGGTGGTGTAGGGGAAAGGGCTTCTTTGTTCTTTAAACAGCATTTTCCACTGTTTCCAGAACTAACATTTTTGGAAGTTCTAGTATATCTGAATTAACTTACCACAATAGACAATTTTTTAACAAAATGTAACAACATTAAAAAGCAAGAAATAAATGAGACGTTTTAAAATTAGAGATTAGCTTCAGGAAGGGGAACAAACTGCAAACCCCCAAAATGGCTTATGTCCAAGCAGGTTTAAAATTTCTTTAATTATTCCTGATGACGTTAGAGGACAGCAGGCCACAATTTTAGAGATCGGAGACTCCAGCAATGCTTGTGGCTGTCACATGAGATTGCTGAAGTATCTAAGAAAATTAATTATCTATATTCTATTTTCAATACTAGTCAAACAGCTGATTTTCCCTGCTGATTTTTCCTCTGGGCACCTGTTTGTAACTCTCAAGCATCTAAATCTCTATAAAATTCATTTTTTTCTCTTCAGTCTTTTTCTTTGTAGGGGAGGAGGGAAGACAATAAAAGAGAACAGCACTAAAAATATTTTATCAGAAAATCTGCAAAGCTAACGAGTGAGATTCGTTCTGCATTACTCCACTGGAATAAAACCAGATGTTAGCGTGGTCTACTGTCTCTGTAGAAAGTGTTGTTAAAATAAAATAATACGGTATTTCATTGCAAAACAGAAAACATCTGTTACTCACCTCTGTGTAAAATCTTTAGACTCCATAAATAGGTAAGGCCTTTCACAACCTGAATATAAAAGAAATTACATATTAAAGATTCCTGGTAAGAAACACTACAGATCTCAGCTGGCGTGAGTCATTAAAGAGCAGAGTTCCACCGAAGAACAGAGCCAGGACCATGAAAAGGGGGGGACAAAGCGTCCCTTCCAAAGGGCTGCCGGCTCCAGACGAGCCCCTGCTGCAGGTGAATGGCAACGGGTTCCTTCTTTCAGAACACAGGGCTAAGCTTCTTCCCAAGATGGGTAAGTTGAAGTTTGCTGAGCTTATACTGAATTCCTTCAGGCATTTCAACGTATTTTTATTTCATCTATCTTCGCTAGGTGTTAAAAATCATGAAAGACAAAGTCTGTAATGATTTGTCTTCTTGCAACAAAAGCAACTCAATGAAATGAAAGGCCAGAAACCAACAAAAACTCTAATAGCACCTTTCACTTCACCCTCCTTTCCCCTTTCTTTCCATTCAGCGCATCTGCACTTTTTCCTCCTTTACTTCCCGTGCTTTTACTTACTCAGTGCAAACACTGAACTTTTCTTCTTGAACTGTACAAATTGTCTTATTCTTCATATTACTCATCCTGAACCAAACACAAGCCTTGCTGTACCCCATAGTCCCGGAAAACACAATGGGCACCCCTAAGATAAGAACTGGGGCAGACTTTGGCCTGCTACTCCAGCATTTGCTCCTTCCACTAGCTAAACTGTTAAACCCAAATTTAAAAACCTGTTACTCCAGTACTTCGTTGGAGCACCCTACATCCAAGATGCATTTTAATGAAAACTCATAGGACACGCATCTGTAGGAAGAATGCAGGTGTATTGCTCAAACCAACTACCCACGATGCTTCCTCACGCAGAATCCGTAGATACGGCTCTTCAGATCTGGCAAGATCGTCGCTGGATCCAACTGCCTCTCAGTTTATTTTCTATATACAATATGATTATACGAGCCCCAAATTAACCTTAAAGCCATTCAGTCAACTCACTAAGAAAGCAGTTGGCTATTACAAGTTATCCTCTCTGCAGATTTTGTTTCTGTAAAGTAATTAAACCCCAATACTTCCTGAATTTTTAACCATAATTTTTCCCCTAGATTTACTACTTTTACAAGCCCAGAGAACTAACAAGATTCAACAAACATACTTCTACTACTGCGTACTTTTTACCCAAAGCAGCTCTGCTGTCTCACTCAGCTTTTTTATTAGAGCATATCTTTTTTACAAAGTTTCCATCTATGAGATGACATTTCATTCATTTTCCTGAGACACTCTTTGTGCATCTCCAGAGCAAGAAAACATTTCTGACGTTTGTGAAGTTGTATGAGTTTTTCAGATAAAACAATTACATTCTTTTCATTGTCTGAACAGACCAAAATGAAATTACTTCTCTTGCAGTGGTCAAGCAGAAGCGATAAAAATCCTATCCAGCCGCAAAGCAGACAGCATAGTAATTTTCAGCCTTCCTACTGGATTAGAAACTAATTTAAAAATGTATGCTGTAACCAAAAACAACGTCAGTGGAACCCGAATCTCTGCTGCAAAGCAAATAATAGTTTCGGATCCCCAGTAAATTACTGGAGGTGGCAATTCCTCAGCGTTAAACTCACACTCCATCCCCAACTATTTCCTGGCCTCAGATGGTAATTACCTGTAACAAAAGGCCATAGTCAAATTCTGCATGCCCAGCGGCGTGGCCTTGTTCACGTTCACCTTTCAAGAAGCCAAACAGGGGAATTCTACTTACACAGCATTTTGACAGAAGAAAGGAAAAAAAGAAAAAAGTATTGATGCAAAAATAAAGGGAGTGCAACATTTCAGGCAGCCTCCAATGGTGAAAGTGATTTTGAGAATAGTAAGCTGCTTTGATTATTAAACATATATTTAGACTATTTTAAATTGTTATAGAATTATCTAAATTATTTTAAAGCAAGTATTTGTAGAAAAAATGAAACATTTCCTACGGGAAAGAAATCAACAGCTGTGAGTTATTAAACATCTTTGTTATGGAATGTGCTGAATAAGCAGTTATAAAAGACACAGCATTAAACAAACTCACACATTCAGATCCTCTCAGCATCAGTGTACAAAGAAAGGAAAAGAGTTTTTCCCTTTATCCTGGGCTGCAAACATGCGCACAGGAGCCCTGCAAATGGACTAACCCCGTGTAAAGTACCGTTATTCACTTACCTTACATTTGCCTATTAGGGAACGACTCTTAAGTATTAAATATTATTCTAAAATGGTGCTGGAAGAGAGTATCTTTTGATTGAACATCTAGCAGGAATTATTGGTATTCAGTAAAGTAGGTTTTACAACAATGACTTGACAAAGCCTTGACACAAAAAGTACTTCTACCTGCTGTCAATCACTCACTCTCTTGACAGTTCAAGTGCACATCCTTTCAGGGAGAACTTCAATCAACATTAGCACTCAAAATACAGTGCACAATGTCACCGCTTCAGAAATTGAAGTGAAAATAAATGTGTGAAGTGGCAAGCAAAGGTAGAACAGGTTTCATATGGGCAGACCCAAATAAGTACACATTGGTGTGAAAACAGGAGCGACCGCAACATCCCTTTGGGGTTCCCAAGATAAAACTTTCCCTTTGGAAAAAAAAATCCAGCCCCTCACACAAATAAACACCACAAGGAAGAAGAGAGATTTCCCCTTCTCGTTGATACTGTCTCATATGGGCAACAGGATAAATTTTACAATGAAGTCCGAGATCCCTCCAGCATCTTGGGGATCCAAGCCTCAAGACTCCACACCTCTCTCTTAGAGCTTTATCCTGTCCCCAAAAACACAGCACTTCACCCAGGCCCTGGAAAATGCTTTCCTCCCTGAAGGATTCCTTTTCACTTCCTTGCTTTCTTTTCAGCATTCTGTCTTTCAGCCCCAAACCTTCCCTTCACCTTTTACTCCTCAAAAAGATAACCAAGAGAGAAGAGCATCGCACTTGGTAATTCATTCCTGCTATTTCAGCCTGAAAGCTGACTGTGCATCACAATTAACAGTGATCACTTCTTCAGTGGGAAATGGAGAGCAAGAATATGGAAGAACACTATGGTGTAAAGACTACATATACTCCACATGACCCTGTGATACCCAGTTTAATTGTCAGCGAGTAAGAGCTCACATCAGAGAAAATACAGCGGCATTTACTACCATCAGAGGTTTGCCTGTCTCCGCAGACGACACTCTCCTCTGATTCCTAGCAAATGATGAGAAAGTGTGACTGGGAGGGAGTGTACCAGAAAGCAAGCACCATTCACACCCATTAAGCAGTGCATTCCAGGAATATGTTAAGTATTTATAGCAGTATTTCAAGGAAATTAGTAGCAACATAGTCCTATCCTCTTGGCTAAGGATTGTCAAGAAAGGGGTGTCTCTCAGGTAGTTCAGCCCCAGCCCGTGGAGATCAAAGAGTGCAAGAAAATGACCTTGAGTATGACTTGGTGTTTAATTGAGCAGGAGGAGCTCGGGGACAATGTGCTCCCCTTGCCATCTCCTGTTGAGCAGACACAGGTCTTGTTCTAGACCAGCTGGAATTTCCTGTGTCTTTCGTGCTCATTCCTGTAAAGAGGACAATCGTTTTTAAGGGTTGTGAGCCCACCGCTTTTCATGATGACTGAATTCATGTAACAAGAAAGCAAGCAAGAAAATCATCAAGTCGAAGGGACAGGAATGCTGGGATGCTGCTAAATGTCTCTACGTGCCTGCATCATTTTCCTCTGGAAACGGTTTCACTTAAAAACTTCTACAAATATAACAAAAGGGTATTCTAATTAACAGATGTGCAGGTCACACATATTATTAAGCAGCTTCAATAGACTAATGCACTGTACACGTCTCAGGAGAATAAAAGACAAATGACTCTGTGTACATGGTGCAAGGAAGGTAGGAAGAGAACATACAGAATCAGAAAAAAAATAAAATCAAGAGTATGGAAGCTCCAGATTTTGTCCACAAAATCCATGCACACAAGCTCTAGCTTTTGTTTGACATTCTCCTTCTCCTCAGCACACAAGCAGAAATCCTCCAGGCTTTGGGTAATCTTCACAAGCTGTTCGGGGTGGGGATTACGGTGTCTGTGTCCAGGACTTGGCAAAAAAGGTGCCCCAACCCACAAAACGGGCTGCTGGGCTCTACAGAAATGTCAGACACCAAGATGCAGGGTGGCCATTTGTGAAGACTTAAAAGAGCCATTCCTGCTGCCACTGACAAATTATAGAGAAAACAAAGGCTTTCACCGCCTCCTTCCAACAAGTCCTCCACGCCAATTGAGCGAAAAACCAGCGCCGGAGCAGAGGAAGCTGCCAGCACCAGTTCAGCCTCAGTGCACACCTTCTGTTACGGAAAAGCAGGAGAAAGGGGTGAGTTCCTTCTCTGAAGGCTCCTTTGTTCACCTCTCCACTGACCCCCTGCGCAGCAGCGGGCACGGTACGGGTCACTAAAGCAGCAAATAAAATAACTAGGAAAAGTTAAATATCAGCTCACCGTCCATGTCAGGGAGTCAGGCTCACTAACTAACAGATTTGTAAAGAGATGACCCTGCAGGTGAACAGAAAATCATATATATATATAAAGACATAAAAGATGGGGCTGAAGGACCACCATTATGGATGAGTGAAAAATTGGCAGAGAACACCTGCAGAATAACAAGGCAGGTGGGCTGGGGAGGATGGGGGAGAGAAAAGACAAAAACAAGGAAATGATAAAGTAAGTTAGTTTGGGTGTATTAAATACACAATATGAAGTGAGATAAGGAAAAGGAGAAGGAAGAAGCACTCAAAGAAATGCTTGAGTAATACATCCCAGTATTATTACACTACACATGCTACTTAGCATCAGGAATATGAGGACACTGTGAGCAACTTATCATTCATTGCTCCATAGGGAAGAAAAGATGAAACGTTTTTACTCTGAACTAAAGGTGAAAAGCATTCAAATTCCATAAGAAACAGCTAGGCTATATAATGAGCAGATTTGAAGCTACTTAGAGGAAACAGCATCAGAGAAGGATGTTCATCACCCTGGGCAGGCCACACAAATTAAGAGAAAGTAGAGCTGTGAATTACAATGAACAGAGACTAAATAGCTGCCTGTGTTGGATTAAAGGATTTAAATTGTCAGCTTGATGTATAATGAATGTGAAAACCCAGCACTTAATTAAATGGCACATGATAGAATAACTTTGTTATGCTTTAAACTGCTTAAGTTATCAAAGTATTCCTTATATTTAGCAATTGTTTAGCAGCATCTCTTTCCCTTGTGAGATCCACTAAAGCAGCGGTCATTTACCCTGCGTTACCCTGAAGGGTCCCAGCACAGAGAGCTCAGCCCATCCCCAAGCCTGGCTTCTGCCAAATAAAAACTTCAGCCTCCTCCTTATTTGCCTTAAGGAGCACATCTGCCACGGGGGAAGACAGAAAATGTTCTGCCATTGCATTTTGGTAACAGGAACCGACTTAATTTTGCAACCTGGGAAGCAAATCTAATTGTGTTACAGAATGAGGACAGTTAGAATGGAAATCACAGGTGAGAATCAGCAGAAGCGTCAGACAAGGGATCACCATAAGGGCCAGGACAGAGCTTCTGAATCACTTTTTAAAGGAACCATATAGCACAGAAGGACTTAAAGACTAGATAAAGGCAATTACGTGGACTGCTCTATCCTACAAGGCTTGATATGAAGAAACACAGCCACAGACTTCTCCAGCAAATTCATAATTTTTTCCTTCTTAACTCCATTCAATTTATCACATCCTCTTACATTTCTTGAGCCTCAGGCAACTCACGTGTTGCTCATGCAAAAAGGAAGGTTTTCTTCAGCCCCGTGTCCTGGTGCACACGGGAGGGTTAGGAAGAGCCTGAGATTGGAAGGACCCTCCCCTTCCAATGAGAACACGGATCCTGGAGATGACACAGTGTCCCAAAGGGCCACATGCACACTCAAATCAGAGATGTGTTACACCCATAATCAAAAACTGAAAGACAAAAAGAAAAAAAAAAAAAAGTACTTACAGCTACTGCTATTCTTCCCAGGACATGCTCTGGAATTTTTCTATAAACATCCAAAGAACCCCCTGCAGGGACAAACAAAACATGCTTAGGTAATGCAAAATGAAATACTGCCCTAGATTTGAAGTCACAAGGGTTTTCTAGGCCTTGGTTATTAATAAAAACACCATCAATGATATAACAATAACTGTGTTGGAAATAACTGACCTTAAAAATCTACCAAACTCTGAATACACACACGAAAGAGTATACTCAGGTCTCTCTTCACCCACGTTATTTATTTTTGCTTGCAGCATTAATACTAAAACTCCTTTCAGAAAACCTCCCAGTCACAGGACAGAACATCAAAACTGGAGAACTCAAAACCATCAGGCCTGGACTAACTTCTCAGGAATAACAGAGTAATCCCACAAAAAGCGACAGTAGACTTCAAAATCTAAAGTTTCCTAACCCTTGTCCCCAAAACCTGGTGTTAATATTCCATGGTATCCACTACAATTCTTATATACACGCTTAAACCAGCTTCCTCCTGATGATCAAACCAGTGGAAGTCTGGTTGAGCACGATGGTCTGTGTCCGCTCTGATGTATGAAAATGAAAGACAAGGAGCTCCCAGGCAAGCAGGAAAGTTTTGCCAGTAAACTCCAGCACGGGACAAAACTCACTGTCTGGCATAATCCTGCGCAGCCAGTGTCATGCAGTCATGGGGAAAGCAAGAAACCCAAGTCCTTCTAATGGCCCTACAGACATTCCCAAGGGACTGGAGAGGATTGTTTCCCTTATTTTCCACTAAGCAGATTCATTCCAAGTAGAATGGGGAAAAAAATAATAAAAAAAGACAAGCAACAAGCAAATTACCATTAGTTTGCAAGAGCGTGTTGTCTTAGTCAAGGCTCGAGGCTCTCAGAAGCGCTCAGCACCGACCTAACTCTGCTCCCAGTGTAGCACATGGATTTTACTGATGACACCACTGGGCATAGAGTTAGGCCACTGCTCAGCAATTAAGAAAACTACACCTTGTACTTTGCTTATGGTTCATTTTTAAAAAGTACAAGTCATTCATTCTGAAATGCTACAGTCCAAAGTAGTCACAAGGTCCTTATTCCACTCTTCAGCCTTTATTATACAATAGTTCTTATTTACGTCATACTACTTTTTCTAGCAATGGGGGGGTTGTGGTAGTTGTTGGGTTTTTCCCCATGATCTCTACTGCCAGAAATAGCGTTTGTCTTCACTAATGTTGCTCTGATTCCAAGTCATTGAAACTACTATTTGTTCATTAAATTTATTCTTTCAATTTACATTGTCCACGTTGCCCATGGATTGTAACAAACCTCAGTTTTAAAAGTTAAATACTATTTAACAGAAACAAGAGGATGTAGCATCACAGATACCTACCGCTCATTACAAAAGCCAAACAGAAGGCAATTATATGGCAGGTGGTTCCTGTTAATGCTTATAATTCTTCCTTAAATTTTGGACAAATAAAAGACCTGTTCTCATACACCAAACTGCTAAGTCGTGCTATTAGGGATGTCACTAAAGGTAGTGCTGTTTGAAAAATGAAGGAAAGTATCTTTTTGCAAACAATCAGGGAAATCTGCCAATTTCTATGGAGAAAAAATTCCATAGCAGGTAACATTTCCAAATCTAAATACATAACGTTAGCTCCCAAATCTATGTGTAGCCATGTAGGTACACTCTGACAACCCGTCAGAAAGCCCCCTTTCACATCTTTGTTGATCTTTAAGATCAGCTGGCAGGCGGGAGGGTGATCCAGGTCAGTTCAACCTCGGTATTTTGATATTTGCAGACTTGGAGTTGCTTGGCTTTTTCCTCCTTGCAGGTGCCAGGAGAGATCCAATCTGGTTCCATATGTGCATCTTTTCCCCGTGTGTACCCCTAAGTCATGAGTATCCCAAAAGATGCAGATGAACCTCTATTTATGCAATTTCAAAAGGAAATACCTACATTTTGTAATATGGTACAGGATATAACTGGGCAAACAGAGTCATGGGATACGGATTCAGGAAATATTATAAACTGGCCTAAGACAGTCAAAGGGTTAAAAATTTGTCAAGGTTAAAGCCGTTCATCTGCAGGATGAGGAATTATTTTTTTCTTATCTTTACCCGCATCCTTACACATCAAAATTAAAGGTCTGGGAAAAAAAAAGAAGGCAAGGTCCCTTTATTTGCATTTTGTTCTTCCTTTAAAAGATTGCTGTTGCTTTCTGCCAGAAGGAGTGCACAACATGAGGCAGACCAGAGGTCATCTCCAGCATAATTCCAAGTAATTTGGGCATGGTCAGTAAACACCATCGTTGTGCAACACCATGAGGGATGCATACCCTAAAGGCTTAAATATTTTCAAAACGAGAATTCAGATCTGCAAGCATTTATGTCTGTCATTTTTTTTTAAAAAAAATATCTCTGAATTAGTAGGAGCATATCTATTCTAGGCAGCTGCATGTTTTGGCATGAGCAGATGCCTCCTTACTGCACGTGGCTACTGCTTAACACAGGCTGGTAAGTGGGAGAGCAATTGGAAGGACAGAGCAGAGAAATGACTAATAGTCACACAGCTGGAGAACAGCAAAGAATTTAACTTTGCGGGCTTTGTTGAATAAATGTAATACTTTTTCATCAAACATGGAAAATCTGAGGGAATACCCACACTTGGAAATAGGGCACTGCTATCACACTGGGACAGAGGTAGTAAATGTAAAAAGAGAGAAATAACAGTAATAACAGACCATTTTAACAGGGAGAAAACAAAATGCACCATAAAACCCTAAAGGGCTTTATATTCGTGGTCCCTATCAGAAAGAAAGAATCTACTCAACGATGCTTAATGGTACACATTTGGCTTTGGAAATTTTTCCTGCCAGAAAGCCTTCCCTCCACAGTAAATTATTTGCAAGATCCTTACTTCTTTATATCCAGCTTAACCGAAGCTTTGTGAAAAACCTGGATAGGGCATAAAACGCTGGCTCATAAGAAAATCCTGGAGAGAGTAATACACTCTGGATTGTAACAACACGATGTTAAAAGTTGAACGCTGCGAAGGGGGTTCTGGCGCACGAGACACAAGGGGACTGGCATCTGTCACGAGACACGCTCCCAAAATTGATACACAGAGGGCAGCAATGATTATAAATTGCTGTAATCAGTAGACTTTTCCTGCCTTTTCTCCAAGAATGCCACCCAGTTCAAGATTTCAAAGCAAAGTACTAATACGTCTCCATAACGACAGCAGCATCAGATTGTGGGGAAGGGGATACTCTTGGTCTGAAGATTCTTGTTGGGAGAAACAAGAGTGCACCCAAAAAAGAAACTCAGCGCAGCAGCACTAAACAGCTGCGTTAGAAAATAATTCCTTCTCTTGCAATTAAGAGACGATTTCCACTGAAAACATAGGACATTGGGTTAATAGATTTCTTTAAAAGAAAATCTGTTTTGGCTATCAAAACAGTAAAAGTGAGGAACAGCTGTTTTGTCAGCGAGGACAGATTGTATGGAAGACTCAAATATCAAAGCACAAATTAAGCCAGCATTTATTTCTCTTCTATTTACATTTTCAATAAAAGTAAGAGAAGTTACACTGGGGAAAATACAGCATACCGTGGAGAATATAACACAATCCCAATGCTAACCTGTTTTTTTTTGAAAACTACCTGCAAAGTTATTAATACTTTACATTTTCAAGTCATATTACTGCATTTTGCTTCATCCTGGAAAAGCACATCTTTGTTCTGATTCTCCCATTTACATACTTAGCAATCAAAAGCACACTAAATACACAACTCACCATCCATGAACTCTGTACACAAGGAAATTCTGTTTTCTACAAAAAAAGCACCATAAAATCCTATGATATATGATGAGTCACACTGGAAAAAGAAAGAAAAAAGAGAAGCCTGTTTAAAAATTTGCTGTGAGAAGATTATAAGGAAGAATAATCAAAATGAGAAAATTTATATACCTTATAAAGAATTTCTAACTCTGACATTATCTGCTTCTGGAGTTCCAGTGTTATATCTAAGGGTATGACCTAAAATACAAAGAATGGACATATGATTAGCACTGACAGGAAAAGTAAGTGAACGATTCAAAATGAAAAAACAAAAGATCTATGTGTCTTAGTTATCCTTAAGTGAGAAAAGGAAAGGGAGGAATAGTTGGTGAGAGTATCTGAAGAGCCATGAGCAAAGGAAGGAAATGGAAATGAAAGGACAGACTTATTTACTTTTAAAAGAAGTCAGCTATAAGTAAAGTAAGTTAAACAGCCAAATTTATTCATTAAATGTCCTAAGGTTTGTCATTTAACCATTTGACCAAGATCCGAGTCAGAAGTTGAAGACAAGCACCACATGAACGCCAAGAGCAGATCAGTAAACTCAAGAGATGCTGCTTGTTCACCCAAAGTGCCATCACCTCCTGCTTGGTACAGCCTCCTCCGCCTCCTCCTCCTCTGCCCAGCACCAATTCTTCCCGCTACAAAGACGTCTTACAAAGAAGCCCAGAAGGTTGTGACCCCGCCAGGCCTTGGTGAAAGGGCTGATGTTAACATTAAGGGCTAAGCACTGCAGTATTGAAAGTATCTCTGGATGTCTCAGTGGAGCCCTAAAGGAGAATCTCCAACCACCCACTCTGACCTTTTTCAATTTCTTTAATATTTACCCCCTATTTTATATCATCCTAACGTTGTATGAAACATGGAAACCTGTTAAATATAGAGGAAAAAATGCAGCTGGTGGCAGCTGGTGCAGATGCTTAGGTAAGCATCACCAAAGTGTCCCTCAAAACAACTACAACCAACCTGGCTTTGAGCGCTCAGCCGCTCAAACCAGCCGCTCACCATCACGCTCTTCTCCTGCTGCCTCCATCCATGCCCTCTTTTTTCACCATTTTTGGGCCAGGCTGCTAACCAGGACTAAAGCACTAAGTGCTGCAGTGAAGGTGGGGTGTAGTGACTAGTTTATAAAGTTTTCAGGATTTTCAAGACAGACCCTCTTACGAAGGATGGTGGTTCCCACAGAACCAGCATGGAAAGTCAATTTTATCAGGCAATTCTTTGCTGTGATTATTTGAAGACTTGCACACTCAATTATTAAGTACTACTATACAAACCAAAATGGACTTCAAATGCATTTAGCCGGGCTCAGTCTGCTACCACACAATATTTTGCAGTTTAATACTTTAAGCTAAAGGGAAACAAAATCTAGTCAGTTTGCAGAATTAGCAGAATAGATATAATAGGCTGCACGTACTGCTGACGAAACAAAATACAGAGCCCATTTCCAAACACAGGCATTCTACAGTATCAAAATCTGTCTGAAAGAAAAAACGATAACCTGTTTCTATCACGAGTTTGCTTTAGGGTTATTTATAAAAGCTGTCACTAAACTAAATTGTAAGTGTAATACAGGGCTGCCAAGAAACGTTTAACACACTTGTCTAGATCAATAATCATTTGCCAACAATACTCACATTTTTCCAGCGTGAAAAACTTAAAAATAATTTGCTGGAATACCATCAGTTTTACCCACTGAATATTAACAGAATTTAATCTTGTCAACAGTATAAAATTAAAATTTTACCTCACTAAATTCTGCTCACAGCAAGAAATTTCCCTGCCTGGATCTCAGTGAAGGCTCCACGGCCCTGCCCGATGACTAGTTAGCATGATCAGCGTCAAATACATCACCGACATCCAATCAACCAAGACCCGCCAACGAAGAAAGGTCTCCGGCTCATTTGCATTAACTATAATTACATACAGACCCTGCATTCTAATAGTGAGATAACCTGGAGAAGCAGAGCTCCCCTGTTTACAAGTGCTGAGGATAGTACAGGGCAGAGCACATACAGAAACCTACCGCAATGGTACAGTAAGTGAACATCACCATAAAATTAGTTTGGAGAGACCACCATCTCACTTTCTGTAGGTAACTATCATAAAGAAGTGTTTTTTCCATCTGAACACACGTAGTTTGTGTGACATAACACTGGAGAGATTCTCATCCCATGTAAAGGCTGGAGAAACCTTACGGTATTTACAGCATTGAAATGGGGGCAGAAAGCAGGGGGGGGCGGAATTTCTAAGTGTATTTAGAAAATGAAGTTTATATGGGTGAAACAACTTTTAAGAATATGTGAGCTGACAGTGTTAAATATGGGCTGGAGCAGTGTCAAAGCAAGAGGAAACCCCACACAACCCCTCCCCAAACCCACTGCTACCAAGGACAAAGCTGAGAACAAGGATTTGGCCGCAACTTCCACAACTGTAACACAGGTAAGAAAATGAGATGGAACAGAAGACAAAGGGCACCTTTGGAAAGAACTGCAAAAAAATCACTGTTATTTTACCACTGTTATTATACTTTATATAACTCTGTTATTTTATCAGAATTATTGAGAGCAGAAAAGCAAAACCCAATTAATCTGGCATAAAACAGCACGTGCTGTTCAACCCTTGTGGGAACAGAGTTTCTTAACAAGTTTGTATCGGAAGTTACAAGAAAAGTCCAATGAGCAGAGGAGCTCGGGGGGTCCCCAGCCAGCCCTGCCCACCAAGGGGTACCCAGCCTGGGGGATGCAGATGAACACCACCAGTTAGAGATGGGGCACAGGGTAACCTGGGCCACTGGGGAAGAGGGTCTGGCCACTGAGCTCCAGAACTTGCCCCGATTTCAGAACTAGCTGAAATGGTGCCTCAAAGGTAGAGCTGGAGGAACATCCTAGAGAAGAGGGGCATTAAAATTTTTTTTAATATAATTTAAATGACATAGCAGACCTCTGGGATTCAGCAAGGGGCTCCAAGGACTCCTGCACATCTTCCTCATCAAGTTCCTGCCTAAAATACAGCAATCTTGGAATCACTTAACACGCTTGTAACGTACATGAACTCAACATACCCTATATTTCAAGCAAAAAGGGTTAATTTTTAAAAGAGGAATACCTGAGCATATTTCCTCTGCTCTCCACTACACCTCCAGGACAAATAAGGATGAGTTGTCAAGTTAAATACAAGCAGTCAAGTGACTGAATTATAATTTACTCTGTGCTCAATTTAAATTAGTGTGAGGCTATTAAAATATACAGTATAAATACGGCAATTCATCACAAGCTGTCATGGATGACTTCATCTATTTGCTGGAGTGGCATACGTTCCACTAAAGGGAACGAGAGCAAAATCACAGGTCAAATTAAGCTGCTATTCTGTTTTAATTCACTTATTTAATCCGTGGCGACATAATTGTCTTTTACAGTATGTACAACTCAAAGGAAATTTGGGAGTATTATAGTCAGTATACAAATGATTAATCAAATGGTCCATTTAAATGCTAGCTTAAGAGCAGGAGAAACTAAAAGGGGTTGGGGAACGGCAATCAGCCAGTGTACGCTCAAATTTCTCATTCGGATTTTTCCCTCTAATTAGAAAAAAGTTACCTTTGAAAAAAATCTATTAAATTCCCTGCATGTTATCTAGCTGTAAAGTTTATATAAAATATGCAAGGTCATTAACATAGGTATTAGCATTGGTTTGTTTTCCTGTTCAATGTATTTCCAAGATTATCTACCAGCTGAAAGCATTTTAATCAACAGGTTTTCAGAACGTTATCTTGTCCTATCAAATCCGTGTATTATCATCAACAAAAAAGCCCCCCAAAACAGAGAACTCTGCTTTCCCAGATCCATCCAGCGACGTTCCCATTAGCGTGGTAATCCCCTGTCAAAACACTCGATCCGTGTGATGATCCTGTCAAACGCCAGCGTTACCATCCTCTTTTTATTGCTGGTGATGCTGAGCCAGAGACATGTCAAGTAATTTTCTTAATAGCGCAAGTCAGCATGACCACGATCGTAGCAGGTTCCCTGACCTCCAGCTCGGGAGCATGTTATTTTAAGCCATGGTAAAACACACGTGTTGATGTAATATTTCTTCCAAAATCATACTGAAAAAAACAATGTAATGGAGAGTGACAAGACCACCACAAGTAATATCTACAACAGAATCCAGTTTCCCGCATCTTCAGGATGCTGATTATCCACGAGGACTAACCAAACCCGTGGACTCTAAGGGAAACACGGAGGTGAAATTGCTGGGAGAAAAGGCTTTTTGCCACAGGGAGGTGATTTCAATTAACCTTGCAAAGGGTGAACTCATTTCTCCTCCTGCCTATGGGAGTTTTCTCTTGCTCCAACTCCTCCCCAGGCCGGTTCCGAGGGCACCCCCAGCCCCACGGAGCTGCTGGTGAGCGGCGGTGCCAGCACCGAGCAGAACCAGCAGAGAAGATGCTCTCTGTAGAGCTGGAAAAAGATTATTTGAGGAAGCAGTGTAGCAGGTACCAGGGAAAAGCAGCATCATTACACATCCCCATATTTAATTTTCTGCACTTCTGTACCTACTAAACCTCAAAATTCCTGTCTTTACTGCTCATGACAGGTTTAGGAATGACAGATGCCACTTGAAAGGACTTTCAAAATCACTTTTTCAGAAACTTTTTCAAGTGATATTTGTATTCCATGTAATTAGAAGTTATTTGTAATTTCCATATTTTCCACATGTAGAGAGTAATTTCCAATCCAGCAGTAACCACTGGCTTTTCTTCAATTCATTGGAAAGTCAAAAGCATTTCTCCTACTGGGGTGAAGGGATTTATTTGATCCTTGGCAGAGCTGAAACATGGGCAGAATCTCCTTTCCATAAATTATATCTACTGGAACCACAAGACAATCTGTGCCCAAATCTGAAAGTTTCCCATAGATGTAAATATTGCCTGGTAAATATAAATACTTCATTTGAAGCCTTAGTACAATCCTACATCTTTAAATTCCTTTTAACACCAATTCCGCTTGCAGCAACCAGCTCCCATCGCTCCTCTTGCCCTCCTCTTCCACCCCCACATCCTTTCAGTTTAACTCAGTTACACCGATATTTAATGATTAAATAAAGACAAGAAAAGAAACGAGACAAAAAGGCCATTTTACAGTTTTCTAAGTAGTCATTCCATAAATTATATTTTTACTATACCTTTTTTTAGATCCCAAACTATTAATTGGAATTGCATGAATGCAACAATTAATTTGTTTTGCAGAATTCTCTACTGCTTTGAGTTTTAACAAAATCACCAAATTAAAAAAAAAAGTTTGAAATATTAAAAAGAGCCTATTTCACAATTTTTGTATAGATTAATCATTAGTAACTTAATTTAAAAATTTAATTTAACAAATTACATACAAGAGTTGGTATACTGTTGTCGGAGTTGCACTATTAGTTTACCCCAGTCTAAACTGAACTTCAGGTAAGACTGGCATTTATCGGAGCGCACTACAGGACACAGCTTCATGGCAAAAAACTCTAACAAGGTAAAAAAAAAATAAGCCAGATCAGTTGGATAAAAAACAATCAGGGGGCAAAGGGACACTAAAATAAACAAACCTGTTAAAAACCTGTTAAACCCACAAAATTTCCCTGTTAAACCTACAAAATCTTCTAGGAAAACAGAATATTATCCCAAAGAAAACAGGGAAATTCTCTTTATTTAAAAATGAGGTTGCAGAGACCTCCCTGAAACCCCCCGAGATGACATGGTAGTACCAACACCCAGTGCCAAAGCAGTTCCTGGGGGGCAAAACCTGGATTCTGGGAACTCATTTGGAATGACTAGATTTATTGAGTTTTCCTGCATAAACAATGCAGACTTTAATGCTATAAAATAAATTGAGATCTAACAATCAGAGGGAAGGGAAGGAAACCGAGGTCAAGAAAGAATAGAGAGAAAGAAAGAGAGAAAGAAAATTACTGTAATATCTTACCTTTACTGCTAGTATTTTTCCACTAGGGACATGATACGCCCTGCATGAGGGAAAAAATTAAATAACTTGAGATCACATAAAATTACCTCTATACATATGTGCAACATGTATACACTAATTTCACAGAAAAATGACTTGGAGCTAATACGTTCTACATTAAACCAATTTTATATAGCATTTCTAAAGAAAGACTGATGAAAACGATTGATCAAAAGAATATACTTACAATGAAACCATTTAGAAGGTTTTAACATCTGCATGTTTTGTATAAAATCTACACATTGAAGACTTCTGTACGGCGTTAGCAGCAAACTTACAAGTAGGAATTTATCCACTTTCCCATTTTCTTTTAATGCAATAAAAATATGGTATATCCATTATTCAGAATCTTCACGTAAAACCAGGTATATCACACAAGTTTGCCAATCCTAAGGGTATTTTCAGTGGTAAGACAGTGAGATACACAGCTGTATTGATTAAAGGGAAGTAAAACAGGTAATGACCGATTCTTTACCATAACCTAAGGACCCACATCAATTATTAGTGAAATGAACTTTCTGCATTTGGATTTAATATTAAAGTGTGCATAGAAGGTTAAAAAACATTATTGTTAATGCTCACATGTACCCAAAATAATTTTCCACAGTATTTCCAGAGCAGTTTGTCTTAATTTCTGAAGACAAATATTTATAATTGGCTATTTAACAATGACGTGTATTCCTAACGATGAAAATTGTAAGAAAATAAAAAGGTAGGGAAAAAAATGCCTACTAAAATTCCGATGTAATTTTGCATAAAAACAAAACCATTAAAGGTTTTCCTCTTCACTAGTTTTATTGTCTCATACTGATTTATGACACTATGCACAGCAATGTCATATATGTGGCACTAACTTTAAAGAATTATAATGTTTTACCACTATCTACCTCTAGCAATTATTAGTGAAGAAGAAAGGCTTTAATAGTTTGGTTTTTTTCATGCAAAACCATACATAGCACAAGGCGAGACTGTTGTTTAATCTTATTTATAACCCTGAGTGCTTATATAATTTCCGTTAATAGCTTGGAAGTTTCTAAAAACTTCACCTTAATTTAATAACTCCTGGATAAACATTTACGTAACTGAAGTGGCAGGAGCTTTTAGGAACAAACTGGGTTTAAAAAGGCACACCAAAAATCAGTGTTATTTAATACCAGTCCAACAAAATCATCAGAGGAAGCTCTGGGAAACGTGGCCGAATGTGTATCAATGAATCCAAGGGAGGAAACGGACTCTGCTGTAACTATGGATGAATCAACGGTGGCAAAACATTATGGACTTAAGATCAGCAGAAATGATAAGAAAATGAACAGGTTGAGATAGGATGCTTAACGTCTGTTAGCTTAATATGGACTGTGCCGGTCAGTTTGGCAACTTAATTAGCTTGTCAAGAAAGCTGATCTTTTTTCCATAAGAGAGATCTCCTGTTTCCAAGTGAATTAAAAGGGAAGACTTGATTATTTAATTATGATGCACGCTAATTCATCCGTGGAAGTTTGGGTTAAATTTCCAGCAGAGGGCAGATACCTGGTTTGGTTTACAGAGCACTGACAGTACCAATTTAACATTTAATTATCGCTGAGAATTGGATCACAAAGGGGATACCATGCCCATGGGTAGAGTGTGTCCAGTAGCTCTGCAAATGCCCGTTACCTGGGAGGAAAGGAATTTGTTTACTCCAGGCTGATCCGGCATCTCCATTGTCCTGACCTTCCTCAACACAATAACTGTAAAGTGATTAATGAAGGTTGAATAGGAGCTTTGGTTACACCAAAAGACAACCCTACACCTCCGTAGTGTTTTAATTAACAGCTAACACTTCAAATTAGTCTGTAGTTGCTACAGTAATTACCCGTTCCAATGAGTGTGTAGGGAAAACGTTTTTTTGTTAGATATTATGTAGAACTGTAAGTTGGAATTGATCATTTTGGTTACAGTCAGCACAGCTAAAGCCTGAAGATTTAGAACCTTTATGTTGCTTCAGAAGGATGCACTAAAAAAATCCCACTGACTAATGTGCACAGCATGAAGAAAAACACACTTTTTGTGCATACCGCACCCGTCACTAAGTCTGTGGATGTCTACGAGGAGATTAAACTAATATTCAGACTCTAGAAGTGATGTGAAGTCTCATCTCAAGGGTCAGCTCTCACAGATTTCAGTGTCAACTCCAAAAGTAAGCAAACATCATCATAGAACCAGATCATTAGACGAGGCAAAGTTGCAAAAATGCAGAAGGTTCCTCAGAAAAGCTCTACATTTCAGTGAACACACACTTTAAAATCTTCCAGGATGGGAAGGAAACGATGTCGCCTAATAAACAGTTACAACAGCAGCTCTTCTTGCCAGGGAGGCATTTGAGCGGTGCCTAACAGTAAAGACAAGTGGATGTTAAAGACGAGTGAAAACAGTTGCTAAATAGCTGCTGAAGTACTTAAAGACAAATGTAAAGAGCAGAAATTAAATGCATTGAAATGCAAAATATGCAAGGAAAACGCTGTTTTGATGTTCTGCAAAATTTCATTCCTTGCAGAAACCAGCTCTGGGAAAACAAGTTCATTTTTCTGCTCTTTTTTGTTAGGGTATGGTTTTGGTTTGATTTTGACCCACTGCAAAAGCTGTAACGGAGGATTGAGAAGAGGCGGCTATAAATCATTTATCATTAAAGAGAAATTGAAGAGACACCGAGAGCCAACCCCTGCAATGAGAAGTTTAAAAAGTCAGTTTGAGCACTTAATACCCGTGTCAACTATTAAATATACAAAAGTTCTTACTTAAGTTTTGTTGCAATTTGCCAACTGCAGGAAGCTGGTTCGGACGTGCATTTCCCTGTCCCTCCCTGCCTTTTAGTTAAACCTGGAATTTCTAGAACAAATGCCATGGCACGGACTGGTCTTTTTACTCCCTGGAGAGAAAACTCCTAAACAGATATTGAGACAAATTAAGAATATATTCTTCTGCAGGGTCTGATCTAGATCCCAGGTTAGTTGGAGAATTAAATCTACCACAAGTTTGATGTTTTATTATGTTAAGTGCAAACTAATGGAAATGCCATGAGATTAATAACAACTTTCTCCACTACTAAAAATAGTTTTTAGGTACATATTGAAAAATATTGAAACAGTATTTATTAAAATAGTAGAAAAATAAACACAACAGCAATTGGATAAATCGTTTGGAGCCCAATTTCTGCACATAAAGTGTAATTATAGCATGCTGCACCCAAATAATTTTTAATTTTATTTTAAAATAGACAGTTGTTAGCTATTGCAGCCACAGCATTTTATGGCTGAGGATAATGATCAAAGTTATTTTAAAAAAAAAGAAAAAAGAAAAAAGCAGAGTTCAGCGACATCTTCAAAGCGAAGAGTAAAGGCTAGTGGTTGAAAATTGCATTTTAGTGGAGGATGCAGCTGACATCTCCTTTGGGGAGGTTCTCCCAAGGAACACGTACAGCATGAGATGTGAAGAGGGTGGCTTAAAGCTGCTCCATGTTGTGTAAGGAAAGGACAGGCAGACTCCAACCACCGCGTATTTCAAAACATTCCCACCGGGGAAAAGAAATTTAAATCTCTCCCTTCACATTCCCACTAGAGTTCATTATTCTGAGCCCCCTACATCCATTACAATGAACAGCTTCTAAGCAAGACTGGCACAGTTGTGTCAAATATTTTATTAACCTTGACTATTAACCATATCCCCAGACATTTAAAGCCCTGAAGGGACCCGTGCGAGCCAAGTCCTTTAGCATAACTTTGTCTCCTTTACTCTGAAAATTAAGAGAGCCCCTCGGGGAGCGCTGCAAAGGAGCTCGCCCAGCTGCCTGGCAAAAGCTGGGTTATACTGGGGAATAAGACGGTGTGAGCAAGGGTGCGCACTCTGCTCCA
Organism: Calidris pygmaea; assembly: GCA_003697955.1. Lineage (NCBI taxonomy): Eukaryota > Metazoa > Chordata > Aves > Charadriiformes > Scolopacidae > Calidris > Calidris pygmaea. Next base: position 347,409 of record QJSC01009562.1, read on the forward strand.
ACAAAGCCCTCCAGCTAAGCCGGAAAAAAACTTCTGCTGGACTGCGGAGTACGGCGTCTGCATCCCTTGTGTTCCAGAAAATCAAAATCAATATCATGGAAAACTAGAATAGGGCTTTGGGGGAACTGCCAGCTCCTCGGCATCACTCCCCCCCCCCCCATATACAAGATGTGTTTCTACAGGAAAGCAAATTAAAACCTGAAAGTGTCAGAAGCAGCTGGCTTCTGTTTTAAAAAGAAAAGGAAGAAAAAGGCAACTGAGTTTCACATTGCCTTTGTTCTTCCTGAGGTCTACTGCAAAGATAACCAGAGGAGAAATGTAAGATGTTTTTGCTTAATCCTCTTTATGGAATAAGCCATACCCCATCCTAATATTTAATGCTAAAAAATTCATGCACCAAATATAGCAAGTTTCTACTCAGTTTAAAAGTAAAACAAACAAAACCAACCAAACAGAACATGCACAAGCTCCTTAATAAATAGCTTAGATGCCAAACAAAAAATTTCTCCCTCTTTCAACTTGCTAAGACTCACAATTTTATATTCTCCCTGTGAGAAATTTTACCTAAAAGCACAGTGGGGAGCCGCATTGCTCGCTGTGATTGTGGTATAATTTCTTCCAGGGCAAGCAAAGAATTAACTTCAGATTTCAACATGCAGGCACTCAAGAGAAACAGCAACTTTCAATTTGTTTTCTTATTTTTAGTTGTAAAGCATTTGCCTACACACGAGTGACTTAAGGACGGTCACATCAGAAGCACGGACTTAGTGCGCAAAGATCCCTGAGCTTTCGTAAACAGCTTCCCCTAACATGTGCAATAACTTCTACTACAAACGAAGTTTACAGGTATCTGAAAACTCAGAATAAATGCAGCCTCTTCCTAGAAGCAAAAATTCATTAAAATTATTATGTCATCCTGGTGCAAAAAGGGCTGCAGAAGATCCTGCTTCCCATCTGCTCTCTCTGGACACCAGGATATATTTTTCTATTTTTCCCCCCCAATAGCCATGGAAACAATTTCTAATCAATAAGATATTCCTTGGCAAGACCAAATGATTCAAGGGAAAGCCGTGACCTGTCTGCTATGCCAATGAGTCAGCCCCTTCCCTCCCTAGAAATATAACTAGCATCAGCAAATATGACAAAATGATGTAGTGACAGCACCGTTCCATTAGCGATGTGACTGCAGGACGCAGGGACGCGACGCTCCCCTCTGGTCGAGGGACCAGAGAAACTTATGGCTGATGCCACAAACTCCGATCTGCTGCAGCTTTACTGGCTCACACAAAGCGTTGGTGTGTCATTCTGCTAAACGCTGCTGTCAGGAGATGGAAGTGTGGCTGAAAGGGACCTCTGCACACCTTCTCATCCAACCTCACTCCTGAAGTGGGACCGCAGTTCAGCCGTGGCTTTGTCCAGCTCTGTGCTAAAAGCCCCAAGGATGGAGATCCCCCTCTGCCTCCCTCATGCCCTGTTGCAGCGCTGAACCACCTTATTTGAGAAGAGATTTCTCCTTACGTCCAATACGGACTTCCCAAGGTGGGTAACTGAGGCCACAAAGTAAAAATAAAGGTAAATATTTCAGGTTCTCTATCTCTTCTGCTTCACACCTTGGTATGTGTGCTTGGTATAGTGGTATATATAGCATATATGCATGCTTCACACCTTGGTATAGTGCTTAGAGACATAGTTTAGTAATGTGGGGATTTTTTTGTATGTTTTTTGTTTTTTTATCAGAGTTAGGTTGATGGTTGGACTAGATGATCTTAAAGGTCCCTTCCAGCCTCAACGATTCGATGACTCTATTCCATGTGTTCAATACACGCATTTGTTAAAAACACCAAGACATCACCTCACTCGACGAGAATCGCAAACACCATCCCATTTCCCCAGCTCACCCGTAGCACTGCACTGGTGGAGTGCAGAGGAAGTCCTCCAGACGTCCTCCTCGCTCGACACACACAATAACATGCACAAAAGGTCTCTGGGAGTCAGGCAGAGTATTTCCTAACTGAAATGAAGCTACACATGGAAACCCTAGGTTTCTTATTCGAGTCAAAAAAGTTAACACAAAAGGCTATGGCTGTAGCAAGCAGCACCTTCAGATGTAAGGGCACCGAACGAAGTCAAACGGAACATTTTCCTGCTCTATGAGAAATAACCCAGAGCAAAATGTCTGTGTCAGTGTCGCACAAGATGAATACAATTCTCTAAGTGCTATGCATTGCAGAATGACACGCCAGTCACCAGCTGCAAACTATATGCAGCAAATCACCCGCAGATTTGGTTTACTGTTAATTTTTTCCTTTTTTTCCCCCCCCTCTTTTTTTCCTAGTACTGCCACTGTCTGTCGCGCTCCTGGAGAGACTCTGGCAGCCTAATGACAGAATTGTCACGTCCTCAGATGGCCATCTAAAGAAACAGATTCAAATTGTTTCTAGGAAATAAACACTTTGACAGTTGTTGCCTTCTGCAATAGACAAACACATTAGCCTGACTCTCTGGCTGTTAAAACAGGAAATCCAAAGTGCACAGCAGTTGTAAAAAGGAGCTTTTATGGGGACTGTGCTAGTTCAAACAGCAATCTACGCCAACCTCTCCTCTATCTAAAATCCCATTACAGATGCTTGAGTACTGATTGCAAAATGATTTGTTGTTAAACTAGAAAACAAACAAAAAAAATACTTGTATCTAAATTTTAAACTTTTCAAAAGAGCAAAACTGGCACTAGAAGCTGCACAAAGAAAATGCCAAGTAGCAAATGTCTCACGTAACCCATCTCTGTGGGGAAGAGGGGGTTTTGGCATCCAAGCCTAAGCACAGCAGAATGAATCCCTCACCTCCTCTACACTGTAACCTACCAGTATTCCCATCTGTTACTACTTCCATTAGTCTTCCTTCTCCTCTGCAGCCAAATATCCAGGGTCACCCTTTGAAAACTGGACTACAAGTCTTTCTCCTTGTAGCCATCCCATTGTGATTCCATGCTCATTCCTTGGAGAGACCTGTACAGACAGAAAGGACTAAAGATGGAGACAGCTTTGCTGTGACACTGCTTGAGGAGGCCATGGTGCCACCACCACCAATTCCAGGCCACACACTACTCCAGGACCAACCCGGATCAGATGCAGACACAGTAATGGATTTCAGCAGCTGGCTTTAAAATAGCTGAAAGGACAAAAGACAGCAGAGCAGTCACAAGCTTAGACTGACACGGACAGGCATTATCCGACACAGCATAAAGCCTGCCAGTACAAAGTAAACCCATCACAATTTTTGGAAGAAATGTGAAGCAACTAAGTGAGCCCCAAAGTACGTCACATCCCATGGTGACAGCAATTTACATACTTACACCTCTCCATAAAGGAACCTAAAGCTGGATTTTCTGTATTATCAAACCATTTGTTCACAAGAGATGTGCTCAGGACACTCAGAGCATAACAACTATTAAGGAAAACCAGAGCTGTTCAGAAATTCAGTAATGGCCAGTAGTAGACAAGAGAACTGTGCCAAGAAGCAAAAGTGTTCTAGATAATTCACTGCAATATCCAAGAGAGAGTTTTCTTCTAATCCTGGTACAGTTTCAAGTAGAAGGCTTGCTCTTCCCAGGAGCAGTTTGAGAGCATAAACACCATCGGGTTGGTTATACTCCTCAGTCACTACAGGATTGCGCTGAGATCCCGCCATGAGGAGCAACACGCTAGAAACAACTAATTTTTGCATTGCTCCTCTTGTACCACTCCCCGCCATCATCATTCAAAGAGCTGGGGTGATGTACAGGGAAGGTGGTGACACATCGGAGCTGGGTTTGGCTGGCTGATCCTTAGAGTGATCAGTAGATATCTGAGCAGTTAATTTTTACCATTTTGAATAAGGATTTCCAAAGAATCTGGGATGAAAAGAAATGGAAAAATCAATGTCAACCTCACTGGTGGTGTTACACCCACTGCTCTTCACAGGGACATCAGAGATTAAGGAGAGAGTCTGTAACACAACATTGGCAGCATAATGGCAAAAAAGGATTCCTACATAATACACGTTCTTTTCCCTTATCATCTCACATTCATCTCTGTGAGCAAAAGCATTATTTAAAAAACAATTCTGTGTTAGGGAAGAGTCTACAAGCTTGGCATAGCTTGGCTGTGGCCAATTCTCCACCAATTCTCTACTATGCAGAGCGTTATTTGTAACCAAGAAACAGATGATATTGCCCACCTCGGGGCGAGCAGCACTCAACACACCACCCCACTCGTTGGTAACAAGAACAAATTCACATTTTCGGGATTACTATTCGCTTAATCTTCCAAGCCATGGGCATACAATGCAACCAAAACAACTTTAATTTAAGAATCATCCAGTTTCTAATTAAACAGCCATAGGCAGCTGGCTGGATACATTTTAATCAGTTTCAATAACCTATTGATTGTATACTGAAGCTTAAAAATTAAAAGTAAAAAGATGAGCGGGGAATTGTCCCATCTCAGAACAACAGTAGAACCCTCTGTAAATAACTCCTCCTTTAACCATCAGCTAAATGAACACTTCAATACTGCAGTACAAAGTCTTCTGCAAAATTACTTTAACTAACAAGCAGAAATTTATCAGCTTCAGCCAAAATCAATGCTGAAATCAATTTGAACACTGGTTGTGTCTAAAGGGGCTCATTGGCAATTTAGGGAAATTACACCATGTAAATGCCTGTGCTTTAATTGAACAGTTTCATCAACTAGGCTGTGATTGCTGTCCATTCATTTATTTACTTTCACTGCAGCTACCATTCTGCAAAGGAATGGGTTTTGTCAGACTTGAAGGAGGTACTTTATCTTCATTTTATGCACTTTTGTGCATAACAGATTTTATGAGGCAGGCAAGCCATAGCAGGGGTCAAAAGAAACAAGTGAACAGCAATCACTGGTCAGTCTTGTTTAAACTACAATGATAATATGCAGAAATTTGGTGGGGTATTTCTAACTTTGTTTCAAGCTATTATTGTTCCAATGCTTTCCAGTGTGACTGAAAATAAAACAAAACAAGAGAAACAAGAAATGAATGTAGTCTGGAAAGGAAATAAAGGAAAATGCTTCCAGAATTGCAACACAAGAATGCAGGGAGACGCGATTTTCAGACTTCATGTGGCCCCAGACTTGTTTTAACGCCAAAGAAAACATTGAACCTGCCTGTATTTCCTTTTTTCAGAGCTGCACCAAGCACCAGGCTGGGACCAGCAACGTGTATAAACATCGTGAAAACCTCCCTTGGAGAGCACACCACCAGTGGAGCCACTGGGTCACTGGCAGCGCTGGGATCCTGCAGAGACTGGCTCCGATCCTGCTTCTGTGGCTGCTTTGCTACCTTGGGAAAACCACTTCCCCTTCTGTCCCCGTTTACCCTCTGCCACGTGCAGAGGATGACACCAGCCTCCTCTGCAAAAGGGCCAAAATAACCTGTGAATGAAAGGATTTTAAAGAGGGGCAAAATATTGTTACTGTATTGAATATTCATACAGAAAAACCAGAAAGGAACGTACAGAGGAGAACAACAGCTCTGCTTAGATGCAGACTGGCATTTAGAAATTTGAGGTGCATGATGGTCACCACTTTTAAAGAACAAACTGGGACTATAGAGACCCTCTGGAGGGAGCTCCTTCACGACAGCACCAGTGTTCTGCAGTAAGAGCCAAGGGACAAGCCAGAAAGAGCCACCCTTGCTGAGCCAAAGCTCCTCAAAGCAATAAGCACTGGCCACCATCATTCCAGCGAATGGAGCTCAAGCACCTCCACCTCCCCACCTCTCAAACACAGCTAAACCTCCCTCGGCTTCCTCGCTGCAGAACTGACGCCACTTTTCCCTGCTAATGCCAGAGGATCGGCAATACACAGTTTGCAGCCTGCCTTGCAAGAGACAGCAGCTTCCCAGCTGTCTTGCCATGCGCTACGTTCAGTGTGCTAATGGGGCACCCCAAGGTTGGTGGAGATAAGAGACTAAAGAAACGGGCATATGCTGGAATGTACGACTCAACCCAACAGCAAAATTGCTCGAGTAAATTGCTCAAACAAATTAAGCTTCCGCATTTATCCGTATTATCCCTAGCTATACAACTCTTCTGGGCGGTACATCATCAACAGCCTCTTCTCTCCCAATTACTCAACTTAAAGTGAAGCCGTCTGGTTTAACAGCATTTTGCAAAGATAAGAACCGATTCTCCCTCTCTTTCCCTCTCTCCCCAATACTAAGTAACTTCACAAATTAATTACGGCATCATTGGGACTTTATGTTTATTTCAGCAGTGTTATAGCTTGCTGCTGCTGAAGGCTCCTCTAACAGAACCCCAAGATTTACAAACCATACACAACCCACGTTTTAAAGAAATCCCAGGCACACAGAAGACTGTACCACCCCCTAAACAGAGCTCCTCGAATGTCTCACTTCTCATTAGCTACAATCGCAAAGCAAAAACTAGAAAACATGAAATAAGAGAAAAATACTCTTTTTGCTTGTATGTAAGTGAAGGAAATAGTGCTAATTTAGATATGCCACGTGAGCAAGACTTCACAGAGTAATTATTTACCAGAGATAAATACCTTTACTTAATAATATTTAGGTTCAAAGTATGCACAACTAAGGATTTTAGGTCTAAATAATTTAATGTAGCTACTCCCGAGACTGGCCAGCTGAGTGTATACATCCCATTACCAATCAAAATGTTAACCTTCTTTCACTGAAGTGAAAAGGAGACTTATCAGAACAGTCTCTCTCCAAGCTCGGCAGCCAGTGATGGAGCTAAAAGATGCAGCACAGAAGCACATACCTTAAATGTCTTTTGGACCTACCAGTGAATGATTTTTTTCCCAAAAAACCCCCCAATTTAAGTAAATACCACAGAGGTACCAATATACAGATGTTTTCTTCTGCTGCGAAGCAGCCCAAACTGCGTTCTCCATCTTACCAGCTTCTATAAAATAGTTCATAAAAAATGAGAAAGTCTGTTGCAGAGCTGGAAGGTCACACATCTCCCAGTACAACAGTCTGAGGGCTGGCAGGGAAGGTGCAAATCTCCACAAAATAATGGCAGCTGAGAGTTTCCAAAAATTCACAGAATTGGACTCACAATACTCCACAGAAAGTGGAAATCCCAGTTAATGACAGAAACTACCTACAACAACTGGGAAAGAGAAGAGAAAGCCACCAGGGGACTTTCAGTGTTTGTTACCGCAGCGTTCATCACTTGATAATCTTTATTCAGGGCAGGGTACAAGCTGCCCACCACGCACCACTGGGAGAATTCTTGCTTTCTGATTGATTGTATAATCAAAGATACTTTTTGAATAAACGGTTTGAAATTATTTATATGTTCTCACATATTTTTGAAAATACAAGCAATCAGAAAGCAAGAATAATTAACTGGTTTTGCCCTATCTAACTCTATAGCTGTTATCATTCCTTAATTAAGAAAATAGTGTATCAAAAGGTAGGGGAAAAGTATGATGTCAAACACCTATAAAATCCCTTCTTCTTTTTAGAACAGGAAAAACATTTAGATTCAGCAAGTTCTCACTAGAAATATTGCTATAAAGTATTGATTTTTTACCAGACTCAATTGACTGAAAAGTTGTTTGTATAGCAATATTGGCCAAACCAATATACTGGAACAATTTTGCTACACACAGTAATCAAGTGTATTTCTAAAGTATAATTATACTGTCATAAAAATAAAGCTAAGATACCTCTTCTCCAAGCAATAAAACAGCTGCAGCTGTAAAGAACCCAAATAAATGAAATACATTTTCTAACTAAACATAGCGTCTTCCAAAGAGAACAAAACCACCTCCCCTCTCCCCCCTTAAGCCAAGGTTAGCATGAAAAGTGATCAATACCTCAATCTCAATAAACTATTTCAATAGTAGTTAATTCACGTGGAAAGAGAGGCTGAAAATTTTTGCTCAGCGACCTGCGACACGCTCTCTTGTTTGCTGAATGCCGATAATATATCATTGCCATAATGGATATGACTTAGTATAAAGAGCTAGAAAAGAAAGGAAAGAAGATGCCACATAGACACACTCGTTCTTTACGTTCAGATCAATACTACACACGGCTCCTTCTGAACAAACCCGCAGCCCGGAATGCTGGAAGAGGGAAATAGCCCAACGTTCGCAATTAATTTTATTTGACAAATGTTCATTGATTTACTGGAATAAAATATATGTGGGCTGTTATCTCTGACTAGTGCAATCCAGCCACCTGTAAGTATTCCATTTTGCAATTTCGTATTGGCTTGTGCAGCACGGATGCTCCTTTGGGGAGGGAGAACAGGCTCCCTTTTAGGAAAGGGGGATTGTTTCAAGGTAGAAGGTCTGTCTGTGCTTTGTCCAAAGCCTGTCATCACAGCACGGTAACGGCCAACTCCCTGTGACGATGGCAATTGGCAACTCTTCAGGGATGAAAGAGTGAATTGGTACAACTCTTCGATCCAACGCACCAAAAAAACAAACTCAGGAACATCTAAGCAGCCAGTTTTGGGAGAAAACCACATTTCATAGTTATATCCTACTATTATTTGCGTTGCAAAGAAAGTCAAACTTCAGGAATGTGTAAAACATCCACATATAAAAATGGTGCACATTCCCTGGGGCAAAGTGACACCTGCACTGGAGAAAACACTGTGAAGCCACGGCAACTGCTGATTTAAAATATGAACACAATAAAAAGGAGAAAGAAAGGTAGAAATATTTCCTTGAGACAAAAGAGGGCTCCTGTCTGCACAGGTGAGATTTTTTTCCTTTCCCAAATTGCAGGCAAATGCAACACTCGACCACTTAAGGAAGCAAATCACAGCATCAGCCCCCACAAAGCAGCAAGTCGATGCAGAAGTGCCAGAAGTATTATGCGTTCCCTCCCGTGCCATTATCCTCTGTGCCTCGAGTGTTCACATCTCTCTTCCCTCATCACTCCTGCAGACTCTAACTAAGGTAGCATTCACCACAACAGAAGAATATTTTGGTGAAAATATCAAACAAAAAAAACAGACGTGCAACTATACTACCTTTCAGAAATACAAAATAGAAGTCCAAAAGTGCAACTTTGGCTTTACATAGCATTTTATCCAAATTTCCCATATGAATGTTACGAAATGTGAAATATATACTAAAGCACGTGGCAACGTTATAAAAGAATGAGATATTTTTATACCACCTTCTGCATCTAAAAGCACTCTACCACTGTATGGGCTGAGCACACGTGGAATAGAGCTGTTCCTGGGGAGCCGGACAGACACAAACTGACAAACAGATAGGAAGTTCAGCAGACCCTTGGTGGAAAAACGTTAGCAAAGCACACAATGCCTTGGTTCACATTCCCTAGACTAAGCCACTATTAGACACAGGATGAAGGTGAGAGACTTTTGGCATGACCTGCTATGGACATTCTTACACTGCTCATGATTTCGCATTGCTAGCTACTGGGTTCAGCTCCTTCTCTACAGAAAATGACCCAGAACTGGGTAACAACACACACACGTGGGATATTCCCTGTCCCTAACTGTGCCTTCCACAGGGACCAGAGCACGCAGCCTTCCTTTGTGATGCTTCTCCCACCTACATCCACTCGTGGAGCCTCCATCAGTGCAGGAGAGAGGGAAACCAACCTTCTCAAAATCAGAAAACACCAAGAAGTCACTGACTGAACTGTAAAGTTCAACAGTCAAATCTTTCCTATTATGAAGTAAGAAAACAATACTGTTTTTCTGCAAATTTCTTGCTCTAGGAATATCTTTTTTACAAGAGAACCTCAATGAGGTTTTTGAACTCCATTCCATGTACAAGGCTAAGCTGATTCCTCAAGAGTCCATTCAAAGACTGGATTTGTTCCTTTAAGGTTTTGGAAGTCCATTTTCATTAAACCTTCTGCAAGGGAGAGTCGTTTTGCAATGTTGGCAGCCAATTAGAAACTAAACTAAATGCACCGTAGCTTTTAAAACATTTAAAAAAAAAGTTAATATCAAAGTTAAAATGTCTAAGGTATAAACAAAATCATAATGGGATGCTGGGTTACTGTATATGGTAAATAGCTCTCTGGAGGAAACCTTTATTACTCCCTCAGGGCTTTCTTACAAAGTATGGATTTCTTAATTCCTAGTGGAATATTTTTCATACACCACTGCAGACTATTAAGTACCAGATATTACATTATGTAGTTTAAACTTTGCACTATGCATGAGAAAGACTTTCCTGTCGAGAAAACTATATCTCCGCTATTATAATCTTTACAATATTAAAATTAATACTGGCTGCAGGGTATAAGCTTCACTACCAAAATTTGGGGGAGTTTATCATTTAATGTATTCATCAGCTTGTGCGTGAAGCTGCTCGTAAGAGAGGGAAGTCACTGCGACAGAGAAAGGGGTATTTACTAATTTTGAATTGCTGGAGAAAGGCAGAGCGACGGTGTCATCGCGTCCCCCCGGTGTCACTCTCAGTACTGGGCGAGCACAGGGCGTGGGGAACCAGCAAGAATAATGGCATCGCAAATACCGACGGCAATTCATTATGCTTCAGGATATTTCAAGTTCCACTTGTGAACCATTAACTTGTTACCCAGGAGGGATTCAAAGCTAAGTATTAAAAAGATAATAAAAATGCACCAACCCTCACGGCACCCAAGAGCAGATACCTTGTAAATATGTAAACAGAATTCTTAAAAAGTTTATATTAAGAATTTATTTTATACTCTTTTCTGCATAGCAGCGATGGCCCACCTATGTCTCAACACAAATATGAAGGGTAAAAAAAAAAACAAAAACCACAACCCAAAAAAAGAGAGCTGTTAAATTTTATTTTCAAAAATTTTTAAGTGAAATTCAACACTCACTTGTAGACTGTGCCTCCATTGCCATGACCGAGGATGTCTCGATACCGTATGTCTTGTTCATTCATCTCCACAAGAAAGAAAGAAAAACAAAAGAGATGTCATGCTGTGGATGGAAATGTCAAGGAAAAGCAACTCTAGGCCATAAACAACAAGCAGTCTGGGTCATTTCAAGTTCAGCTGCAAGAACGAGAAGATCAATACAACATTTGCTGTCCAATTTATAAAAGACGATACCAAGGGACAAAGTGATGGAAAGTTTAATGACAATTTGTTTGCCTGGGTCATTTCATTAAAGTTTGATAAAAGGTGTCAAAATGGAATGATATAATATAGCTCAAGAGGGTCAGGTCACAGATACTGATAGGAAAAGGGTCTCCAGAACAGCACATAACCAAAGCCAAAGTTGGAGGTGAATGGAAACAATCCAACAGAAAACTGTCACCTTAAGTATGGCTAGAAAAGTTTATGATTTATTCTGGAATCAGCATAATTGATACTAATTGAGTGACAGTTCTGTCAGTAGAAATGCTTCATAGTGCTCAATTGATATACTTTTTAACTAAAGCAAATCTTTGGGAAAAAACAGCCTTGAATTGCTATTTCCTTGAAATACATGACTAATTGCTTGCCTCAATCTTTCCACTCACTGGGCCAACCCTTCAGATACGATGATACCCTCAGATATTCAAGCACTGTACATTGCAGATGCTGGGATTTGGAATCTTGCTGATATAGATTTTATAAAAGCTTATTATATTGCTGAATGAGCAATTAAAATGTAAAACTACAATTCAAGCTTCTCCTGTACAAATACAGTCATACTGATTTTCCACCTAAATCCCTTATTAAAAAAAAAATCACTAAAGACATTTTTGAAATGCACACGTATACTTGAAAATAAATATTTGAATCAGAACAAATTCTGGGCTGTATATACTTTCTATTCCAAAAAAGATCTCCCCGTTGTCTGGTCACCATAAGTAGTAAATGATTGGGCAAATCCCATTTTTCAAAGATAATTTCCAAGCAAACATTAAGTTGTTTCTAGTAGCTGTTTTTAATGGGATACCAAGTTAAACATTTCACATGAGTTGGCGCAGCTGCTTAAAGACTCTCATCTTTGTGTGTTAAAAGGCACCCAAAACCCCCTAGCGACATGCCTGGCCCTTTATCACTGATGTGATTTGAGATCACGGAAGCATATCTGAGATGGCTTCAAGTTAGTGACTTCAAGTACCACGAGCACCACGGTAAGAGCCACGCAGAGCTCACCATAAGTGTCTGCATTTATCCAACTTCTGAGATGGCTTTTAAAATCCAGTGGGGACACGTGCCCTTCAGTTACTGAGCCCTGTTTAAGCATCCCCTTTCATACGATGACAGTGAAGATACAAGGAACTTTGCCCCTGGCTTCAACTGGAACAGGCAAGTGACGGTAACAAGCTGAAATACCCTAAATAGTCAATACTCAGCATGTCTTACGAACAGAAAATGGAATATTTAATTGATTTAAAATAATAAGTTTTAAGGACAAAAATTATGAACTCCAAAATTCGCATTCTTTCCTTTCACTATTTGAATAAAAAGCATTCTTGTTTCTCACAGGAAATACTATGCATTTCTTCCAGTGAAGTTAAAATCTCTGAGTTCTGAGAAAATTTCTAAGGGAAGAAAAGTTCTGAGGGGAAAAAGAAAAAAAGAAATACCTTAAAGCAGGACTTGACTCTACATTATTACCTATTTGTAGTAAAACCTGAGCCAGATACCTTAAGAGGGTATAAAATATCCCCTTCAAGTATCAAGGTTTATGATGAAAACAAAAATTTACTTATTTTATTACTGAAAGCTATCTTGCTTATTGCACCAATCAGAAAAGGCAAATAAAGAAGCAAAAAAAATATACCCCATGAGGAACAATAATGCATGAATGGGTTTAAAAATATGTGAAGAATCTATACTGGATCCCTTGCACTAAAAATAATCTCTCTCAGACTGCAGTACTCATTAATTTAAAGCAGTGCTCACTTTGAACTCTGTGTTTTAGCAGTTCTGCTCTTCTAAGCTGGAGAACTTGAATTCTCCAAGTCTTTGAGGTGACAACAAACATCTCTTTCCCGCATTTCCAGCGGTGTTCTTCTAAACAAAACTCTTAAGAGAAATCAAATGAATCCACAAAGCTATGAGCATCCTTGTATCTTTGCTTTTGGGGAGAAAAAAATAAGAATTTTTTGTAGTTATGCAAGTTACAAGCAACAAATTGAGCAGAACCAGAGACAAAGTGTGTTCTCTTTTTTTTTTGCTTTTCCCTAACTGGTAAAAGGAGAGTATTCTCTTTACACTGTTGCCTAAATGCCAGTGCCAGGAGCAGTTCTGCTCCGAGATGCTGCACCTACCGCCAGCCCAGCACCCGGCTGGTTTCTCGGCTCTGCACAAAGAGCAACCAGAAACCCAGGGTGAAATGGGAAGACTGGGGTGGAGCAAGGATCTGCCAGCAAGGGATGGAGAGATAAAGTGTGATTTACTGGCTCAAATAAAGATGCCAAAACCAGCCAGTGATTTATTTATTTTACTGGGAAAACTGGATTCTCAATCATAAAATGATAACATAATAACAATGAACTCGACAGCAAGGGCTGGAATATTAAACCTGCAAAACCAAGTTTGATTGGATGCCAATATTAACAGAATTAATGAATAAGTGAAGCAGACTTCAATTACGGATCAGCAAACAAAACGTCCCTTGCTCATACCTGCTGGTTTTGAAAGAAATCAGTGTCTATCTCTTGTAAATCATTAAAAACAAAATGCTCAATTAATCCTTATTTTATATGTAGAGGCCTGACAGAGGCGAAGTCCTGTAGCCATACCTTCGCCTTACGAATCGAAGCAATAATGGTTTCAGAAAGCAGTCACACTCTATGAGCAGACAATTGAAGAGATTTAGTAAATCCCACTTTATAGAGCAGAGACTAATCGGAAAACACAAGCCAGTCAAATGTTTCTTATGAACTGTTGACACTATATCAATGCAGAATCAATTGGTGGCATTTACTCTGAGTGACAGAAAAGAAATAAATATTTATATCACATCACCTATATCAATGAACCCAGGCAGAAAGCTATTTCTAACCTGTCAATATTTGATTATGTTGAAGAATCATGTCCCCTTCTTTTAATGATTAATATGAATTCCTTATTAAACCTAAATGGAAACTACTAGAGGAATATCATTATGAATGCCTGAAAGCATCAACTGCCAAAAAATAATAAAAAATAATAACCCAAGCCATATTTAAGTAATGATAAGTGTGACTTAATCCCCCAAAAGGGGGAAAAGTTGAAGTTACAACTAGAAACCTATTTCCAGTTATGGATCTGTGACCAAATTTTGCAGAAGAGAATGCAGCATAACAAAAACATTTTCTCTCGACGGAAAGCAGTACAATTCCTTTCAGGCTAGGGTGAATAAAAGGTAGCATTAAAACTTATTTTCAATTTTCTCTTTTTTTAAATGGGTGTAAATAACATTTTTTAATACCGTAAGAAGAATTTTGGTTTCTTTATCTCTTTCTAAAATTCTACCACACAGGAAAGAAACCTGTAACAATCTACCGCAGGGGACACAAACTACTCATTTCTGTTACTTAGAACAAATAAAGTGCCAGACACAGCTTATGGACTCAATCACAAAAAAGGTGGCTACTCACGTTCAGTAATTCTGATTTTAAAAAAAAATCAGTAATATTGGAGTAATCACCAGCTTCATTTTAAAAGTTCAGAAGCACACTGCTGGTACTTACAGAGTTTTAACTTATGGAGAGAAATACATCGTTTAGCTATCATTTTGAACCGTTAACAAATCCACCTGGTAGGAATCTGCGACTATTAAACTAAGCCTGCACGTAGGGAATGCTGACGAGCTTAAAAATACCTTTCCAAGTTGCATTCAAAGGATTCAGTGCCAGATAGGCAAGGCTGCAACGCTGGGCTGTTGGGCTCACGTTTGAGGGGGGCTCTCTCATCTATTAGCCCCCAATGTTACAGGTGAGACTGAAGGACAAGCACCAAGACCAGCCTTTATCTTCTTGACACGCTCAACTACAACTACTTGATTCATGAAATGCCAATGAGGCTTGGAGAGGTCATTGTGTGAAGGCACTGAATACGCATCTGAGATAATTAAGATTTCAGCCTTCGAAACATGGAGGGGAAGTGAACAGCAGTTAAGAAAATCAATAAGAGTCTTTTATTTGCAGTGACACAGATGTCTCAGTCAATAGAGCCTAATAGGGAAGCTTGATCGCAACGGACAGGTGCCTGCCTCCAAGGCTATCAAAGGGCTTTCGCTATGACAAACATTAAAACATATTTATGTTGCTGCTGAAGAATCTGGGATTCTTTTAAGGTAGTTTAATTTAACGGTGTATATTTAATGGCATTACACTACCGTGAGCCTTGCCTGTACGTTCAGATCAAAATGGGTAAGAAATGATTGCTCTGTTTCTCCAGGACATCCACTTGTCCATCAATTGTTACATTAAACCTTTCACTTCTGGGTGCCAGGATCCGAACGCCTGGAGCAGGAACAGAAAGTAACAAGAAATCCTCCTACAACTGTGGGGGTTTTTTTGTTTTAGTTTGTTGTTTTGGTGTTGTGTTTATTTTTTTTAAGAAGCTAAAACGTAAGGTGATTCCAAATAGCACAGAGCAGCTCCTTGGAAGAACCTGCTAAATATTTAAGTATCTACTGCTCTAAAAAATACGAAGGTCATTCTAACTGAGCGGTTGACTTAGTTATTCAAAATTGATTAACTTTCTTCCCCTGAAATCGTGGCAGCCGTGCAACACGTGTGAGGTACTTCAATCTATTTGGAGCTAAATCTGATTAGCACATTTTGAGAAATGGGAAGCAAATTGCTATGCCAATCAAAGTAAATCAGGACACATAACTCATTCATATCATGAAGGTTTTCATGGTCCCTCCAGTTCTGTATTAAAAGAACACATTACAACTAAATGAGCAGTAAGCATCTCTCCACCTATTTGTGGGATGCCAATCACTGTAGTATTAGGCAGTAACGAGACGTGCGTGTAGCCAAGACTCATTTCAGTGCACCTACCTGGCCATTTGCAAGTATTTTCTTCAGCTCTGCAGAAGACTTTTTCAAGCTGAAAAAAACAAGAGGCAATTATTTTTAATGACTGTTCCATTTCACTCTATAAAATGAAGTGAAACCGTAAGAAACAACAAGCCAGCAGGTTAAGTTCACGGTTGCATATTCCAAATAGATTTAACTTTAGCAACACTGAGCGGTGTTCAATGTAGCTACTCCTCAAAATGCAGGCAGCAGAAATAGAGGAGCAATGAACATTTAAGAAAATCAATATATTTTTTACCTTTACAAACTGGGGTTTTTTAGATACCTGACTATACTCCCCTTTGAGATACGAGCTATTGTTTGTCAGTTCAAAGAAGAAAAAGAGAAAAGAGATACCCTCGCACATCAGGTGTTTCGAAAAACAACAGCAAAATAAGGTTCACATCTAGTTTTCAGGTGCCTTATCTTGGTTCAAAACCCCTTAAGGCATTATTCTGCTGTAATTTCTATAAATCTGCAGCAGAAGGGTTTAACAAACCACAACTATCAGCTTGGTGAGTTTTGTAGGTAAAATTATGAACGGCTTCAAACTACTTCCACCCACTCACAAAATATTGCTTCACCTCCTCTCCTGACAAACTCTGCTCCTTGTTCGTTCAACATAAGAAATTGCCTGGGTAGAAGTACATCTGCAAAACTTAATCTCAAAGCGACATTCTGCTCTTATTACTGAAGTTTAGAAAAAAAAAGAAGTACAAAATAATATATTCTTGAAAGGCATGTGCACGTGTCTTGATCACAGATCATTATTAACAAGAACAGTGAAAACACAGATTTCCTATTTGGTGGCTTTGTTCTTTAATAGGCCTCTTGTTCCCACGACTACTTTAAAGAAAAATTAAGTTTTCCAAGGAAACATAAGTTGATCTTGTCATCTTTCATGACTAACAATTTGTGAACATGAAACAAAGAGAGACTTTCAATTACTTCAAAAACAAAACTCATAGTGCAGAAGGTTTCGGAAAAGGAATGGCAATTAACCACCAAATAAGGTGACAAGAATCTTCTAGAAGCCTCATTTTCAATGCACTTTAAGAACAAGCTCAAAGTGCAGGAAGTACTAAAAGCCAAAACACAACAGCGACAGAAAGCAGCTTTTTTTAGTTCAGTGGTATGATAGATTGGGAGGAGGACTGCAGCTCAGAAAGACATTCAGATTTATTTTCCTTAAAGAGTCTTGGATAGGACCCTCCCCATCGCAATATACATCTTCTCCCAGGGATGGGGGCAAACTCTGCCCGAGGAGACTGACACAGGGTATTGGTTTTCCTTTTTTCATCTATACAATTAGCAAAGCCACTAAAGGGAAAACCAAAACTGGTTTTAGTAGTACCTGAACAGGGCTCCCCACTGTAGCACAGCCCCAGCACTGCTGCCAGCCACCTGGGGTGGCATCCTCCTCGCTGACGGGCAATCACGTCACATCAGTGCCACCGCACAGAGACAGGAGCTGTGGGACAGTCTCACCACCGCAGCACTTCACCGTGTTTGCCACAACGGGCACCGACGTGTCACCACCCGAACGTGCTCAATGCAGTGACTGTGGCTTTCATCGATTTTTATCCCAATTTTTTATCCAAAATGCTCTCGGAACGAAAAGGGAGCAGTGCGCCGATGCACAGATAAATGTAATATTGTATGCTTTTTAGAATAATAGAAAAATTTAGGTTGAAAGGGACCTCTGGAGATTTCCACTCCCACATTTCAAATATGGTCTTACATGAAGAAGATGGAGCCAGACTTCTCTTACTTCCTTTTAAGAATACACACGGGGTTTTTGTGGGATTTTTGTTTGTCTAACATCGTATTGAGTATAATGACTTCCTGTAACAGTTCATGTAATAAAAAGGAGTTTTAGGAAAAAAAGAGAAAGAGTTCTCCTGCTTTTTAAGGCCTCACTATAGGTTTTGAAATTAGGACTGGAATCTAAAAAGAAAGATAAGGGAGCTGGACCCCAAAACTTTGCTGAAACTGCAAGAAACAGGGCAGATTTTTCAAAAATCAGCTTGTTCAGATTTTTCAAAAATAGTACCACACAATAATAAGCCTACTGAATTGGGTATCAAATTTTAAAATCAAAGAATCCTGGAACAAGAAAAGCAAGGAAGACCTGAACATACAGATCTTGCCATAGACAGTGATTATTAGATCAACTAAAACAAATTAGCTCACCCATGAACAGTATTTTAATGCTTTATAAAGGACAAAGCCACCTGAAATACCCACCAAAGACTTATTTCTTTCGGCAGAAAATACTTCTCCTGAAGAACCAGCAGCACGAGTCTAACAAGATCCATGGATCAAGGTAATTTCGCCTTCCCCACTTCACTCCCACGTGCCCAGTAGTCGTATTGAAAAAGTTATTCACCATCAAGCTTATTCTTGGTAACTACCACACACAAGGTTCCATTTTATTTTAATAAAAGAAAAGAAAACAAAACATACGCTCGCATTTTTGACTCTTACCTATTGCTTGGAAGGGAATCTGAGACTGCTGAACTGCTATTATTAGCAGACCCCGCTCGCGTATTTACCTGCAGGCAGGGAAAGGATCTTTATCAGTCGTTTGTGTTCAGAGGACACTATTCTAATTAACCTGTAATTTGCCATGAATTTCTCATTTCACTATGAAGGTTAATTAGCTTGTTGCTAGGCATGCCGATGGTGGAGGTCTCGCCTGTATGTAGGTTAGCAGGCTATAGAATTCATGGACTACAATATATTATCTTTACATCTTAAACACATAGTTAAATAATACAGAAAAAGAGATGATACATCCACCATTTATTCTCATTTTAAAAACTAAACAATCATTTAATATATTCGCTGTCTTCTGCGTTTCAAAATAGGTATGATTATAGAAGCACTAAGCATACCTGAATGAATCAAACAACCTAAAAGAATTTCATTGCCGTGCTTTCCACACTTAAATTACTGAAATCAAATGAACGTGGTGAGGTTTTTTTAAACTCTTTGAAGCAGACATTAGTTGATAAACTGAATATTAAAATTTAGGAACCTTATTAACAGAGGTTAAAAACAAGAAGAAAGGCAATTCCATTTTTAATAAAACTGTATATATAGATATCACAGCCAACACCCAGCAGATGAATCCTTCTCTCACCCTCACACACACACATAAAAATTAAAAAAAAAAAATCTGCTTGTCAGAGCTCAAGAAAGTGCAGTTTTATTTGACATTTCAATAAGTGGAACACAGCATTACAAATCCATCTAACTTTACTGAAACAATTATTGAAATTCGTACCTTCAGGCCATGTATGTTCCGTTTCCCAGGAGGCTTGCAGGCTGAAACAGTAATTGACTAAATTGTAGAACACATCAGGGCCATTTACAAATTTGCTCAAAATGAATCTTTTAAAAAGAAATGAGGGTGACACCAAAATTAGCAGAGAGAAATGATTGAAAAGTGCCTCCCAAGACCCAGAGTGGGAATTATGAACCAGGATTTTTAACTTGCAGGAGTGAGCATTTATAAATGCTAAGAGCTTTCTGACACCATGTAATATAAATTCTAATTTCTGCTTAAAACACATCAAAATCAAGAGAACCATCGGCTTAAATTATCAGATTCTTTTTGTAATTCAAATTAAAATCAATATCTTATGTCGCTATGTATTCACACGCTGCATTTTTTCTGGCATTTAACAGAAATATTTGCAAGATGTATTTTAAAGGAATCAGCTGCCACACATCACAAATTAGTCATATTGTCAAACACAGTCAGCTTGAAAAAACATGTCAGGGGCAACAGCAGCGAGTCTCAAGGAGCCAAACAGTGGATAAATGCAATGCAAAATGCCACATTTTGGACACAGATGTACAAATGTGGCATCTCATTATGATGTCTTGGTTTACAGAGGGACGCGCCGCTCGAGAGAAAGTCTTTTCCTAAAGTCTCTCGAACTATATATTGCCTCATTCTTCCAGTCGGTGGATGTGCTTTTTGTCAAATGTTAAAGCCACAAAGGCTTCGAGCTACACGTTACAGACAGTTCCCATTTTAAAACTACAGTGCCCTACAAATTGTATGTTAAAGGGCCTGTCACTTTTGATTGATTGTCTGAGGAGGGATGAATTTGATTTTTCTCTTTCTCGGATGCACATGCATTTCACTTCCATTTTTGACAGCAGGAAACAGAACTATTTATTAGGCAGAAGGACACAGATGATAGTTATTAAACACATCACTTAGGGCCACACCATGTGCCTTTAAATGACATTAGAATGTGCATCTTAAAGAAGAAAAAGATTATGATTCTGTGGGCATACAAAACCCACCAGAAAACAATAAACTACTCTAAAATACATACAAACATATTATATTTTTTCCAATAGATAAAAATCGACATTTTCAACAAGATATTAAAAGAACACTTTTTTAAAATTATATATATTTGAATGGTATATTCACCTTGTATTCCACAGATGGGATATATATATATAACATAGACAGGAGATATATCCGTGCATATATACGTATTTATGTATATGCACACACAGAGGGGTTTTTTCGGTATGAAAAAAGAACTCTGGCTCTTACTACCTAGACAGAACAATGCAATTTTTTTAAAAAATAGATAAAATACTATTTGCCCCCCCCCGCCCCACTTAAAGACCTTTACATCATCAAATGAATACAGCACAGCCAAGGTGACACAGGGTGGCACATGGATATTGGCAGGTTTTATGGAAGACACGAGTTTTCGGAAGCAGACTGGAGACAGCAACTGGGAGGCTTCCTCAGAAGAGAGGCAGAAAGGGAAAAGGACTCAAAGGAAGACGGGGTTTTCAAAGAAAGCTCTTAAAAAGGGAGAGCCTGCAATTACAGGCAGAAGAGCTGCACATTACTGATGGAGACTCTAAAGCACGGTATGTGAAGAGACACGGCCAAAAGGGCATGAAAGAAAAATGCTTGTGCTAACAAAATTTGGGATGTTCATTAGAGAGGCAGGAAAAGACGACAGGAAAAAAAATGCAGGAAAGAGCATTTTGTTTGCTATTGCAGAAGAGCAGCAGGTCTGGGTAGGGAGGGAGTGCAGGGTAACTTCAAAACTGAAAACTAGAAAGAGTAGTCTTAAGAAGGTGATTTGGAAAGATGAAACAGCATCTCAGCTCTGAAGCAATTCAGAGTAAGTGGGAAGACACCTATGAGGAGATACAGGCAGGCACGCGTGTAGTTGAGCCAGTGGTGGAAATGTGGAGCTAACGCGTGGGGACTGTATCCTCAGCAGCACAGAGATGAGTTCTGGATCTGTACAGACAAAGAAAATTAACCTTGGATGAAAAGCAAATAGAAAAAGGAAACAGCAGCAGGAGTAGGAATCTACTTGCCTGGTTCTTCAGGAAGAACCCAAAAGGAGAGTCTAGAAGGTTAAGCCTGATTTGTAATCTCAAAACATCCCTCTAAACACTCAGGCATGCCAGCTACCGAGCACCTCCTGTCAAAACTGTCCTGAACTGTTTGCTTAAGGGGAATACTTCCAATTGCCTTGTATTCCCAAGAAGGGTTCCCCACCTACCAGGATCATCCACTATATCAGTTTCTCCAAGCCATCCAAAAGCCTGGCATTTTACTTCTTGCAAGTGGTGGCCAGTGGTTTTAAGTAGAGTGTATGTCAGTAATTAAATGTCTTCTACAGAAAGAGGTTCAGGAGAAAGGTGAGACCCTCTCGAGAGGCAGAGGAGAACTTCCCTCCTCACAGCCATCCTCGTACTCCTCAGGAGAGCACATCTCGACTGGTGATTGCTCTGGAGCCCAAAAACCTGGGAGCCCCCTGCTCTCGGTCAGACCCTGCTACCCTGAGCCATAAAAACCATAATCTCCGTATTCCCCTTGAATTCAAGTCTCTTTTCCACAGGAGCTACTAAACTACCAGGAAACTCAGCCTCCTTTAGAGACCTTATTAGCATGTGTTTGAGAAGGCTGTTGGTTAATTGCCCAATTCAAACTTCAGAGAGTTGTAAGTAATGGAAGTCTAGAATGTTTAATTGGGAAACTCATAGTATGATTATTTGTATAATATCAGTTAAGTGAGTAGTTTAATTTTTAATTATTTCAATTAATTTATTGCTGGGAGATTTACTTGGAGAATTTAAACCTTATCTGTTCCATCAATTAAGAATCAGAGATTTAAAGACTGGATAGTGAGAGCGCCTGAATGAAACAGCGGAATTATGTAATTTATCAGTCTTTTTTTAACCACTATTTGAGTTCAGAGAGCGCAGTGCATCCCCAAAAACTTAACTTGCTGCCTGCGGATTTTTGTTCAGGATGTAGATGACCTATTTTTTAATTGCCTCAGCCCACATAATTGATTACACCTTTCCCTGTTCAGAAGAACTTACTAAAGTACTTGTGATCATTTTGATACCACTGCTAAGTGCCCAAATCTCAAATAAAATATGTCATGGATTGAGCTTCTGTGACAGACACGTTCCCATTTTCAAAATGAACAATGACAGTCACATTCCCTGTGTCTGTTACACTGATTAATGATATCAGAAGATCTCACAAAGCCCAATTTTGCCAAGTATCCAAAACTTAACTTATTCATCTGCTTTGGTCTGAATACATGCAGAACCATCACCAATGAGTTTTTTAAATGTACATGAATATGTACTATGCAAACTGAATCTTGTTAGTCTAATTTACTCTAGTAAATTAGCTATTTTATATGCAATAAATGTAGTTTTCTCTACACTCCCTACAATAATGAATTCTTCTATCCAAATTAAGAGGTAAACATCATGTTATGTGCATTTAAAACTCCCGAAAACATAACTGTTGATGAAACAGTGCACTGATATCATCATTGTTGATTAGAATTTGTTAAGCATTACCTCTTGGATATATCTGTAGAGGCTCTATTAATTGTCCATTTACTTGCTGTTCCATTACAGTGGAGTAATACTGCAAAGAGATTAAAGAAAGAGATTACTCAGTAATGTATGAAAAGTGGTAAGAGCACTTATGGATTGTTTCATTCAACGTATTTTGCTGCCTTTTTATTTTTTTAATTGCCATAGCATATATCAGCTTTTAGAATGCTTTCTCACCATTTGCAATGTTCACACACTAAAGTGGCACAGGAGGAAGATAAGCAAGGGGCTGTGATGCCCAGCACTGTACTGGTCCCAGTACAGGGAGCTATTATTTGCTCAGCAAAGCAAGTTCCAGGCCCACCTGAAACCTGGGGACGCTCCAGAAGACTGAGCAAACGCAACATTTGCGGCAAACACAGCAGTTGCCACACCTGGAGATGCCGGGAAAAACCAGTCAAATGTGGAAACAAAGACAACGCTGTAGATAGAGTCAAAACCTGTGCAAATTAGGAAAACTCCAACGGAGAAAAGAATCTGGAAGCCATCCAAGAATTTGCAGCGCTGAAGCACAGTGAGGGCAGTTGGGGCCACATCCCGCAGAGGCGGGGATGCCGTGCGTTCCCTTAGCGCGCAGATTTAATGCACAGCAGGGTATGCAGAACAGCGCTACCAGAAAACCACTGCAGAGATACCGAGACCTCAGACCCTGGCCCTTGGACTCCACAGGGAGTGATCCGGGGGGGAATGTTTATTCATAAAGAAAGGCCAAGAATGGACAAAAAAGGATATAAAAACATCTGAGAACGTCAAGACCCAGGAATACAGAAAATATCTCAGGTGGTATAAGGAAGCCTGAGAAAAGGCACAAGGATGAGGATGAAAAGTGGCATTAAATCAAGAAGTAGACATTTGGATTTAATAAAATGAAATCTTTATTAGCCTTTCATAATTGACTCACTCCTGAGGATGGGTGAGCACCCACCAGACAGGACATTTACCGTCACAATCCTGGGGCAGGAGATAGACCCCACTATGAGTTTACAGTCTATAACCCACACATCTCTCATCACAACGTGTTAAATATTGAAAGCACATCACAAAGCACGTTTCTTTTGCGATCGCTGAACATCTTTGAAGCAAACACGCTGGCTGTTGGCCAGATCTTCATGGCATAAATCAGTGTAGCTCCACTGACTTTCATGCTAATTCTCACCAGCCGAGTGTGGTCTAAGACTTCAGCGTGTCACTGTTACCAGTGTTTTGTGATACTATTACTCAAACTGGCAAGAATGGATGTCAACAAGAAAAAAATTCGAAGTCTCTATGAAATCAAACGCGTGTGTGTCACTCACACCAATAGTTTCCCATACCGCAAGCATTTTTCACTTATGCAACTTAAAAAAGACACAAGTTTATTAACTACCTAATGTTAACAGAACATTTTTCTTTCCTCTTATAATGGGATTAAGCACGCGAATGATAGTAAGCAAATGTTAGAGGCACACCAAAGTCAATTTATGAGCAGAAGTTTCTCAGTGCTTCTGTTTTTCACATTCACGTCAAGAAACAGGAAGAAATTTCCTTTTTGTGAAAAAACTGTTACAAAGAAAATTGCTGAGGGTTTAAGGACCGTCCCGTCGCACCTCCTGCATGTACTTCTAATACAATGCCTGCTGCTAAAAACATTGCCCTCACTGAAATCTCACCGCAAGATTTTTAAGGGGGGGCACCTCATTCATATTAGTGTACAAACACATAAATCCACATCTTAAATAACCCTGTGACACGTACTTTTGCTGTGCTTCTACAGCGCAACGCTATTCATTACAAAAGCCCACTTTTGAAATGATCAAGAGGTTTTTCAGGAGTCAGGACTAACCATAGACTTATTTTCTATCAGGGGGGTCATGAATAGCATGACAAATCTTCTCCCACATCCCTTCATAAAAACATGTCACCAGTACCTAATAGTTATGGAGCTGTGAAAGAATCTCCTGCTCCACTGGGGGCCAAAATTGCTTAAGAACAGCAAACTTTTTTTATTATCATTTTACTGGTGGTGTTCTATGACCTGAAGACATGTTTATGCACAGCTATTACATACTCTCTAGAATAATAAACTAAAATAAACATATAAGAGACTGTTTCCCACCAAAAAAAAAAAAAAAAAAAGAATAGGGGGGAGAGAGAGAGAAAAAAAACATGGCCCTCTCCATTACTCAAACAGTGATGACAAGTAAATGAAATATCAATCATGTAAGCTGTCAACCTTTTGGGACAGCAATAACTGTTAACAAGTAGTCTGGAAAAATTGTCTGAAAATGACTTGTCCTCCACACATGAGCATTTGAGGTTTCCATGGAAAATTAAGATGCCAGTGGCTATTTGGAACATTGTTCAGGTATTCTTTTTAATGGAAAATTTGCCAGTTATTGATCCAGAGCATGTACCCCTTGCTTTCAGAAAGCTGCAAGCAACTTTCCAATCAGTGGCTGTCAAAAAAATTACTGCCTTTTTATACTGATACAAGACAACAGCTGAAGTGCAACTCCACTGCTGCTCAACGTCTGCCTTTAATTAACTGCAATGCGCAACAGAAAAATGATTTTATTTACCACTCCACAATATTTGCATTGGCATAATACAAAGTATTTCTGCATATTCTAAAATAACTCCAGAACTGCCTGAAATAACTCACTGTCAAGTTCAGAAACCACAGAACCTAAAGATAAGAGGTCACGCATGATTCAAAACATCTTCCCTGATTACAGTGTAATACCTGCATGGAAGACACCTGTATTCTCAGGGAATTTCTTTTTTTTTTTTGGTGTTCTTAAACTGAAAGAAAAGCCTTCACTGTAGTTTTGGAGAACACCAGCAGAACTGGAAACAAACTGCACTGTATCAAAATTCCTAGAAACAGGAGCTATTCAATCCTCCAAATAGTTGTTGCAGGCCTCATAGTACTCAAAAATGAGTATTTTTCTTCCCCAGTATGTTCTTCAAGATTACAGTAGATTCATTCCTTTACTCGTAGGCTGAGAACATCTGTTTTCTTATAAATGTATCCCAAAATGACACCTATAGGATGTTATAAAGTTAAATCATCAATGCAACACAAATAGAAGACGAGTTTAAAACTGAAGGGAAAATTTTCAGAGAAGAAAAGCTGCTGAAGCAGAAAGAAGTCATTTACAGACATCCCATAATTTTTAAGGGAAAGCAGAGAGTTGAGCAATCATAACTCTAATGTACTGAAACTTTAACAGTAAGCTTGGAAGCATAGCAAAAAGATGACCTTACAAAGGCATGATTAATCTTAAGACCGTGCCAGGAAAATTCAAGTTTTCTAGTTTAACAGCAAAAATGGTAGACATTTTATAGGGAAAATTGAGAAACACAAGGAATTCCAGGGGGGAAGCATCAGCAGTGATCTAGTTATATGAAAGAAAACAAAAAAAAGCCCACCAAACAAGTACAAAACCCCCTTGACTGCAGCAGGATTTTTCTTTCTTTCACACAGTTGCCTTACACTCTTCAATATCAAACTTGTAATACAATGGTTTCACCACCTTTGGAAATAAAACTGCACAAGACGGGTTTATTTAATAAATCCCTTGAGTTTCACAGGGATCAATCACCAGCATCTGCAACCTGCACTTCTTGAGCCCAGCATTAAGTCATAGGCAATGACTAAGGTCTCTTAGAAACCAAGGTCTGCTAACAGAGGTCCAGGTGAAGAACATCCAGCCCAGCCTTCCCAAGGGAAGATCGCTGGGGTGCAGGAATAGGACAGTCTCTGCAGATATCAAAAGAATCAGAATTTCACTGAGGAAGCCTTCCTGGAGCCTAGAAAACACAAGTCCCCTCGATAGGAAACACTGATAGTTTCATGTGTTAAGTTCACAACATCAAAACTACATCATTGTGCCAAACGCTAGAGAATACGTGCCCAAGAGTGATCTGTTAAGCAGAGACTTGGGCAAGATGTAGGTGATCCAAGCACATTCCTGCTCGGCTTCCTCTGCTCCAGGGAACCTACCAGGAGGCCTAAACTCAACCAAGTCATTAAGTCCCACCAAAAGCATCTAAAACTGGACAGGACTTGTTTCTCCCAAGGTCCCAGTTAAGACTATTAGCATAGTGAGAAGTGGACTTTATAAGGACTTAGTACTCCATCTGGCTTAGAGAGAAAATACCCATTTGTTATTTTTTTGCTTATCAATTTCATTTGAAAGGAAACGTTAAATGATTTTTTTTTCCACTTACATCTGCAACATGAAAGATACACTGAAGCTATATTCAAATTACTTTGTTTCAGTAACTGCATACTTTATTTCTGTAGACAGATTTTAAATTTATAGGTATCTAGACAGAGATTTTACACACATCTAAGTATATAAAGGCACACACAGACACACACATATTTCATATTAAAAAACAGAAAATACGTCTTTAAATCCTCTATGAATATTGAGCCTGCAGCTACAATGAAACTCTTCTGTTAGGAGGGGTGAAACAGTCTCCAGATGAAAGTAGATTTTGAAAAATTTTTAGAGCCCAGGGGTTCATTTTTAATGAGCCGTTACTTTAAGTACTGCATAAAAAATACAAGAAATTGATAGTCCATTTAGCCTGCACTATACCTAATGCAAAAGTCATTAAGATGCATTATTCTTAATGTTTATGATATGATCAGTAAGTGTACAAGTCTTTTTTTTTAAAAGTCAAGCATGTCCATATATCTCATGTCATACAGTTTTTAAACACCTACACTTAATACAGAAATATTATACTATGAACTTAATCCAATAATATTGTACTGTGAATAATGCAGCCTATGTTAACACTTTGATAGATGCAAAAATACACAAACTGATAAACATGGAAAATCTCAGCATTTATTATACTGTACCTACATAGGATAGCATGGCTTTCATTTCTTCATCGCTTCTAACAGTAATCCGATCACCATCTTCATCTTCATCTGACAAAGAAACGTATTACATTCATGAACAATGGAAGAAGGTTTTTTACAATTTTAATATGCAAGGTTTTTACAAGCAAATAAAAATAGGAAGTATGTATAAGCCAACTACACAGGTAACCAGGTACTCTGAAATAACAACATATGACTCCAAATATCAATTAACAAAGACTCTAATTACATCTAAAAAGGGAGCACAAACAAAACACTCAAAACTTTGCTCTCAACAGTTTTTTTTACTGCCAGAAGCTGCTATAATACACCCCACTGAAACTCATCAAGGTATTCTTTTGACACAGCAAACAAAGTAGTTTCCAAGTGTGCTTCTATCCTCCCAGATGGAGTTAAGTTTTGGCAGTTTCTTTCATCAGAATTACTAGAAATTAAAAAAATAAAAATACTGCTTTCCTCCCACTAAAACCTTCTGGTCTCGCTGTCAACCCTATCTCAACTCACCTGCCCTAGGTCAAGTTCTTCGCACCCCTTTGCCCCCCTCCCTGTAACAAACGCATGGGCATCTCAGGCTCTTCGTGCCACCGCAACACTGACTTAAAAACCCTAACTTACAGCCAGCACAAATCTGCAATACTTATACAGAGAGATTTAGACAAAGGCAGAAATTTGTGAAGAAGAAAACCAGTCCATGCCTTTGTTCCCAGTGCAACTGGGGGCGAAGAGATGGCAGGAGGCATGAGCAGCATGACCAGGAGACCACAGTTTTGTGGTGGCAGCTCAGGGACAAACACACAGACACATGGGCTTAATCACAGCCCCTGCTTCATACATCAGCATCAAAAAGTGCCACCGTATCCCCTGGATGAAAACTCACTCTTGCCCCCAGTTTTGCAAAGAATCTGGGAACAGATCCGAGTCAACAAGTTAAAATTACTTGAGAAAAAGACTTGGTTCATTTTGCCTCTAAAAACCTAGCAGGTAATTGTGAGGCTGTAACAAAAAAACAACGTAGAAGCGAAAGCAAAACCACAAGAGACATAAGGAAAAAAAAAAGTAGCATAAAAACCTTAGAATTGCACTTTAAAAATGTACTGGAAGAGAGCTATGGGACACTGGAAACGCGGAAGCTGGAAGAGGAACTAGATAGCGATGTCCTACAAGCGCTTTGTCTCATAGCAATTTAACTGGTGAATTGCCAGATTGCTAAAACTACTTGCCAAGGGTTACCAGCCTGCAGCGAGTCATGAATGATGGAAAGATTAAGAAGAGTTAGTGAGTAGAAACTGAAAGCTTCCTTGCCTGGAAACATTTTAGGCAGAAAGGAGGAGCTGTAAAGCCGCTACCTGGCCCAAACCCAAGTCCCAGTCACAGCGTGGAACAGAGGAAGAAAAGCTGAAGAAGCAGCCGCTGCAACCGTGAACACAAGGAAGACCGTGAGTCAAGAAGGGAGCAGAGTGAAATGCAGAAGAGGGGAAACATACGACAGAGAAAGTTGAGAACATGGAGATAAAAGCTGTTAAACAAGCCTGGCCTGAGGGAACAAACTGAGCTGGGATCAGCAAAAATTAAAAAAAAAAGAAGCTGGAAAATTCTTAGATCCCACTTGCAGAATGTTTGCTAAAAAATATTAAAAAAATATAATCACACTTTATTAATTTCAAATGATTAAGAAATTAACTCTGAAGTTCTCACATGTGCAAAATTCCTTAGGTGGTACAGAGAGAATAAATTAAAAATATGCTGATGAAAAGGCAGAAAATGTTACCTGGCATTAAAAAAAAAATGCTCAATCTAAAATAGCCAGTCAGTGCCTATAAAGAGCAAAACCAGAAAAAAATATAATTATTTATTTCTCACACCTGTGCAGAGATCCTTTGCCATCCCACCAGGACATTTAAGTGGGCACATCCCAAAAAACTAGCTCGATTTGACACATGGGTTCAGAAAGATTTCCAGGCTTCTCTACTTGCCTAGAGCACAGCAATCCGATTTTCCAGCACATTAGGGAAGCAAAAGTAGAACCAAAAAATCCTACGTACTGGCTGGATTTTGCTAATGTCACTTAAAATGGAGGAAGAAATCCTCACAAGATACCAAATAGAGTGCAGCAGATGGTAAACAAATATTATGAAGCAATCTTCCCAAAATCTGCAGTGTGTCACAAATATACAAAATGGCAGAGTTTGGATAAAAGGATCATAACAGGCCATATGTTGTTAGTGATTTTATTTGTAGCGCTGCGTAATACAACGGTGAAATCCACATCAAGGTCCAACAGGAGGAGAAGTGCAGCCCCAGGTAGGAGCCACAATGGATGGTACGCTGTAGATAACAATAACTAAACAAAGAGTAGAGGAGCCGGCGCTGGATGGTGATTATCCACATCTGAAGCAGCAATGAAGCAGGTGAGAACGAAGCTTAAACCAGTAAAATCCAGGCACTCGATATGGAAAAAGTAACCAGAAAAATCACACATCAATATACATAACATATTTTAGATGCCAGTTAAATGGCAGGGGAAATGGGTTTGTGCAGATGTAAATGACAGACTAGAGACATGAACTGAAAGCACAGAAGCAGATGTTAGAAGACACAACGCAATAAGTATTTCCAGGAAAGTTCTACACATGGTACCATTAATATGGGCTACTGCCCTGATTGCAGCGACTGCTACTGGTGCATGAAGTTCAAACAAAGCTAATGTGTGATGTGGGAGGTATGCAAAAAAAAAATATTATCAAATCATAAAAAAAAACAACACCAAAAGGCAAGGCCTGGAGCCTGGTCTCTTTAGAAAGTCTTGTTTTAAAAAGTAGGGCAGAAGAAATGTTGTGGCTACAGAGAAATAACACTTATAATCTCCATTCATAGGTTTCTGAGGTTTTCCAGGGGGTGAAACAAACATATGAAAAGTGAGAAGCTCTAAATAGTACTTCAAGGACCATATAACAATGCTTCCTTTGATTATTTAGATGTAGAATTATCCATAAAGCTCTAAAAAGGGGAGAAATGCTAATAGGAACGCAAGGCCCTATCTTGTTATATCTGCTCTCTCACCTTCAGCATCACCACCTCGCTCATACAGCACATCTAACCCTCCAGCCCCTTCTTGCTATTTAATCTCTATCAAAGAAAACCACAGAGATAGGTAGAAGAAAAAAAAATTAAAAGAACAGCGGGGGGAGTCCTCCACTTGGAGGAGAACTCTAGCATGGCATCTTATCCCCTGACACACAGATGTTTGACTCCCCTTTGCAGCTTATTGCTCTCCAGGTAGGACAATTCCCCAGGAATCCCTCCAAAAATAAAAATAAACAGGGTTCAAAGAATAGAGCTCAAATAGATATTAGGAGATATAGGCCTAAATCTGTACTAATAATCACTGATAGCTTTCTCAACTCAGCAAAAGCATAATAAGACCATCTCTATGAGCTGTAAGTGCCATTATGGACAACCCCAACATCCAGCTTGCTCAGATCCTACACAGGAGATACGTTCCCAGCTTCTCAACCCAACCCACATTATTTCTAAAAGAAACAGTAGTATTTCTAGAAGACTCTAGTAGACGTTCTTTCTACTGCCCAAGTCTAACAGGGTGGCATTTTCCTGCAGTTCTCGTACCTCCTCCAGGAGCTGCAGCTGAATAACTCAAGGAAAATTAAAAGCACGGCAGCCCTTCTAGCAAATACCAGACCTTTGTTTCACTGAAAGGAAACATTAACTTCCAATGCTGCTGCATTTGGTACAAAATCTGTATGTTGTACCATATTTCTGTAAAAGCTGCTGCTCTTGGTTTTTTCCGATGGGGGATTAAAATTTTAAACTTAGACTTACAGGTACTTTATACTTTTCATTTAGTTCACGCAATATAATTGCAGTAAGGAGTAAGAGCATGGTAAGGTCATGCTGGTAATTAAAGCTATATTGTAGAAATATGCTCATTCAAGATGTGATTAAATAATAAAATATTGCTTAGTTCAGTATCAACATTAAACTTGCATTAATGCATAAATATTTAACTGTAACATATAATGAATGTAAACATTATCTATTTAAAAATGTCAGCCTTATAATGTGACAAAGCAGAGAGTTTATACAAGTCATACTTACACTCAAATGCTGTTGTTGTTGCATCTGGCAAAACTTGACCGATGACATCCTAAAATATACAGAAGAATTAGCTATAGATCAATTGGGAAATGCCTGAGATTGTCTAGAGTAAATCATCTTAATCACTCCCCAGTGGCAGGCTGAAGACTTGAAGACCTGTCACTCACCACTGCCCCAAAATTACAAACTTTTTAGCCCACAACACAAATCAGTACAAATCTTGGTGCTCTTCTCCTTCCTCTCCACCTTACCATGAGGAAAACTCAAATAACTCAATCAGAATTGCAAAGTCAGTGTTGTCTGTTCTTGCAGTTTAAAGAATTGATTTTGTTCATAGGTTACAGAAAAATGTACGTGAGTCATAAAAAAGAGGTTTATGAATGGCATTTTACATGAGAAAGCACGTTTTCTCTTTCAGTCCTTCTCATATCGCTCTGATTCCTCCTTGCCACCTGCCCTGTACTCTTTCCCACTTCTCATATGGCTCCATCTCCTGCCCTGCCTGCAGCTCAGGAACAACGGGGTAACAAACACCTCTGGATGGGTTTAGAGCTGCCATCCTCAATTAAAACAGGAGCTGTAAGACTGTACACATTTTTCTTGCTTTCACTCCACAACTGCCTGGGAAAGCGGCCGAGCAGCTGCCTTGCAACACAGCGCCGGGTCTCAAGATGCTCTCCACACCATCTGGAAAGTTTGGAGGGCTCTTTGTCATTAATTGGAATTAAAACTTCTTCAAAACTTGGTGGACAGATTCAAATATGTTGCCTGCCCTGGAGGAAATAAGGTTAAAATACCCGAAGAAGTGGAAGTTCTATCCTGGAAGGCAGCCTCCAGCCTTGATGTTATGATGATGCCACACAATCACTTTCCAAGTGTTGCACATCTCTCATCCAAACCAGCACCTTTTATTATTTTTTTTTTTTAGCCTTTACATACAACATTTACTCAAAATTCAGTGAAAAATATCTGCTCAGACGGAAGTCATCCCGGCCTCCCAGGGTACGTGCTGTCGTCAGCCTTTGCGAGGCTGCAATATGTCATGTCAGGGCACGGCATAAACGCACAGCATGGTTTGCTCCTTCCCGCGGCCCGATTTCTCATGTCAGACAATCTCTCCGCTGACAATGTCACCAAGTGATTAGAAATTAATGAGCAACAATATTTATTGTACTAAGTACACTGTGAGCATCTCAGGGTGCTAAGCACCCCCCTGGATCAAAGCTCTAGTGATCACTGTCCTGTCACTTTTGTTTTTTTCCGTTTTTTTCATTTAGTCTAAAACCCGGGAGTTAAACATTCTGTGCAATGTCAGAAAGACACAATTAATACAATGAGAAAGCAGCAAAAGCAACCTAAATATTTCCACAGATCTAACTGAAGCACACAGTATTTCTAAAACTTTCTCATGTTGTCTTTTCATTTTAGATGCTAAAATAACCAAATAATACATAATTTAAATTATTAGTTGCACACAAAAAGACAAAATACACCAAAATACCTGCACAATACACCTTACCTAATGATGTAGATTGTAAATTTTTGGAACCAAAAATGGAAAAAAAAAAAAAAAGCTCAAACATACAAACCCACCAAATATTGCCATGTTACCAAAACCTCTTCCATTTAAATACCTCTCCAGGGTTTGACAGCTCTGTCGCTCCTCTGTCAAAAGGCAGCTAAGATGTACCCTCTGCTCCTAACAGGAAATGAAAGTCTTGCCTAAACAGAAGACTGTGCTGTCAACTAATTATTTCTAAATTAGTTAAACATCGAAAATTCCTCAGCAAACACACTTTAATTGTGTTAGATTTAAGCCACTTGTAAAACATTCTGATGTGGGCACACAGATGCTTCCACTAAATGGATTTAAAAATTGTTTTCAGAAAAGGACCCCGGTTCTGGGGTATCTACAAACTATATTTAAGAGGTGTGTGAGCCACTGAGATAGTTCTGCTGGCCCCAAACATCTGCAAGGAAAGCTCTAAGACTCCCAAAGCTGCGATAGCACTGAAACGATAGTAAATTATTTTATATTTTTTTTCCCTATTTAGAATAACTTTGTCTATATATTCGGATTCTTTAAAATGAGTAATAACCAAGTGCATGAATTTAAGAACTGCATTTAGTGTAAGACAGAGTCATGGCATAAATAGTTAAAAAGAAAACCCTACCAACAGCCACAAAAACTTTGCTCTAGTCACCTTTCAGCATTTCTATTTAATAGATGCACCTGAGAAAAATTAGCCTTGCAGGTGGTGGGAGGGAGGGAAATCACACCATTACTCTGTTGTTACCACAGTATTTTGATCAGCTACATAAGACATCCATGCTCACTCAGCAGACCTCCCAGTGACCCAAGCTTAAAGGATTACTCTAAATTTCAACAGATGATGCATGATGATTTTCTACTATCACAACAGAGATCATAAGGAATAAAATACAGTGACTTGTAGACGTTGTTCAAGTGGGCTCACATACACGATAGCTTCTATTTTATCTTACAAAACTGAAAAGGCTCTAACAATGAAGAGGGGGAAAAAAAAGAAAATCAGTGAACAGCAGCTGAAACAAGAACTCCACCAAATCTGCTCTCTAGAAGAGCTGTGGAGCACTTATCTCTCAGGCAAGAAAGCAGAAAAGGTGAAAGCACTGCCTTAAACAACAGTGTAAATATTGAAACCATGGCCCTCACTCCCACTTCAGTTAAAACTCGTTTTATCTCAGTGATGACATCATGAAGTTACCCTAAATTAACACCAAGTGCTTAAACACTCCAGAGTCAGTTCGGGCAAATGAAGCTAGACAGCCCGACGAAAGAAAAATAAGCTTATTGTAATGCATTTAGTGGTGCCTTTAAAATAAATCTGTTCACTGGTAACTTACAGGTCTGCAAAGCTGTTGCACTGAGTATCAGCCTCCTGAACTCCACCAGGTTATTCTATGGCTACGGAGCGGATATTTGCTGACCCTGTATCACAGCTTCTTCTCTGGAAAAGGAAGACACCTGAAATCCTGCAAGGCTACACTTGTTTGTATTCACAACGCTGCTCACACTTCCAGGATACCAAATTAATAAAAGTAATGTTTAAAGAAATCTCGCTGTTTTCAAAAATAATTTTAAGGGACTTTCTTAATACAAAGCATAACATGGGACCTACCTTAGAAGGAAGAACAGCCTTACTACAATTAATTTAAGGTTCCCCAAGCCCCAAATTCCCATTGATCTGGAGGCATGCACCTGGGTTCAGAAGCAGAACATGCTTCTGAAGTTCAGTGCAAGATGGTACCATCCCATCAAACCACCTGGACCACAGGTACATGCATCAGGCAAATTACAGGGATTATTCAGAGCTTAATTGTGCCCCAAACAGCAGGAGCTGAGAAAAAGAATTGTACCTTGCATTCTGGTGTCTTCAACTTAAAGAAATGTGGACAATGAGGGAAACAGCAGGGGCTGACTGGATTATTACTATTCAGTAATTTACCTTCGTAGGGAATGTCTCAATTCTCCATACTATCTTTAATTGCTACTTTAACACATAAGCCCTCTGTAATTGTCTACCAGGTGAGTGGGAATTACAGTGAAGGCAGAGGACAACAGAAGACAGGGTCAGCCCTGCTCCTGCCCTCCCCACCAGGCTTGGGGCTGCCCCCCAGCCATGGGTGGTGCCAGATCTACCACACTTTAGTGTACAGAGCCTCACTTCATTTAATTTCTGTAGTTACCAGATAAATTAAGTGCACGTGCATACTGTGATGGCACTTTCTTAAATACAATCAGACAAACGAGGGCCTTGAGACAGTTCCAACCTTATTAAACTTCTTCCTCCTTCTCTTAGCATTTCACAGCCCACAAGGGAGGGCTTTTGACATGAAAACAATAATCATCGAAGGGTGCTGCTGCATGGCTGCACTCCCAACCGAATACTGTCATAACACCCCTCATCCCCCCAGCTGAGATTTCCACTGACGGCAAGAAATGTGTCACCACCTACTGACTCACCATCCGTAATCCAGCACTCCCAGTTCAGACGGAGGCTCTGCTGTCACCCCTACCCTCAATGCAACAGCCTAGCAGTGGGGAACTGAAAATTACCATCACCAACACACATGTGACCTGATGCAGAAATCTATCCACTTTCACTCGACAAAGAGCTGGGACATTTCAACCCAGGAACCATTCATATCCTTCAATCAATGGGTGGAAACAATTCAGTGTCCAGACAGGCTGGAGACAGACCTGGGTGAAGAGAACCACAGGTGACCTGTGGCAGCTACACCTTCTCAGAACACTGTTAATGCAGTGATCTCAACCGGCACCACGTAGAAGAGCCAACACCATGCGTGGCCACCCCCACCTGGTGCAGTTCTCCATAGTTCTCTGCTGTGTCAAATGAAACAACCACTTAAGGGTTCACTCCTGGCTTCATCAGCTGTGCGTGGCTAGGGTAGAAGTGCCTACAACATGGGCAATGGTCGTCACCAAATGTTTTATGGCTGCCTCAGCGGACAGAACTTCCTACACAAGCATTGCAGAACTTTGGGAAGAACATCAATGACCACTGAATGTGAGTACAACGAAAGAATCTGGGATTTTTTAAGAAAACTAGCAATGTATGCTCCTGTCACGTTTCAGCCTCACCTGCTGACTGGACAAACTACCAGCTACACCACAAAACAGAAAGCTCAACCTGCTCGTAATAATTCTATAATGCCAAGGGATGGTCCAAGCATCAGTGATTATCCCACTCTGGGAAAAAAATGGAAAACACGAAGCAGAATGTGGAATAAACCTGGCTCAGATTTGCTCCACTTGTCTTTGATGGATAGCACGGGTTGATCCAGGCTTGCTGTGTAACCACTGGACACTCACTGTAATCTCCAGAGGGAAACTCCCCCTCCCAAAAATCCCACTGATCTGCCAAAAGTTCTGCTTCTTCTACTTCACCTACATAAAGTCTTGGACAACGCTAAACGTTAGGAAGAATGAAACCAGGAACATCTGCCATCCGTTCCAATTGCTTCTGCAATCTTCTATAGGCCCAACATTGAGCATTTTTCAGCAAATCAAGCCCTTAATCCCCACGTCTCCTCAGTAAGATGCAACACGTGGGAAGAGATCTGCAGAATCTCTCTCCAATAACAATAGAAGAAATTAAAGAGGCACACGGAGTCTCTCGCAGAGATGCGTTACGTAGGAAAGATGAGGGCATCCTGAAGAAAATAAGTATGACCTGCACATGAGGATTAGACTTTCCTTTGGGCTAAGGTTGCAAAAAGAAGAAACAGTAACGATAAATGACTACTGTCATTTCTGAGTAAATAGAGGATCCTCGTATGTGCAGACGGGGAAAAAATAAGGCAGGCAGCTGGGGTTGAGGGCAATTCAAGGCAAAGGAGGTGCCATGAACACATATCATCAACAGCAAGTACAGGCACCGTCCACGGGTGAGCAGGCACTGATTTCCGAGTGACAACTTTTTAAATCGCGCTGAAGCGATGCCCTGTGGCCACACCAAGGCGGGCAGGCCAGGGGACGCCCCATGCCCAGCGTCACCTTCAGCCCCTCGGAGGGACAAACCCTTCAGATGACCTGAGACCACTGCTCGGGTGCCCCTAACCGCTTCACCGCAAATGGGAGCTCATGTTCCCTGCACAAGAGAGCAAAACCACCCCGGAGCACCGGGGGCACTGACGCTACCTCAGGCCCGTGGGGTCTGTCAGCCTCTGCCAGAACCGCTTTCCCATTAAAACTTCCAGGTGCAGACACCTGAACAAAAGCCCCTTCCTTAAAAATAAATAAATAAATAAATAAAGACCCCACCTTACACCTTTCCCCTTCCTTTTTTGTTACTGCTTTCCCCACCCGACCTGGCAGAAGTCGAAAGACCCCGCCGCGTCCCCTCCCCGGCTGCTGCGTCCCCTCCCGGGCAGCGGCAGGAGCCCGTCCCGGGACCGCCGGGACTCACCAGCACGTCCCTGAAGAGCAGCTGAGGAGCCGAGTGAACGGTCCAGTCGACGGCCCCGCCGTCGGGGATCTTGATGCGGATCACCAGCGCCTGGGTCTCCATGGCGCGGGAGGGGCCGCAGAGCAGCCAGAGCATCCCCGCCCCGCCGGGCTCACATGCTGCGGCGGGCCGCGGCGGCTGCCGAGCACAGCCGGGCCTGCGCCGCCCCGCCCCGACCGCAGGAAGGACTCGCTGCCCCGGAACCAAAACGGAAGGGCCGAGAGGAGGAGAAGGAGACAGAAAAGGAGGAGGGGAAGGAGGAGGTGCCATGTTGTGGGAGGAGGGAGCGGAGGCGGTGCCATGTGGAGGGAGGCGGCGCCATGTTGTGGGAGGAGGGAGCGGAGGCGGTGCCATGTTGTGGGAGGAGGGAGCGGAGGCGGCGCCATGTTGTGGGAGGAGGGAGCGGAGGCGGCGCCATGTTGTGGGAGGAGGGAGCGGAGGCGGCGCCATGTTGTGGGAGGAGGGAGCGGAGGCGGCGCCATGTTGTGGGAGGCGGCGGCCGTCAGCGCTGTGACAGACCGCCCCGGGGGAGCGAGCGGTAATCGCTCCGAAAAACGCAGGGTTTTTTTTTTCTCCCCTTTAGGCCTTCTGCTCTTAACAGTAAAGCCACTGTTGAGACAGTAGTCAAACAGAGTCAGGCTCGGACTCCTGCATTAATTACAAAGTGCGGAAAGTGCCCAGCGCTGCCCGTCTTCAAATTTCAGGGTAAAGTATTGGGGTCACCTCCAGTGACCGCTTCTCCTTAAGAACTCATGGGGCTTTTTCTTCGGGTTATTCCTTCTAATACACAAGAACACACATCGAAAACAACCTCTGTGTGGCCAAGGTGTGCGGTTGGTCCATGGCTGCTCTCCTCAGCGTGAGGGCCCTACCCCGACCCTCACAGTCGGACCGCCCCGCCAGGGAGCAGCGCTGGGCCCTCAACAGGGCCGCTCCGTGCTCCCCTCATCACTGCTACCGCCAAACTGCCGTCTTTGAGCAGTTTTGCCATTAGCTGTCCCATAACTTCCCTCACTCCAAGTTAGAAAACACTCAGCTAAACGTTGCCGATACTGACATCGGATAAAATTCTTCCACAGAAGAGTTTCTCCACGCCTGTTCGGTCGTGCAGCACAATACAGCCCGTTGCAAAACAGTCCATTTTTAAAGCATGGCTTTTAGGAAAGAAAAATCCCCCTAAAAAACCTTATGTCTCTTCCTCAGCAGCAGCAAGGAATGGTTCTGTGTTTGAGTGTGACAGCGATGGCATCTCCGTGCCACAATGACAAGCCGTGATGCACTATGTGCAGCTTTTTAAAAAAAAGCATTTTGCCTGACAAAAGTCAGAGGGAAGACTCTGCTCCGTACAGCTCTGCAGCACAAAACTTTCCGGTTCTTTTTAGCGGGAGAAGAGCATTAATCTCAATTGTAGGCTATTGATCTGTGCATTTTATCACAATCTCTCACATTATCATACATGACAAACTAGACGATTTGATTTATATTATCAACTTAAAGGAGGGAAAAATGGAAGGTGTATTTGATTTAATTCCTGAAACATCTTCAAGCTGCTTCTTACTAGAATTCTACATTGAGCCTTAGAAGAAAAAGGATCTTTCAGTGGCCATTAGCAGAGATAAATTCTCTCTCTGTTCAATAACTTTATAATTTAGTTCCTACACTAGAAATTAATAGAGCCCCAGCTCCTAAGTATCTAAGGGATTGGTGCTGCCCACACAGACATCTTTCTGTTCAAATGAACCTTTTACCTACAGTCCCTGTATACCTTTCAGTCAGGTTCATTTAAATCAGATTCATTTTCTATTAAATTTTAAAGAATAGGATACAAAATCATAGAATTTCTATAGAACTGCAATTTTTCTAAAATGTCTTTTTCATTTACAAGACTATGGGGAAAAACAACTCAATTTGCCATATTTGCATGAATATTATGTAGATTTTCCAGGGCTAATCATAACCTTAATCCTCTGTTCTGATTTGTGTTGATGCAGCTGTAATCAAACTTAAAGTTTTTTTATGTCTTAAGAAGTACAGCACATCAAGCACGTGTTTCTTGATACAGGTTTGGTTTTACCACATATTTCTTCCAAACCCATGCTTCATAAGAAATTTTCATTCTAACTGTAGCAACATTTGAAACAAATAGCCAATATTTATTTTATCATCCTGCAGATTTTCTGCTATGAGAACAGAACTTCACCAAAATCTATTTTTATATTTTTCCTCAATGTTGGGGGGAAATTCGTGTAGCAAGAACATGGATATTTTTTAATGTGTATATAAAATGTTCTTAAAGTTTGGTATTTGGCTGCCCCAAAAATACCGTCTTTAAAAGATTTAGAGATGGGAAGTTCAAGAATTGCAGAAAACCACAGAGAAACATAATTAAGCAGTGTGATTTTTTCCACTAAATCCAGATGACACGCTGTCAGCAGGAAATACGCATGGATTTCCTATTTACAATTACATACCCAAAGTTACTGTCTGTCCACAATGACATAATATTCAAAATCTGCAAAGGAACAATATATTCAGTTCTTTAACTACAGGAGGATCATGAAGCCTATGACTTTTATAAATTCTATTTTTATTTTTTGGGGGAAATACCTTCCATCAGCTCCACAGGCTTCCAGGCTGGTTTTCTGCTACAAGCACAAGCCCCGCTGTCTCACTGCAGTCTGCTGCTGCTCTCTGCTGCTTTCCATTGCTGTAGAGGGGGCAGAGGAGATCTGGAGATGGCCACGTAAAGAAAATAACTGTTTCCAAGGAAAAGCAGAATGCTGACACAGAAGAATATTAAAATGATTTGATTTGCTATGCTGTGGAATACTCATGGGAGTACCGGTGAGCAGTAGGGAAAAAAATGTTGTACCCCACTGATTGCCTGAAACACGGTTATCAGGATAATTTGCAAGGCCCTCAAAAAGTAAGGAAATAAGTTATTACTTGTTTCCCTCTCTAATTCCCACTGCAAAGGAAGTTATCTAACACAAGTCATTTTCTATCTTTTCACCTCTGCAGACATCATATAATGAAATTTTGAGTCCCTCTACCAAGACTCCATAAAAAGAAGAGGGAGGAAAGAAAAAGCTTGCTCCCCTGGCCCTGTTCCTGAATATTTCTGTTGCAGGACCTGTATCTGGGAGCTTTTCCTCGCCCTTGGTGAGCTCAGCCTCAGGAGTGAATGCAGGGGAAAAATGCAGTGCTTGTAACTCACGTAGTCCTTTTTACACAGCATTTCTTGACGTACATGCTATTTTTATAATAACCCTTACGAAATGCCCATTGTAAATATTCAGTGGAAGCAAAAGCAGGGGAATTATGGCAATTGCACTGGGCTGTATCAGGAGTTGAGGTGCACAACAACTGGGATTAGGACCCAAAACGAATTTCCTCAAGCCTTGTGCTCAGTCTGTTGGAGAAAAGAAATGAGGGACAGGAAGGAAGCTGAGGACACTCGGACAGTCCTGCGTTTTCATTATAGCTCCTCCTGAGCATCCCTGGGACATTCTAACCTCACTACTAGAATTTGCCCAGCTATGACATCTGAATAGCACGCATTTACCTCATAACAGACTAAATAGTTAATGTTCGTTAGCCACGTGTGCTAAAAGTTATTCTACGTTTTACCTATTAACAA
The DNA here is from genome assembly GCA_003697955.1 of Calidris pygmaea. Lineage (NCBI taxonomy): Eukaryota > Metazoa > Chordata > Aves > Charadriiformes > Scolopacidae > Calidris > Calidris pygmaea. The sequence goes on from QJSC01009562.1 coordinate 388,983, forward strand.
TATTTTGGAATACTGTATTATCAGTACTGCACGGTGTTACATGTAATTCAGATAGAGTATAAAATCAGGCTCAGAGGAAGCAGAATCTAAGTGCCAGTCCTTGGCTCACTAAATCCGATTGATCATCTCTTTTCCCTCCCTGTACCAGTTTCTATGTAGATATCACATGTAAAAAGGGTAAGCTCTTCATTTCTTAGAGAAAACGGCACCTGATCATTGCTTTAGCAGCATAGTTTTTCATGTTTGTTTGTTTTTTTAAGTAGATTAATACATAACTTTCTATGTTGATAAAATAACAAAGGTGAAATTCACCTTTTATTCCCTCCCACATTTTCAGATTGCCAGCAAGTGCGGCAAACCCAATTCCCTCAGGCTTCTGAAAAAAGTAGGTCAACAGTGTCCAGACTTTCTAAACATATTCTTCTCTAAAATGCATCTCCCAGGAAAGAATCACCCAGGTGTTTCACCTTGATCAATATATATAGATATCAATATATATAATCAATGTATAGATTAAGATCCCATAAAATCCGCATTACAACTTGCAGAAAACCAGCTGTGTTCCTTCCAGGCCTTCCCACTCGCCCTTGCAGTCACTTTGCACAGGCTCTGGAATAAGAGGGAAAAAGCTGTTTGTGAACCAAATATCAAGAAATAAAACGTTCTTACTTTCAATTCAGTGGGAGCAGAATCTGGCCTCAAGTAGATCTTTTCGAACTCTTTCTCATAGTAAACTCATCTTGGACTGAAAAAAACCCACCCCATCCGGTAAACTTATTTAGGCTGAATTATTAGATGTTTAGCTCTTGCTTTAAATTGAAATAAAGCAGATGACAAGCATGTTTTACGTATGTTTTAAAGGCTAGGTATAATACATAATTACTAAAAAATCATAATGTAAACTATACCAGTTGGATTGAGCAAAATTGCCTGTGTCTCGTTAATGGTGTTACTGTACCCCATCAGACCAGCTTCAGGGGCTGCCTAATTGTTTTTCGGTCAACCTATAAATTCTTGAGTAACAACAAAATTATTGTGATTTTTCTTCCTAAATAATTCATATATCACAAAGCATGCGTATAACCAGGCCCATGAATCACTAAGCATGTAACAATCATATCTAATGGTATTTCTTCTTGTAAGAATTAAAGTAGCTTTGACTTTGCAATATTTTATAATCTTGTTCAAAAATTTCAAGTGTTCTTTAAAAGTGGTGTGTCTTGAAATTCGCATTTTAAACTTGGAAGTTTCCTTGATCTGACTTTTTGTCTGAAGGATTGCTTTTCATCATGTTTTACGGTTTTAATTCTATTAGGATTATTAATATCAGTGAAAGTAATAAATTGGTTTTATAATGAACTAGAACAGGGCTCATAAACTGTGCTTAAAGTGATGCAATTGCTAATAAAATCACTCTAAGCCATATGTATATCCCAAGCAAACAGCAACCACAATGTACCTAAACTGGCGAAATTATAAGAGTATTCCATCATTTCAAACCTTAGTGCCTTCCTCTGTATTTTTTTAAATTCTGAACAGATAGACATTTGAGTTTTCTGTAAGACAACCTCATCACTAAAAATGTGAATAATCTGGATCATTTATAACCTGAATTCAGAGAAAATCATGATCTCTCACAGTCTGCAGCAGAAAGCTCTCATGCTACATGGACATCATTACTTTCCAAATATGTATCGCACTGCATTCGCTAGAAAATGATGATATATTAGCATAAATAATTAAGGTTAAACTACAGTCATCTATAAGTAACAAATATTTTGTGATACATTAGGCCTGTTTATTTCAGCTGCATTTAGTCACTTCACAAAGGTCAGTAATTGACATTGAGTGTCCCAATCATTAATGCAAATTTTTATGTTGTGCTGCACACATGCTTTACTTTAAAGACTTAAATGCAAACACAGCAGTAACATCTTATTCTTTACTAGAAGTCAAAAAAATCTTGCAAATAAACTTGGAATATATTAGTGACAATTTTTATTCTACATTCCCCTTGCTGTAATGCCAAAGCTGCCACTTTTTCTTAGGTATATTTAAACTGAAGAATTCAGCCCAAGAAAGCATAACATGACATCTAATTCCATAAATATGTATATTTTAGGAAGAAATCAAGACAACTTTCAGAATTATTAACTTACTTTTCTGTAGTGAACATGATTAAGGAGTTACAGCAAAAGCCAATTTAAATTAAATGGCCAAAATAAATAATATATGAAGCAAAATCTCCTTTGTTTCAGGCAAAGTTGGTCTAAGCCAAAGGGGCCTAAGGGCATTCAACAATTAAGAAATACCTACGTTTCACTGAATAATAACGTGTTCATTCAATAACATGCATCAGGGAGATCTAAAATTATGATTTGCAAAGAGATTTAGACATCAAGGATCATTTTACTGCTATTAGATTCTTGAAGGGCACTATTTAGTCAAGTCACACTTTTCTGCTTTGTTTTTCTTGCCTATAGAATGATTCCATTCTGTTTCATCAGAAATTTTGAATCTGTCCACAACAAAATGCAGTAACACTTCTCTTTTGAGTGCTGGAAGAACAAACTTGGATTCCTGTTCTCCTTTTCCAGAAAGCATTAGCAATGGGACTATCAAGAGGTATGAGAATACTTAAGAGCTGAAGAGCACCAGGCTGAAGAAAACAGCTTCTTCAAACCTGACATTATTTGCTCATTCTCCTTCCTGCTCTAGACATCCTTCCCACCAAATCCATCCTTCTCCATGTGAAAAAAAAAAAAGGACTAAAAAAGAGTAGCCTTTCTCTGTGGTGATGAGTGATGAACCTGCTTTCCTATTCCACCGCTGCAGAATTGGAACTGCTTTTAAAAGTAAATTAGCTGATACCCGTGTACTTTCCCTTAAGAGCTCAGAAAGCACTGACAGTTTCTCTCAAACTCAAATTAAGGCAAAGGTTATTGATATAGTTACCATTTTACAGATTTTCAGTGTTTGTACTGTTCACTGAGCACGAGTGAGCCTGGCAAGCCTAAGCGAGCACACGTACATCACTGTGTCACACACTTCTGGTGTTAAATTTGGGATACTGGTGCTCTGCTTCGCAGGAGTCTTGAGAAACTGAGATCTGTTCATGCCTGCCAACTTTTGCACACAGAGAAAGCACAAATATGCAAAAGATCAAAGGAAAAATCCAAGATTCTACTAATCCTGAAACGCACTCTGAATTACAGGAGGTCAACCACACAAAGCAAGTTGAGGATGGATCTAACTTCTGCTTTAAGTCAATGAATGGTTAGTTGGCTCCAGGTTTCTCTGAAGAATGGAGATGTCTTTCCCTGGATGGTGCTCCAGGGAAAGAAAGGGGACGCAGCAACTTATTTTTGAGAAAATGTGAGAGTAGTAATCATAAACAATTGGGAATATCAATCCTTACTAGTGTCTAAATCCAGTATGAATTTACATTGGAAAAAAAAAGTTAAGAACTTCCAAGTTGAAACTGTGTCCACCTGAAGGTTAACAAGTAGTAAAAATGAGTGCTATTATAGATAAAAATGATATTTTGTAGAATCACAGAATGGTTTGAATTGGAAGGGAGGAACCTTAAAGATCACCCAGTTCCACCCCCCTGCCCTGGGCAGGGACACCTCCCACCAGACCAGGTTACTCCAAGTATTTAAGTACTTAAATATTTAAGTACAATGAGCTGCCTAGAACATGTTTGCATCACTAGTCACAAAACTTCATTAAAACAAACATAAAAACACCCATGTGTTATCATAATTTGGAGGAGCAGACAAGAACAGAAAACAGTATTTCTTGGGGTACTATCATTAGTGCTGCACAGTCTCTGGCGAAACATTTGTCAAACATACAAAAAGGTATAAAAGTGAAATATAGTAATTAAGACCTGGGTTTTATCGATTGTGTAGCTTAAGTAATTTTTCACAACAAACATAAGATTTAATAAGTATAAGTAGTTAAAGATCCTGACTTGGCTGTAGTCATTAGCATGTAATTGAACTGGTAAAAAAGATCAGTTAAACCTACGTTGATTACCACCTTATCTTTGAAAGGCAATTAAGGACCTCAATCATTGCAACAAGATTTGATCGTGCAGCCTTTATTGGACATTGATCTTTCAGCAAAGCGCAGTTACATTTTCCATTAATTTACAGTAACACAGTTTAACTGGGATACCTGAGACCATTGACCTGGGTAAGATGTAACGCTAAGCGCTCGTTTAGGTTAAGATGCCCCCAATAGTCATTACTGTTTAAAAAGGCTGCTACGAGAAGTGGCTACCTGATCCTCCGGGTTTAGGCTGGGGTTTCATTTAGCTGAAGGAGTCATTAAGTGAGGTGAAACAAAGCTCCCTGCCTTTTTATGTCATCTCTCACTCATTTAAACATCAGTCTTGAATACAGTAGAGATAATTAAGGCAAGACCTACAAGATAAACTACAGTTTATTTCAAATGGAAATGGTGAAGATCAAATCTCTGAAAAGTTGAAGGGTCATTTCATCTATAAAAAAAAGTATCAATATTAGCATATGTTGCATAGTATACAACAACATATGCATAGTATAATACATAAAAAAAGAAAGCTTCTAATTAAAACAACTACAAATAAATAATTTTGAATCAGAGAAATTAATAAAGCCTTGTTCCCTACAGGTTTGTCTTTGGAAGCAACAGGGTTGTGAGAACCTGACAGGGCCCTACAGGCAACAGACAGCAGTGAAGTGCTACACGTGCAAATAACACATCTTTGAACAATTAAACTGCCAGAAACTCATCTTTACAGCCCACTTCAGGGACACGCTTTAGTTCACGCATTCGGACTTCTCCCCACACTGGAGAGTCCCTTTAGGAGCTGACTGCCATGAGGCAAGAGCTCACGGTGACAGGGATCTGGAAGGTAAAGCAGGGGCTCCCCATCTTCCCCCGAGCCTCACGGAAATTTTTGAGACAAGCTGGTATGAATCTTTTAGACCCTCAACATTTCCATCTTGCATTCAGGCCAAAACTTAAGGTAAGCAATGAAAAAAGATACTAAGAGGTAGGTATTTATAGTAAAAAGAGAATGAAAGCCATGTGAAGTATTTTACCTTTGGTTGAAGACAAGCAAGTAGGTTTATATTCACATTTGAGAATGATCTTTGTTGTGATTTAGTAACTTGAACATTATTCCTTACAAATAGCAGATTTTCCCTCTCAAGTACCGTGTGGGGTCACACACGAGCCCTAATGAAATGAACAAATGATGCTATATTCGCACTCTGCCCTCAGACATCTTCCAGTTCATCCTTTCGCATGATCAACTCCATAAGAGCAAGAGGTCTATTGATTTTCATGTAATACAAGAAAATATTACATTTGCTTAATTGTTACACGGCGAGATCATTGAACAAGAAATCAAGCCTCTATTTAATGCTGCAAGCAGCACAGAATTGCAGGAATCAATAGGGCAGTTTGTCAAAGATGTTCTCTAAGGAGACTTGCCCATCACCGTATGGACAAGGAGTCGTGTTGCCTGCATTTATTGAAAAACAGGTAAGCAAAGTCAGCAGTACCCATTATCAGAAATCAAACAAGCTGCAGCGAGCGGAGGTGCAACTCCAATGAAGAGCTGTATTTATAGTCTGGTAATTAAAAACCATTTTATCAACCCTGTGTTGAGACTAAACCTTTACAGCAAGGTATTGACCACATCCGTGGCAATGAATGAGCAGTATTTGACTTTAAACTTATGAGCTGCAGTTATTTAACTTTATCCAATACAGTGAAAATCAGTTCTAGAAAAATGCCAACAGTCATTATTAATGAGGTTTCTTGTAATACCTCCTCTTCATCTTTGAGACCCATTTAACTTGAGTCAAGAATATTCTCCAAAATCAAATAGAACAATGCAAGCACTTCTCTAATTAAAGTGTTATTTAGTGTTGCTTTTAGAAAAAACACTCATGTTGCTTCATTAAGTGGGAAACAGTTCCATTATCTGGAATTAAGTAAAAAAAGGTATTTAAATGAAATTATATTGTAGTCATAGCTTGATAATCATTTATTTAGGAACAGCGATTCCCCTCCAAAAACAGCACCTACCCATTTTACGTTTATTTATGAAAATTGGAATAATCGACATACGTCACCAGGTGTGGGATTCGGAATATACAGCTTTATTTGCTGGCACTAAAACTAAGCACCAGTAACATACCCTGTACAGGCGTCTCTTGCTTGAACTTACTATCCAATAATTCCGTATTTCTACTATCCAAGTAATTCCCTAAAAGCTATTTCTTTGCTCAGGTTTCCGACTGAATATAAGCAATTCCATCATTATATGTGCCTGTTACAGCTGGTCTCACTTAACAGCTGGAGAAATCAGTTATTTTGCATCAAAAAAAAAAAGAGGGTAATATTCTTCTTATTCTCCTGGATTTAATAAAAATATCAGCAATTTGTAAATTAGCGCAACATAAATATTCTGGATTACTTACGTTTTGTCCCTTACCTATAAAGCAACCAAAATGAAAATAAAAAAACAATGCAGATATCTGAAGTTTAAGATTTAAAAAAAAAAAAAAACCAAACCACCAAACAAGCATAAACCATATTTTAGATATTTTATTTAATTTGAAGAAATGTGATACAACCATTTTTAACTTCTCGGGGTGGCATTTTTCCAGAGTCTTCCAGGTAACTGTGAACAGTCAGTGCCATGGATTCATTGCAACTACGACAATTAACGCATTGCGAAACACCCACTCAGAGCCTAAACCTAAGCAGCTTCATCTTTTCAGAGACACGTTCTGAAAATGTCTAGTGTATTCACAGTTTCCTTGCCCGCACGCTACAATTCAGTTCCCTAAGTTGGTAAAATTAAATTATCACAAGCTTGTTCAGCAGGAGCAGTCACTGACTTAAACGTAAATTCTAATACCCTTAGAAATATTAATTCTTCTCCCAAGGCTTCTATTTTTTCAACTTTACCGACCTCCACAAAAATATATCTCTTACGACCAAAAAGTCCACGAAGCTTCCTGAAGACAGCATGTTATGTCAAAGAATGCACTGTAAAAAACAAACAGTTGCCTTCAGTTCTTTTTAGGCAAAGGGAGCAGGCGTTTGTAGCAGCTGTAACCCAGAAACCCACCAAGTGACCGGTACCGGAGGGCGTGCTTTCAGTACATTGCGCCTTCGTCTTCTTTATTTAGAAAATAAATAGTAACTGGGCCATGACTCGTATGAACAGTCTCTGTGACACTGACAAAGAACCAGGAGCCAATTCCATACAGTAAAGTTGGGATGCCTAAGAAAAGACAAGAACACGTTACATACAAAGATAGCAAGCCAGGAAAATTAAAATCGCCTAATAACAGTAAAGAATAATGAGTCCAAAATGAAATTAGAGGAAAAACTGCCTTATTAACATTTTGCCTTTCCTGAAAAGCTTGCGAGCAGCTATCAGAACAGAGTACCCTTCCCGTGCATCAAGTACGCAGGACTCAGAGGCAGCTCAGGAAAACCAGCAACACAGGAATTAACAGAAAAAGAAAACGGGAGGACAGCAGTAGGGAAGGAGTGAAACATGGTCACGTATACGGCCCGATTTCTACCGATGAAAGGTAAAAAATATCTATCCGAACACGCAGACACAAACTCCCTGGGCATCCGCTTGGTTACCAGTTCAGGGTTTATGCATCAGAGCAGAAATGGGAAGGAAAACAGGCAGTGACTTCATAGATCAACATGAAGTTGTTCCTGGGAAAATCGTCGTCACGACCAGCAGCTCCAACAGAACAGGAGCACGTAGAAAGGTGGATATGTAAGAAGTGCTGTCATTTTTAGCACTGCGGAGTTACCCATCTAGTACAGGCGACAGTATTTTACCTCATGTGGGTTAAGGCGGGGAATGGAGCTGGATTTAGGCCCTGCATTCAGTACGGCACAGAAACACCCAATTTAGCCTGCTTTTAACGCTCCCCAAGTGCTTAAGCTCGATTTTCTGAGAGGAGGGAGCTGAGCGGACTCTCGAGTGGCGTTTGCCAATCACTTCCACAGGAAAGGTGCGGGGCAGCTGCGAGGAGAGGGGGAAGAGGAAGGGTCCGACTATGCTGAGGGAAGAACATTTAAAACATTTAAAGTCATTATTAAGAAATCAATCTATGTGATTATATTTTCTTAGTTGAAAAGATCAAAAAATGAAGATTAGCTGATATATTTTGCAAAAAGCCACTGAAGACTTGCAAAGCCAATGAATTTGTTTCTTTTAAATGAAGTATGAAAGCAAGAAACTGATTAAATTCGTTATGCAACTGACACCATTGCAGTAAGTGTTGTGTCCTTTACTAAGCTTTGAATAATAATGTATTCCAAAACTTACCTACTGTTATATTAATAAGGTATTGATAGAGCATTATTATTTATTTATATTGCCGCTGCACTTTGGGCTGGAGGGGTCCAAGTCTCCCGCTCCATCAGTCACTGTCTGCATTTTAAGAGGGAAGAAATTACCCCATTTCTAAGAAACAAACTGTTCTGTTTCACCTGGCGCTCCTGTATTCGCTTAGAGGAGAGAATTTCATCCGCGGGAACAGAACATAGATTTTTAGCTGGAAGATGATCCTTTACCAGCCGATGTGAGCCACGTAAGGAACGAGCGCTCGCGCCTCTTGCTTTAGGGCGGTTTAATTTTTCACCCCCGCCGAGCGGGCAGAGAGACGGGCACTCGGAGAAACCCCGAGGAATATCGACTGACAGCCCGGCGCCCTCGCAGCCGCTGACAGGACGGGCAGCTTTTAATCGTTCCCCTTCCCTCGCTCCGCCCGCTCGCAGCCGGCGGGGAGCGGAGGACGAGGCGCCTCAGGCGGACTCACCCACCTCAGGGGCCCGGAGCCGCCCGGCAGGTCCCGGCCGCAGCCCCCGGCTCCCGCCACCGCCGCTCACCCGTCCCGCCGCCGTCCCTCCTGTGAGGGGCGCAGCCCGCCCGCCTCACAGCCCGCTAGGTGCAGCCGAGGGGAGGGAGGCCGCCCGCCCAGCCGGCCCGGGAGGCGACTCACCGGCGTTGAGGACCTTGAGGGCGGTGAAGGCGGCGTTCTGCAGCGCCAGGTCCTGCGGGGCGGCGCGGGAGCAGTGGTACTTGATGAAGGGGAAGCAGCCGGTGCGCAGGATGTGGTAGTTGGCGCCGTTCACCCGCCAGTTGAAGTGGGAGAGGCCGAACTGGTCGTTGCGGACGGCGCTGTACTTGACGCAGTAGGAGGTCCAGTGGGGCAGGCCGCGCTGCCGCAGGTGCTGGCTCAGCACCTCCGAGGCGGCGGGACGGGGCGCCGCCGCCGCGCCCCGCCACAGCAGCAGCCCCACCGCCGCTTCGTGCAGCCGCCTCAGCGCCCGCATCCCGCGGGACACCCCACCCCCCACCCCCCTTCTCCACCCCCGCACCGGCGGCTCCGGTCCGCCGCGCCTGCGCCGCCTCGGCGCCTGCGCCGGCCGGAGGGCGGGAAGGGGCGGCGGCGGCGGCGGGGTCACCTCGGCGGCGGGACCCGTGTGTGGGTGCGGGGGGGAGCGGGGTAGCGCGGTGTGCGCGGCTGCCTGAGGAGAGGGCCCGCGCAAAGGGAAGGCCGCGGCGGAGCCCTCCGCGCTGAGGTGAAGGCGGCCCCGCGGGGGCGAGGGGAGGCCCGTCCTGCCCCACAGGGACCGGACCGTCCTCCCTGCGGTGGGGGCGACCCTCAGTGCTCGTTAGGACGGGCGAGAATATCGCAGAGAATCGTGGAATTGGAGTTTTAGGAAGGGTTTTGTCTGCAGGCTGCGTGCCGGCGGGAGCAGCCTCTGTGTTGCCGGCGTCTGGCAGCATCGAGCGGGTTAACGGGCGCCCGGGAAAAACGGTGGGAGATCGGTGAAATTTGACAGCGATGTCAGTTTTAGAAGAGAAACACTGTAAAATCATAACCAACAGGCCGTGATACGATTTTTCTAAATAAAAGCTAAGGTTTTGAGCCATTAAACAGTCTATTTGAGAAAACAGGATTGTACAGAAGAGTAAACTGAGAAAATGGGAACAGATTTTTTTTCCTTTTAATAATTGCAAGCAATATCTCAAACTCAGCAATCTTAAACCATTGAGCTATGTAGTGTGAACATGCTAATTAATCAATTACTCCCCAACAACGTACCCTGTTTATTTACTGTAATGTACTACATGTGTGTAGAACCAGTAATTATTAATCATCGTCAGAAGCAAATTTGACTCAAGTTCACCTTCCTATAATTAATAGAGCATACAGTTATCTTTAATATCTTTCTTTATTAGTGGTAGCAAGGGCTGGGGATAGCAGAGAAGCTGGACTCGGATGCTGTGGGTCACTGGTGAAGGGCTGAACTAACGTGTTACACCTGAGGAGTGATACTCCTGGTCAAAACTACATCCCATGAAGCTATGGCCTATAAAGAGGACACAAGACAATGATTTTTAAAAGTATATCTTTCAAGACATTTTGCAGTTACATTTGTATTGATCTTACAGTGCAAAGGAGGAGGAAAAATCCTTCAGCCTCTGGCAGCGCAGCCTTGCACTGGTTAAGGGAACGTAGGTGCATCTCTACTTGCACAATGCGTACCAAAAACGTGCTCAGTTTGTCATTCCAAATGTGGAAACTTGGGCTGAATGTTTTTTGGTTGGTCGGTTGGGGGCTTTTTTGGTATGGGTTTTTTTTTTTTTTCACAGGACTTTAAACCCAAATACCTAAAAAGGGAGACCCCATTCCCAGTTTGAACTCCAGGTAATGTTCTCTCAGGAGAAGGACCTGAAATGGGTCGCAAACGCGCCTCACTCAGAGCATGTCAGTTCTTGCAAAACCAAGATCCGTGCGGTGCTGTCAGCCAAACACACGTCTTCATTTGCAGCTCTGGCCCCTCAGAAGCACAAAACCTTTATTTTCATTGTCTGCATCTTCTGCAGTTGATGCCAAACCCCACTGCCCCTCATCTCCTTCTCCAGGCATTCAGCCACGGCTGGGGAACCAGCTTGGGCTTTTGCCGTGCTTACCTGCAGAATTCTGGAGCAATTTCTGATGAGCAGCCACAGCTGGGTCGCCTTTTATCTTTCCATTCCCTCTTGCTCTGCCTTCTTCCCAGTCTAGATCAGGTTCTGAATAGTGCTAAAATTCAAGCTACGGTTCAAGAGCTCTATTATTCCTTCAGTGAGTGGGAATAAATAATCCAGTTGTGTGAACAGGAGAATCGCAACTGTATTTCTGACTTTTTTTTTAAGATTATAATTTATTTTTATATCTGCTGTATTGTTAAAAAAAATACATTTTTGGCACCAGCAGCATGGGAGATGAATGTGAGAGACTGCAAAGCAGTTTCAATCCTTCCATCAGCTCAACGCTCAGAAGTGTTAATAGTAATTAAAAACTTTTTTTCCTCAAAATACATTTCACACTTTGCACACGCTGAGAAATCTCTCTCACCACGGGAACTTTCAGATCACTTGTTCCCTGCAAAAACAGGTACAGTTTTCTTTTGTCAGAAGAGAACAAAGACATAAGGAAGTGCAGGTTTCATTTACTCCTAGGACAGGGCAGTCGATTAAGTGCCAGTGAACTAATGAGCCTCTCAGACCTTATGTTGTTCTGGCTTGGATCAAGGCTTCCTTTTCCTTAACCCTTAAGAAACGAGCTGACTCCTGGGTTGAATCTGCCCTGCTCTTCTGTGCCTCCTCCTCCTCCTCCAGGATGTTGCTTCTACTGACCAAACTGGGATGTGATACAGCTTGGATGGGAAGGAATGTGAGAAATCTCCAAAGAGCTGCTCAGCAGTAGAACGGGAGGGAGTATATTATAAATATGGTGAGGAAAAAGTCAGATCAACGCACTGTTCTGCAGCCCTCAAAGTAGAGCAGAGAACAAGTATATCTTACCTACTTGGAAGAACTAATAAGCAATTATACTGTGCTTTTTGGCATATTATTTATTAGCAAGTGAGAGATTGTTGTTGTACCTACCACAGCCAAAAACACCCGTTCCTTTCCTTTCTAACCATACAGGAATTTCATTCATGGCTAACTTTCACATTAGAAAAATCCATGTGGGCTCTGGTATCTCCAAAACCAAGACCAGATTGAGATGACATGTAAGAAAGGAACAAAACCAACCAAACAAGAACTAAACAAAAATATTCTGACTTCTGTTTCAAACAGGGATCGACGTTTACACAAACATTCTCAGTTTGCAATTTCTGTGACCCAAGTAGAAGAGAAAAAGGCTAACACCAAAGGTAATGTTTAAAGGTAACAGATCAGAGACTTGGGCAGGGGAAAAACTGGGGGCTGAGCTGCTTCAACTGCTTCGTCACATTCACTATTTGTCTTAAAAACTGTTTTTCCCTGACCTCTTCGGGAAGTAACCCCAAAGATACTCGCCGTGCGTGGGACAGTAGCGCCCAGCCGAGGGAGATGCACTCTTCTAGAGGGAAATTTAAAATGTCTGTTGGAGTGAGATGAGAGATTTGAAGGACAAAAATAATTTTACAAACGTAACTGTTGTTCTTTAACATAACAGTGCACAGCAATTCTGACAGAGAGAGTCAGAATCTGAATTACAGAACCCATCCGATGGACGGACAGATCTGCAAGAGCCGTGTTACAGCGGGATTCGCAGTACGAGTATGTAAGTCCTCTCAGAATCGGTTGGTGAACCAGTGCCGTTGCCATTGGTTTTGATCATTTGAAAGTGAACATCAACATAAAACAAGTGCTGCAAAACTCTGTAGATGACAAAAGGAATAGCAGAATGATAACAGGAAGGACAGTCGGTTTTGAAGAGGAATCTGGGTTGCTGGTCTTAGCTATAAGGTGGTCTTTAAGTCTATTTATTTATAGGGAGAGGAACACTGGGCCTACCTTCCTGCTGGAGGCCTGTATTTTAGAAGACAATGGGTTTGAAAGGGAATTGAGGGTCACAGGGCTCTCTTCAGTCGAGTGTGATCTCGTCTGATTTAGTGACAAAGCGTGATCCCTCTGTAGTCTATTAATGAGATTTAAAAACAAATACTACACTTCAGGAAGGACAGGGTGAACATCAGGGGCATTTAACTGTTATGATCCTCTAATTTCAATAGTTTATTTTTGTGAAAGAAGGGATATTTTGAACCATGAAACCATTCTGAACTCAGAACCCACAGAAATGTGCCATCTCAGTTAATATTACTTCACACACCAATGCAGAAGGAAAACCAAACCTGTTCTTACAGATGAGAAAGCGTTTCCAGAAGCATAAAGAATAAGGCATTTAAACATTTTCCGTTAACTATTCTTTCAGAGCATCTGCTTTCGGAGGTTGCTCTTCTTCCAATTTCAGTTTGTTTTCTGCTGTAATTCCTAGAATTGCTTCAATATCTCGAATTGCCATCTGTAAGAGATTCAAGGAATACAAGTTATTTAATGGGCATTATAATGAAATCCAGCAGCCAAAACGCACAGCTGGTTGCACTTGCCTCGAAAAGGTAACCAGTGTTACACAGGACGTGATGCTCCCAGTGAATTTACTGTTACTTTGGGGACAGTTGGGGGAATTATTAGTAAATAGGACCAAATCTCAGGTAAATAAAAAATATAGTTCGTTGCAATTTGTACTTCTAATTAACTAACAGGTGTTCTATTCTGCATATGTAAATCATTGTTAACTCACTATGAAGAATTCCCTTTCAGATTTTTCTTCACTGGTTGCTTTTTACTCCCTCACATCGAAAAAAAAAAAAAAGGGGGGGTGTGTCTTTTTTGTTTGTTTGTTTATTCTGTAACATGTTGAAATTTAATTATATCTTCTCTAAAACTGTCATTTCACACTCTGCTGGTCAGAGGAAAATACAGGCAGAGTTAACACAGGAAAGAATTTGATAGAAATTACATTAAGTGATTTAAGATACAAGCCTGTAACTGTGCTCCCCTTCACCTTTCTACAAAAGGTTTACAGAAGGGATCTTAGGAACTTTTTATGAAGTTAAAGGTGGTATAGTTTATCAAAAGAACTCCCTCGGGAGGGTTTAGCTGTTCTCTGGAATCAAAGCAGCATTGTAAGGAGAGCTCCTTGCGGGGCACGGGGTTGGATTCATTATTGCTTTGCTGTCTCCTTTAGCCAGCGAGGTCAGCACAAAGGAGCTTCGCAGCGAAGGTGGAGGCTCCTGGGGGAGCGTCCCCGGTGTGAGGAGCCCCCGCGCTTTGTCCTGCCTCCCCCCAGAGCATCCTCCGGCACCAAGGGACGGGCGCTGGGGGCAGATTCGAAGGGCAGAGAAAACTGGGAACAAAATTGACTTGTGAAATTGCTGTGAGCCAACGGAAAAAGTACTCGGTGGCCGCCTGCATGAAAGAAATCCGTGTTAATAATCTAAGGAGCTATTATAAACTGAGAAGTTTCCTTCTAATTTAAGATTCCTACCCTGGTGGTGTCCCTTTAAAATAAAACAGACAATTGTGACAGAACTGTCTGAGGCAGTGCCAACAGCTCCTTTGCTCTCACAAAGGACAATCAGGAGCATTCCATTAAAAATAATTTCACGCTAAAGTACGTCTCTTTTCAAAGAAAAAGTTTCAAACTTAAATTTAACTAACAGGTTCGTTGGGAGACTTACTATATTGACCTAGACACTGTAAAATACATGCCGCTAACAATAAAAAAGGAATGGTTTAGCACTTGTTTATGATACAGCATGAGGTATTTTCAGCCCTTGTACAGAAATTACCCAGGATCGTTAGTTAATTAACACCTCACCTTAAAATTGGTCTCGCCTTGCATATTAGGTGCTGATATTTCTTGATGGATGATGAAGAGATTGCGAGCAAAGGTCATGAGGACCCCCTGGAGATCCTCTCCGATTGTTCTGTTAATGATATCCAAACAAATGAGTTTACCAATGATTCCCTTCGCATGCTTAAAAACAATCGCCCTCTCATTTGTGCCTGTCTGGTGATGGAATTTAATGAGTATTTTCAATCTCACAAGGTGGCAATCTTCAGGGAGATATGAAAGATGAGGCTCCATTTTAACTTGTCAACAGAAAGGATTTGTGTAATAAATAATTTTTATTAATCAACTTTGCAGAAGTAAGCGGTAAGGTTTCAGCTACCGTTGAGTTAGGACTGAGGCAGTAGAACACTAAATATCCAGATTAGTTCGGAGGAGCTGTTGCTTCTGCCCACAATTTGTGAGAGAGAAATTTTAGCAGTGTCAGCGTTTCTTAGATCGTAGCCTTTGAGGCTTTGGTTTCTCAGTGGTCCATATGGACTCAAAACATACAATATTATGGAACAGGATATGAGGTACAGTAAACGTACCTCATTTACTGACTGGAATGGACAATAGATCTCCAGTGTAGTAAAATGGATGATAATTCACATAAATGTTTCAGGTATTTTAGTGATTTTATAAGCCAAACTGTTATACTCTTGAAAATATTTCCAAGTTAAGATAATGAAATGGCATTGAAAATCTGATGGAGGACACACCTGGGATCAGAATGTATAGCAAATACCTTTGAGAGTATTCTGGTAATATATTAATAACTGCCAATTCAAGCTGGTGATCCAAGGGGTCACATTCCTTACCAGTGGGGCAACTGCTGATGTATCGCTCCAGAGGAGTTAGGAAGGCTGTAGGCAGGATGCAGTGTCTCTAATATAAGGACTCTGTTTCCAAGGTATGTGGGTAACGAAGGGAAATCACCCCAACAGGGACAAGCCCATCCAACGGGTCACTGACCCTGAAAAGGGCAGGTCCTTCTCTCCTGGGTTCCTCCCCTTCTATCTGGCAGAGCTCTCCTGCCCACTATATGGCCCTCTACAGGCTGAGTCTCAGCCTCACAGAAACCCAATCCAATAAAAGAAAGCTTTCTGCTGAGTTACTGAGTTGAATCAGCTCCTGGAGAGGTGTAAAAGTACCAGAGACCCTGCACAAGTGGGGTCAGGAGGGAGGAGGACTTCATAGCTGGGGTCAGGGAGGGAAAGGGCTCACCTTTCAGCATCACTGGGCTCTCAGGAGATTCTGGTGGCTTATGGAACACTTCCAGGTGCCTAAATCACTGTTTAAATGGCTCCCGTAGATACTTTACAGATTTTTGTTTAGTGATTTTCTTTCAGATTTCTCTCACAGCTCAATCACGTCGGCAGCCGACACGGAGTGCGGGTGAGGGCAGTACAGTGTAGGAATAACAGCTTTCACCAAATCCGACTCCTCGTGCGCTGCCAACGGCCTCAGCCCCAGGAGCTCCCAACGGGCTGAAAGAATCACAGCCCCAGAAACAATCCCTGTGCTGGGGCAGGATCAATGCTGCTGTGTCAACCTGACGGGATTGTCCGGTCTGTTACTAAACACTGTCAATTGCAACTGCATCGAACAATCTAATTAGTGCTTCACTTCATCAGAAATTTTTCTTATGCTAAACATGAGTCTTTCTTGCTGCCAGTTAAGTTCATTTCTTCTTGTCCTACTACTAAAGATATGGAAATCAGATTTTTCCTTCCTGCAGAGGCTTTCTATGTGCTTAAGGATTGTTAACAGATCCCACTTCTGCCTCCTGCCCCTGCCCCTCTTGCAAGTCGTGCCTTCTAGAACTCTAACTGTTTCCATTGCCTGCCTCAGCGCAGAACGGAAGGATGACTTCCCATTCTCCCAGGTTATAGTGTTTACCTTTTTCCATAAGATCACGACCTCGTGACTTGCCGGCAGTTTGTGAACCAGCGTTAACTCACAGATCCTTTTCTGCCAAGCTCGTTGTTCCTCGTATTCATTGCTGCTATCACAGTGTCATTTCTTGCACCTGGTTCCAACTGACTGTAATTCTATTTTTCATAATGTTTCATCGGTTTGTTGAGATCATTTTGAATTCCATTCCTGCCCTCCAAAATACCTGCAGTCACATCCAGCACCTGAGGAAGCTGTTTTCTTATCCGGGTCATTAATGAAATGGCTCCAGCATCAAAGGGGTAACAGAACAGACCAAGAACAGGCTGTTTCAGCCCCTCGCTCATTACATCCTATTTTGGCAGTAAATTTTACCTAAATTCTCTGTGAGGAGGGGCTTTCAATCAGTGCACAGTAGATTTGTGCAGATTGTGCTTTCTTAAGACTTCTTGGGCGAGGGTCGTGTGTCTGAAGAATCACTGAACTATGAGATCTGCTGTTGCCTGACCATTGCTGCCATTGATCACTTTGGGAAGAACAATATAAAAAGGCATTAAACTTCAGCCTTCTTTGCATCCTGTATAGTCAGGTTTTTAATAATGTTGCCTGTAAAAGTAAGGCCGTGCTAATCCCTGTGCTCTCACAGCTACTGGCGGTGATTCTGGCTCTTGTAGAGCTAATTGCAGTCGGTCCTCAGCCTGCAGCGCGCTCCGCCTTTGATCTGAGCAGATTCCTGGACTCTTTTTATTCCTAACATGCTTAAAGCCTGCCTAAAACTTTTCCAAAGGCCAATCTTGCCACAAGTCATTATGCTTTTCTGAGCAGCAGGTGACAGTGGGTGAAGCTGAGCGCGTGGTGGTGGGGTTGTTCCTCTCCTGCCCCGGCCAGCACCCGCTGCCGTGTCACCCGCTGCCGTGTCACCCGCTGCACGTCCCGGCTGTTCCCGGGTGCTCATCAGCCCCTGGCGCCGACAGCACGTACTTACACCATTCCCAACATGTATCGCTTCTGGTCTTCGTACAATATGAAAACTGTTCCCTGCTTTTCCTGTTAAATAAAAAGACAAAGTTGCTTTAATTATTCCTAAACTAATGATAGTTATAATAAAAGTATTAAACACAGAGCGTAAGTACATAACCATGTCTAAGAAAGCCGGGGTTTGAGTTGTGCGTAACGGGTCGGTGGGAGTGGATTATTGCTCTAGTTTATTGTAGAGAATACAATGCAGTCACTTTTTGTAAACAGAACACATACAGCAGAGTCTATTCTATAGGAAATATTTTTTTCCCAAAATTGGAAGAAATGGACATAAGTACTTTAAAAATTATCACACGGTTTTATTTTTAGCAAGAGACAGATTAACTCCTAAAAACCTTAAACATAAACTGAAAGATAGTGAAAATATGCCTAGGTTTTCCTGTCCTTCAAGTTGATCCTCACCTCAGCTGTACACGGGACATGAACTTGCATTAACCTTTCCTGTGGTTCCTCATGGGCCTGGTACTGGTGCCGGTTTGGTCAGCAGCAAACCTCCCAGTTTGATTTCTAGACGCGCCAAGCGACCGTTGTCCCCTGGCACTGAGAGGCCTCAGGGGCGTCCCCGAGGAGGGTTTATACTGAGAAACACATGGAGCTCTGCATTTCCCAGTGAAGCCCAGGGAGCTGCTGTTCTGTCTCGTGTGTTATGCTAAACGGAGCCCTTAAACTCTACCTTGTGCTAAGTGGTTTCACCGTATTAGAGTTTACGTAGAAAAATGATGCAGAGTGAATATCGCATTTTCTAATCTTTCCCCTTCGTACCTGGAGGTCAAATCCAACACCGTGAGCTTTGCACATCTGGAGGAGAACGTTGTAAGAGATCCCGGAGAGGCTGGAGTGCCTCAGCTGGCTGCTCGCCACTGCGCACCGGTGCCTTACTGCAGAGGGCTGGAGAAAACAACATCAGATTTTTCATTTTCATACCAGTTTATATCCGAAACCACCAATTTACTATATAAATGGCCTTTTCACAGTCAACTCATCTCGGTGTGGGATCAGACTCCATTTGGAGGAATTCCTCTTTATCACAATCTCTGTTGAACACAGACGTTTTCATGCAGCAAAACTCAATCCTCGCCTCACCCGGTACCTAAAACCTCATATTGCAGATCAGATCTACAGAATCCCGCGTTTTGGTATTTTCACAGCTCCATGGGGCCCTGAGCCCTGTGAACTCATTCTCGGTGGATCCTCTGAGCCCATCCCGCCCCGTGGTAACACACGTTGTTCTGGAGTCAGCCCCTCTCGACAAGCAGAAATTCCAAAGCAGGTCAGCAGTAGTTTTTGCCAGAGAATAGAAAGTAGATCTTCTAGATCTACTAAAGCTAAATTTCCAGTGGGTTTCTCCAGGACAACATTCTGCTGCGGCATTAGCGAGCATCATTTTTCCAGCAAGTCCTTGAGGAGACAAGGCCCCGTGGCTCCGAGGAGCGGCCCCACTGGTACCAGTGAGTTCATAGCACGGGTGAAAATCAGCACAGCCTTGGAGTTTAAAGAACAGAGATGTTGCATTGCATAGAACTGGCTAGAGATGGTCTCCTAAAGCAAGGCTTTCCTGGGATGTTATTTTTAATACTGGACTGTTCGTTCCGAGTGGCGATACTGCACATCGAAGCGTGTAATTTACAGTATTTTTTTCCTAAAATGATATTTGTTTTGACGTTGACTCATTTAAGTTGACATAGTTGAAATCCTTACATAATACATCACTGCCTGAAAATTAATCATGTTTATAATATTCTGAGAATTAATAACACCCATTGCTCAAGTCATTAACTTAAAAAAGGAGCTTCCAAAATCTGTTCTCTGCAGTGGGGGACCACAAATAAATGGATGCTTGATAAAATAATCCAAGTAGCAGTTTAACAAGCGTAAACTTGAATGTGGCTGCAATAACACAGAACTATTGTTTAAGGGTTGGCATCAGGTTGATGAGGTGCTTATTTCAGCTACAAAGCATGCATACACATGCATAATGAACTGCGGGATGAATTATTAATGTGTTGCTTATTTAGCCTCATCTGTCTAGAAGATAATGTATCCTAACTATAATGAGTGATTGGTTTTGTACATAATTACAGTAGCAGCAGTATCTAGGAAATTTGTTCTTTCAAAGAAGGATTTCTAAAAATAAAATCATCACACAAACTCAGTTGCTGCTCCGTTTTATCAAAATCAAACCTACCAGGATTGAGAATATATAATAAATTAAAAGGGACAGAATCATTATTAACATCATAATTTTACACAAAGTGTTTTACTTAATCATTTATTACAGATCATATGCTGGAAAAGCATTTGTCTCTTGATTTGTTTGTTTCTTTTTCTAAAGATATTTGCCTGAGAGAGCGCATTTTTGTAGTTAACTCTTAAGGAGATAAAACCCTCAGAAACAAAGAAGAAAAATATAAGATATAGTGACAATTTATGTTAATTCTGACAGAATTTTAATTAAAAAAAGTTGCTACTTGATTACTTTTCATTTCTAAAACTTGTACTACTGGGACTAATCATATCTAATTTACTTCTCTCCAACTAAAAGTGGTTGCTTGACAAGAACAATAGATCAAGAGCTCATTAACCTCTAAATTACAGCTCCCTGACAGTTTTGGAATGGTGCTCCGTTCCTCCTCTACGCATGAAATAAAGGGAGTTGTGCACTTTCTGTCAAAACACATAAAATGGCATTGGGTTTCTATCTGTATGTGTATATATGTGTACACTTATACCTACATTTCTTATCCTCTGACTTTTTTAAAGGCCTTTCTTCCCTTTTTTGAGGGACGGTCTCAAGGTTCAGAGCCGTATGGAATACGAGATTGATCTACTATAACCCATCAGCATAATAAGTGGTCATGTGTTAACTGTGCTCCTGTGGCAGTGTGTTTATAAGGATCCCAAAGCAATACACAAATAGCACCTTATTTAAAATCCCATCCCGGGGAGGCACTATTATGGGGACAATCTTAACGACCTTTCCAAGAGATGGAAGGTGAGATCCACAGGATGCACCTAAACCTCCAGCCCTGGGCTCTGCGTGCGGCACAAAGCTGGGGTGGAACCTCAGGGCTCCGACTTTTCAACCCAGATCAGGGCTCACGAGCTGAAGGCTCAGATTTCTTCTTGACTGTTTTTAAGTTACTCCTGTGGCCAGGGAGTGCCATCAATTTCTAATGGGATGGCATCCCCTTGACTTTATTAACCTTCTAAAATCTGAAAGTGGCAGTTTAGAATCTGAAAGGAGCGGATTCAGCTCCTCTACAACAGTGATCCAGGACAGATTTTTGACTTTTCGGTAATTCACATAAATAATTTTCTTTGTAAAGAAATAGCTGCTTACGGGTTTTGTCTCCTTGTGCTGATTGCGGTGGCTTTTCATTTTCTTTGAAGGAAGAGAGACTTCAAAGCGGCCGGAGCGACAATCCACGTTTCCATCTGTCACGTACAACATGAGCTGAGTCAAGGCCAGCTGGTCACTGTAGCAAAGGTCGAGGTCTGTTGCCCACACCTAATCAACAGACAAACAGGTGCATTAAAAGAAAAAATAAAAGAAAAATACAGAGAACAAGAAGAGTGAAACTCAGCAGTTGTGTAAAGGAACATCTATGCCTTGAATTTTGTGTGTGTTGGTTTCCTTGTGCCGGTGCCTCCTGGGCAGTGATGAAACGGGAACAATCAGAACTCGTATGTGACTTCAAAAGTAACTTTTCAGAGAAAACCAAAAGGCTGAGGACAAAACAGTGACCTGTGATTTTAGCAACGATTAGAAAAAGCAGAGGGATGAGCTCCACAGCGGTAAAGCCTGTATCACATTAAATAGGTAATTATCGAAATACTAAAGATCACACCTGGATTTTTCAGCTGAAGAATAATTAGCGTTAAATAAAGTCACCCTTCAGCTCCAAAGAGGTATTTTGAGATGGAAAAAAGGCGAGTTCCAGAAGGCAAAGCTAAACTGAGTAGGATTAGGGAAGCGTGGAACCCGGGTGGAAGGCGATGCGTGGGTCGCCCGCTCCCACTCGCCGCTGGTTTGTGATGCTAATTCGGATTTCTACTCGCGTAATTACACAAGAAATCAGACCGTAAGATCGTGGGGCTGCCAGTGGAAGCACTAAAGCACGGAAAAGCCAGGCAGGATCTGCGAGGCCGGTCCACGCCGAGGGCAGCACCGTGGATCCCTTCTGCCAGGCTCCTCCGCCCCCAACAACCCCAGCGTGCCTTCACCCCTGAGTTTTTCCCTCTTAAAAAATGCTTGTGCCTCCAACGCCAATGAGAAATGTTAAGGCACACAAATATCTGCCCGACAGTGGACCCCGTTAAAACAAATCTAGCGGCGAATGACTTGAATAAGCCTTTGAATGGTAAATGGCGTCATTATAAGGATATTAAGAGGTCAGGCAGTCAGGGCCTCTTGGTAAACTGGAGTTAATTTCTGAATCATATGCACATAGTAATGCCCTTTTTATAATAGCGAATAAATCACATCAGTAACAGTTGTTAATATCTAACTGCCAAGTATCTGTTGCTGTATTAAATATCCTATTTGTCAACTTAAATATTTCCTGCTGCATGGTATAAAATGCAAATCGGATGCTAATGGCTGGCTTTACTTAGTAATAGGGAACATTCCCCAATTATAATACTTAATTTTCTTCAATAATTTATTCTTTATCATCACTTCTGCGAGACAGGGAGGAACTTGCATATCGATTTGTACTTTTCCAGTACGCACTAACCTTTCCAATGAGCTGAACAGCAATTATAAACTGTACATACTGTAGAAGCCTTACATTAATTACTATAAATATTATCAACAAAGCAGTAACAGCCGATGTATCTGGAACCTTGTTGAGTTAGATTTTACATTCTCAATTAAAGTTTTGCCCCCAGAAAGAGGTGGCCGGGCTACAGGAGGGGCTGCTGGAAATCTTGGGATTGTTTTTAGCTTGGCCAAAGCCAACCGGTCGCTCTTCATCCAGACCCTGACGTTGCACCTGCGGCTGATCTGACCTCAGAGCCCACACCAGCACCATCTGGAAGCTTTGTAAAGGGCAGAGATGGAAAAAACCCACAGGATTTAAGTAAAGAAGTCACCGCGGCCATAGTGCATCCGGGTAAGCCCAAGGGATGGTAAGGAGCAGAGAAGGGGTTGAGCATTTAAGAGCAGATAAAGCATTAAAACCACAGCCCGGTCAAACGTGAGCAGCCACCAGCACAAGATAAAGTCTTTACCCCCTGGTAGAGATGCCGACAAACCGTACCAAGCGTGGGATGGCCCACACGCTTTGCAGGAGTTACTCAGCAAATCCCATGTTGTCAGCAACTAAAATTAAAGTATGTGCAAAGTGACGCTGTTTTCATTTCCAATGTAGAGAAGAGACCCATTCATTACTTGTGTGATGCATTTCAAACCCCAGCGTGCCAACCCCACCGGCCCGTTCCCAGTCGCTGCTGGGGGAAGGCACAGCTCCGGGATCCCAGGATCCTGGCATCAGGGGGTGGCTCCGGCCTCTTTGCTGCCCAGGGAAGGGGCTACAACTCAGGGAAGAGGGGAAAAAAGCTTTTAGCTGGGTGAGTTTCATCCTGGAAATCGTGAGACCAACCAAATGCTACTTTGAGGAGCTTCTGTGTAGATCTCCACAGCCCCGAGGACAAGGAGGAGGCAAACATGGCTGGGAGCCACCTCCTCTCATCCCGGGCCTGAGCCCGAGGCTGGACCACCCCGATGGCCAGTTAAAGCAGCCAAATGGTCATCACCGTGTGCCAGCTGGGATCACCCCCGAGGACTCTTCTCCTGGCTCAGGATTCTTAGAGAACACTCTAATGTCGCCACGTCCCTGCCCTGGATACATCCCAGAACATCTCTAACGTGGGGAGAAAGGAAGAAGGATCAGGTGGCATAAGGTTCCAGCTTTATCCTAGCAGGGGATTCCTTTTTGCCACAGAAACCCAGAAATGCCCTTTAAATCCCCTTTGTTCTGCTACAGAATCGGGAAAGACACAGGGCCTGGGCAACAGCTCTAAATTTATTTTCATGGGATTGGCAACAGGATCATTTTTCCCCCATTTTACTGGCTCAAATACAGCCCCAGCTGACTGAGTCCTTCGATGGAACAATTTCTAAGTCCCATCCCAATAACGGAGGGTCACAAGTGCTCTTTGAAAAATTTAAGCTATCATTAACAGGCAACATTTTTGGTAGTTTTGAGCAAGGCTGAAAGTCGGGCAGGTCCAAGTCTGGCTGGTGGAAACGCATGAAGACAACAGCTACGGAGCTGCATACAGGGCTCAAGGTGCCCCTTGAGTCTGATGACCTAAAATTCATTGTAATAAACAAAGAGCACCAGAATCCTTTACATCTGTACCTGAAGAACTCCAATGAGGTGGACTCCGTAGTTGATGACTTCTCATTTTCTGTGAGGATGTTACCAGGCTTCTGCTGAGCTCACGTATTTCCACTGCTTTGAGAGTGCTCTTTGGCACGCAGGGCACCGAGCTGAATCCCTACGGCTGGAGCCGCCGTCGGCAGCAGATAAGGAGAACATGAGCTGAGAAAAACATCTACTGCAAGAGCCAGAAGATCTGGGCATCACCTGTATGTGACCAGTTTGGGCAACAGAATTTAGACACGCCTGTGGCTCTCTCTTCTGCTGCTTTTGCCATATTGCTCACCTCAAACGAGAGATGCAACTCTTCAACCCAAAGAACTGTCTCTGTGAGGATGATGGAGACAGTCGCAGCAGAACTGATGCCACAGACGGCTCCTCCAGCGGCTCAGAGGCACCGTGCGAGGAAGAGAATCATAGAACCATAGAATGGTTCAGGTTGGAAGGGACCTTAAAAGTTCATCCAGTTCCAACGCCCTGCCCCGGGCAGGGACACCTCCCACCAGAGCAGGTTGCTTAAGAGGGGCTGCCACGGACAGACCCCCAGCACCGCTCCCCACCGTCGCTGGGATCGGGCTGAAGGCTTCACCCACGGATCCTTTGGTTCCTAGAATTTATATGGCAGCCAAAAGGGCACTCATTGTTCCCGACATCACCACTAGTACGTAGCAGGCGCTCAGGCAGGCTCCCACTTTGAAAACTGAAATGTAGAAGCAGCTGAAGCCGATACAGAAGTTGGGGGGAGAGGTAAGAGAGGCACTACAGGGGCTCCACAGAAAAAGCACACGCAGCAGCAGATAAAAGCAGTGAGGAACAGGTCCTGGTACAGTTCCCAGCAACGGCTGGAGTTAGAGCAGAGCAGGGAACACGGCTTCCAGCAAGGTTCCCGTTTCAAAGGGAAGAGAATCCTCCCAGTTCGGCGCCAACAGAGCTGTGAAACAAGCAGGATGGGACACTCCTATCTGTGACAGGCTTTAACTGAGGAAACCCCTGCACGCAGAAACGTGAACATAGTGAAATCCAGCACAGGCTTTTCACCGCGTCTCAGGACATAAAGGAGTCCATTAAAAAAACAAACAAACCCAAACCCAACCACTCAAACTGAACGAAAACGTTCCTTAGGAACTTCTACCCAACTCCACCTTCATGGCACAAAATCTTCAAACCAGTCTAAAGGCTCCAAGCTCAGGCAGAAGAAGCGAAACATCAGACTTTCCAATTAGTTTGGGCTGTTCTTCTCGTCGCAGGTAGAAAGATCCTTTAGGTTCAGCTCCCCAGTAACAGCTACTGGATTGCAACAGGTTTCCCTTTGAAGTAACATAAAATGGGTGGCAAAAGCTTCTAGAATGCCCTGAAAATCTGAGCTATGGTGTTGGTTTAGGGGTTTGTTGGGGGTTTTTAAATTTTATTTTATGGATATATTTCCCTAGTTGATACAGCAATGTCTGTGGAGGTCAGGCAGTTAATAACCAGAGGAATTATCATCTCCTCCAGCAGATCGGGAGCTGTTGGAAGGCAGCCTCTGCAAAGGTCAAGTTTAAGTAAAGATAAAGAATGATAAAATCATGCAGATTAACAAATAATCATTCCTTGAGTCCATCCTCCTTCTCTGGGGATACACCAGGAGGACACGCACACAACGGTGGGTATTCACCACAGGAGGTATCCCATCCTGATAGGACTGCGTGGGAAATGAGCATCACATCAGGAGCTTTCACTTGAGATTTTGGGGACTTTCAGGACACACGGAAAACAAAGAAGCTAGAAATACATCCTGCAAGGCTTAGTGGCTGTTTGTCCAAGGAAATAGGATGAAACCTGGAATTGCTCCCACGTACACAGAGGGCCAAGTGCCACCCGGAGCCGCTCTCCTTCAGCAGGCGCAGCTCAAGCGCCTGCGCTTCGTGGTAAAGACAGCTCAAGTGAACAACGTCACAATTATAGTGTAATTCTTTACAACTGCCATAAAAACGCTTCACATAAAAACGTAAACTTGAGAAGGGAAGGAAACATAAATTCGTAAAGAGTTACTAAATTAACAGCTTTTCTTTCTCCAGTTCAACTGTTGTATCTGCATCTACTATTGATGTTTGTGTTACTGTGAGGAGCATACCTGCTATTTTTAAAGAAATGGCTGAATGACACTGTAAAAATGTCAATTAGCAAATATTAATGCAACTTGGGCGTTGAAAAGAGAGTGCTTTTTTTTTTTTTTAAATGACTTAAAAAAATTCCCAATACAATGGATTCTTTCGGCAGCGATGGCAGGATGACAGGATCTTATCCGGCTGCCACCTCGTGGCAGCTGCTGGGATGGTCTGGTGCTGCCCCCAAAAACTTAAATTTTAGGTCCCCAGAAGCAGCCCTGACCTCTGTCCTGCCGAACAGAAGGTTGGAAAACGGTGAAGGAAAACGTTGTGGCTCCTTTTTTTTTTGGAAATAACACATGGGAAATGCTACATTCTGTCTGGAGAAACCTTGCGATTTCTGTGCGTGCAGAGGAACGCGTCCTGCCCCCGGTGTCCCCCGGAGCACTCACTCAGCTGTGAGGTCTCCAGAGAAACCCCCAGTTGGCTCCTCCTGACCCCAGACCTGTCTCCATGGCCAACGCTGGCCGGCAGCCCTGAAACCATCCTCCTCAGGGGCTTTTTAAGCCACTCCAGTGGAAGGGAGGGAGAATACCCACCTAAACCTGCCCTGTAATTCTCCTTTCGGTATGTTCTGCCTCATCTTTTCCTCTGTGCTCACACTGAACGATTTAATCCAGTGTTTTCTCACTATTGCTGGAAGAGGTCCAGGGCTGCCTACGCTCTCAGACCACTGGAAAAGGTCTGACTTACGACCCCGCTTCTCCAAATTATCTGCCCACAGATCCATGAATGTAAATAAGTTGATGCATTCAAGCAGTCCTGGTCAATTAAATGGACTTATTTAGGTGGAGCTCCTTGACAAGTTGGGACCTGGGCAGGATCCAGTCAATACAGTGCAAGACTTCCCTTCGAAGGGTCGAGGCCTCGCTCTTAAAGATCAGTCTTGGGAGACAGGCTGGGAAGCAGAAGCGATTCAGTCCCAAGTTACGCACCTAATTTTTCTCCTCTACTTCTTCCCCCAAGACATTGAAAACAGCGTGTCTCCATCTCCCTTTCCCTCGGGAGCAAAATCACAGATGCTCGTAACCGAAATAGAAACGGATTCCCGAGGCAAACAGAGAATTGTGGCGGGTCCCCAGCGCTCTCTGCCCCTCAGGCCCCTGCCGCGGCGGGTGGCAGCTGATGCGTAATCCCACAGTACCTTTGGGGTGCAGGGTGGTGGGCTCTGCCTCCCCACCTTCCTCACCTAACCCATCATCCCAACTCTGATCCCAGCCTCAGTTATACACGAAATAAACAATGAAATGCAAGAGCTGAAGCACGACGCGCAGCAGACGGCAGGACAGACAGGCACGAAGACACTCAGACAGGGGTTAGAGCCTCCTGCAGGCACTGCCCTCCATGCTCTTGGTTGCAAACTGCAGCCTCCCCCAGTTCTATCGTAATTTAAGGAAGAGCTCTAAGTGGATGGAGGACGATACAATCTGCAGGTGTCTCTGAATTACTCGGTGGCAAACAGGCCAGCACAGGCAGGGCCAGGCTGGTTCGTTCCCCCCATGAGGATGAAGGAAAGGGAGCTGGGAGAGATTTGGGTACCAAGTAGAAGCACATGGAAATGCCCCGTGGAAAGAGGAGGCTGTATCTTACATCTGAGAGGTTACAGCATCACCCAGCTCCTCTGGGCCCGAGGACACCATCACTTTTGTCACCTTTTGGTCCGTGTAGACCGCAAGAACTGCAAGAGAGTAAAGATATTGCTGTGTGATGGGCACGAAGCTCTGCAGTGACCCACAGTTCTCATTCCCACATTCACTCTGGCTTCCCATTGACTTCTGTGTTTGATAGACACACGTTATTCCTCATCCATCACAGAGTCTCTTTGCTATTAGTGCTCCAAGGGAACACAATGTGAGCAAGGCACGTGGAAGGAAAACACTTGCCACCAGCAACAATCTTTAAAAATATAAGCCATACTCAGAATCACAGAATCACCTAGGTTGGAAGGGACCTTTACAATCATCTAGTCCAACCATAAAAAAAAAATCCAAAACCCCAAAACCAAAATAGTTTTAAATTGGAAGAGGGGAGATTTAGATTAAATACCAGAAATAAATTCTTTCCTGTGGGGGTGGTGAGAGCCTGGCCCAGGTTCCCAGAGAAGCTGTGGCTGCCCCATCCCTGGAAGGGTTCAAGGGCAGGCTGGATGGGGCTTGGAGCAACCTGGTGTGGTGGGACTGCCCTGCCCAGGGCAGGGGGGGTTGGAACTGGATGATCTTTAAGGTCCCTTCCAACCCAAACCATTCTATGATTCTGTGATAACAAAGCGAAACAAACCAACACTAAACCATATTCTTGAGCACCATGTGAACTCGTCTTTTGAACACCTCCAGGGATGGTGCCTCAACCACTTCCCTGGGCAGCCCATTCCAATGCTGGATAACCCTTTCAGTGAAGAAATTTTTCCAACCTGAACCTCCCCTGGCGCAACTTGAGGCCACTTCCTCTTGTCCCATCGCCTGTTCCTTGGGAGAAGAGACCTACCCCTGCCTCTCTACACCCTCCTTTCAGGGAGCTGTAGAGAGTGAGAAGGTCTCCCCTCAGCCTCCTCTTCTCTAGACTGAACAACCCCAGATCCCTCAGCCTCTTGCCCATAAGGGTTATTCTCCAGACCCCTCACCAGCTTCGTTGCCTGTTACTCCATCGTTCATACCCAAATTAATTTTATGCTTATGACATACAGATTTTTAAAGGATTTTTGGATGAAGAGCCTGAAACTCAAAGTACTGGCATTTCTTCCCTCTCCTCTGGCGTCCCCTCCCCATGAGTGCACAGGGGACGTACGTGGGTCGCAGCTTAAGGCCGCGCTCCTCACAACTGCAGAAAGATGTCTGCACTTCTTTGGCCCTTCACATTTCCTAAAGAGTTGTATTTATGTAGCATGTAACTTCACGAAGGTTTCAGGGATTTTTAAGTATTTAAATACTCCGACTGTATTGGTAACAGATGTTCAATGATATATTTAATTTTTAGTTTTACTGAAAATATCATGTATCGGTTGATATTTTCTGTAAAATATAACACTGAAAGAACGCCTAAACATACTGTACTTCCAGGAAATGTATCTGAGCCTTTCAGCTACTGCATTAAAGTGGGCACTTCTGAAATTAGTGAGCAAACGTTCTGGGAGTCTAATAGGATTTCTTGTTTGCCAAAAAAATAGTGCTTTCAGGAGCACAATCTTTTGTGTAATCTCTCTCTCACAAGACAGATGGCATCATTAATTGCCTCTGCATCTAGTTAAATTTTAAAACCTGTGCTTAAATAATGTTAAAGTTGTGGTACATGCTGACAAACATAGGAAATATTAAGGTAGAATCAACTGGAAAGAGGGGAAGAAAACCCAAGAGAGAGCAGCCAGGGATAATAAGAGGCCAACAAGAAACACTGATTTAAAACATCCTTTTTCGTGCCAGGAAATGTTACAACCGTAGTAATTCAGGAAGCATTTCTGCGTTTGGGTGAGCTCCTGGCTTGGGTGAAGCAATTGGCAAAACTCCCATTGACTTGAGAATGTCATCCCTTAAGCTTTTTAAAGCAACTTTCTGTGGAAGTTGTCCAATAACGGCTTAGCTGCAGTTCTGATGATGCCGCCTGTGTAAATACATTTTGGGAGTCAAATGCAAATGCGATCTGTACTTCAAAGGCAACTTTATTCCAATTCTCTGGTTTATGACAGTCACCCTACACTGGTATCAGTCACCAAAAGCCCAATTTTAAGCCTTCTCCGAGCTTAAAATGGAATACAATTCTGATAGCAGCTTTTGCCAATGGATACCATATGCTGACTCTGGTTTTAAATACAAACCCTGTGTTTAAAGCCTTTTCTCACACCACACGAGCTGTGATTTTCAGACACGGAGGAGAAAGAGACCCCCAAAGGGATTTGAGCGCGTTCAGCCACACCACCTTCCCAAAGTCCCCCCACACCACATAGTCCAGCCCAATAAATACAGACCTGTTCCCTTTTACACTGTAACACTTTTTAAAGCCTCTTCATTGAAGATTCTAAAAGAAAACAATGTCAAAATAGCAAAAAAAACCCCAAGGAGATGCATTGGAAATACTAGAAACAATTCAGACTTGATGCTGAGGTCTTGCATTTACATCTGTAACCATATGCTAATTTTCAGTTTGTGTAGTTGTACCCAGTAAGCTCAACAATACTATTCATCACTAACAATAAGGATTTTATCTTCTTTAAAAATCATCTCATTTTCTTTAGTCTTCAAACACAAGGCCACTACCAGAACACCGAAAGCTGTCTCTTCACCCAGATTTTACTTCATCTGTTTTGTTTTAACCTGGCTTTATGCTTTAGGTTTTTACAGCTGTCACAGTAATGAATCCTATTGGCCAATATCAGCCAGATTTGGAAGAAGGTAAAATCGTCAAATATATTACGCTCGCGTGAGATTTCTAAAAGAAGTAAGTGGACAGAGGAAAAAGACCTTGCAATGGGAAACGCCACAGGACCTTATAAATAAAACAAATGCCAGATTCCTCTAGTGTAGAAACGTGCAATGTTAATATTTTGTGACAAACTGTGATAAAGGCTGATCAGCAACATTCATGCCAGGGATTAAAATGTTTCTTTAAATCCATTCTCTTACCCATGTGTTCCGTGGCACTGGACGCAGAGTGTGTTGGGGCAGCACCTTCCATCACTTATGGGAAAGTTCAGTTCTGCATCATAAGGGACAGTGGCCGCCCCCCCTCTGCTCCCTCCCACCCATCGCAGGCACCCCAGATTCTGGAGGCAATACGTTTCCACTGTCTTGATTTATTATATTACTTTGTATGTTGTCAAAAGTTCTGATAGAGCTGACTGTGAGGTTTTGCTGATAGGCTTGTAAACTCTGGCAGGGAGGACTAGGGTGACTGCAGTGGTTCCCATTTTACCTTCTGAAAAGACCCCATTACTCATCTACACAAAAGACTCTCCTGGGCAGGATTCCACGAGAAAGCATTTATTTAGTCCCTTCCATTCTGCTCGGTTATGCCTGATGTAACTCACACTGTGCTCCAGCACTCCAAAACTGCATGGGCTTCCTCACAGCATTTTGCTTTCTAGGTAATTCAAGGCATTAACCTTGGAATTTCACTCTTTAAAATGCTCTGCTCTCACGTCTGCTCTTGACACTAGGCATGCAGGAACCCTCAGAGCTTCCCTAGACCCGAAGGGCTCTGATCAAACCACTCAGGAGCCTGTGCAGCCCACGTGGAAGACTCATTAGGACCAGGATCTCCAGAGGGAATTCCACAGGAACATTTAGGGTAGAAATAAACAGCTTAAGCTACTGCACGAGCACATTGTAAGAAGCTACTTCCCCCAGGTGAGGTGATGTGGGTGCTCCCAGGCCTCTCCAGCTGGGAAGCAGCAGGTTCCTGGCGGTCCCTGCAATGGCATCTTTAATCATACGCACCCTCACGTCACACACATTGACCTCAGCCTGCGCTTTGATAATGGGGCATAATTTTGTATCTAGTGCGAGATCACATCTATCTTTCTTGCAGTAAATTATTCTCTCAGACCAAGAGCCAAATGCAGAGCAAAAGTGGTCTGAATGAGCGTATTTTCCTGTTTATTCACAGTGAGCTGTTCTGTGCCAGCTCAGACACTCTTGACCCAGGGCTGGGCCATGGGAACTGCAACGCTTTCCATTACCCCTCTTCTCCTTAAATTAGCCATTATGATGTAAACCACATCATCCATCACAACTACCCTTTTTGCTATGAGAAAGTGTCAATATCCCCTCTTCCTCAAATTCATCCTCAAACCTCAGATCTACATTCTTGAGACACTGCTTTGCTCAGAGTACAATAATCCCTGTAATTATTTTTTAAAGAGCAAAATACAAGAGATTCAGACCATTTTGAAACTAAAATAATCTAATCATCTTAGTCATAAGACCATCGGCTGTAATTACCAGCTTAATGCAGAATGCACTCATTTTAGGGAAAGAAAAGTCATTAGAAGAAATTAAACTATTATTTTCATATCACTCAGCTTTGAAAGCAGCCCTACGGGCTTTGTTGGTTTGTTACTCTTCAGGCTGATGAAAAAAGGTTCCTCAGGTCCACCTGGCAGAGCAGGTCTAAAATTTATGCTATTGTTAGAATAACCAGGTGCTTTCCCTCCCTCCACAGGCCTTGTGGCTTCGAAAGAAAGTTTGTTCCAAAGGGAAAAGCTTTCTGCTGGCAGATCTGTTGGAATCAAGTAGGAAAGAGGGCATTTCTTGATCTCAAGGGGACAGTGGGAAGGAACGCGTCTGCCCCACTCACCTTCTGCTCCATGGTTTGTGGATGGATGAAAGTCACAAAATCCACTGAGAAGTAACCAAGCACTCCTTTAGATTTACAGGTTTCACCAATTTTTAAGCAGAGCGGATTGAGAACAGCTGGATCGACAGAACATTGGGGAATGGTGGTGCCAGATGACCTCAAAGGACCTTCAGCGTGGAGCTGGTCTCCAGACGACACTATTTTTACCTCGCCTGTTGGCTCTATCAGCATGTCCACCGTAAGGTTTGTGACGTTTTCTGAGAGCGGGAAGGCTTCTATCACACCACCTAGTAAGAAACGAATTCGCTGTTAAACTGGTAGTCAAATTCACACGTGATGCTCTTCCGAGTGCACAGAATGAACCCATCCAGCTCCTGTTGTGCTCAGACGTTGCAGGGAGGGCTGCTACGGAGACACAATAAGGAAATAACTGCAACATGAGCAGCATGACTAGAACCCATGAATCTCTTCGAACAGAAAGAAGACATAGAATCTTAGAATGGTACAGATTGGAAGGGACCTTAAAGATCATCCAGTGCTACCCCCCTGCCCTGGGCAGGGACACCTGCCACCAGAGCAGGTTGCTCCAAGCCCCCTCCAACCTGGCCTTGAACCCCTCCAGGGATGGGGCAGCCACAGCTTCTCGGGGCAACCTGGGCCAGGCTCTCACCACCCTCCCAGCAAAGAATTTCTTCCTAATATCTAATCTCATCTCATAATAACATCTCATCTATGTTAATAACATAACATCAACAGCACCGTACAGTTCTACCGGTGGCTTTTGAGCTGCAGACGCTTTGCGAGCAGTTCCAAAACACAAACAAAACATCGCATACCTGACAGGAGAAATATGCTCTTGGGATGTATGAACAAATCCTGGGCTGTCCTACAGCCCAGCTAAATGCTAGAACAGCAGTGAAATGCAATGTTGGGACCTCAAGGGAGTGGTATCTCCTGCTGTGAAACTCATCTTGGAGATTCCCATCCACAGGAGGGTCGGAGATAAGTAACCTGCCTTTTGGTATTCATCCACACGAGGAACTTGGTGTGTAGATGGGAAGGTTTGTAGATGACAACTTCTAGCAAGGTTGTCCACAGGAAAATCACAAAGAACCCTGGTTGGCATTCCAGATTTGCCTTTTTATTGCACAGAATGCCACAAGTCAGTTGGTTAGGATAAACTAATATGTAACAAAAATTGGTCCTACATCTGTTAACTGGTATTATTTTTCAAAAAAATACTTCCAAAGCTTTGAATCATCCATGAGAAACGTATAAAACGTAATATATAACATAAAGAAATGTATGAAACATGTATACCCATTATATATAATACAAAACTATGGCGGGGCAGAATCACTGCAGAAATTTACTACCCGACCACAAACACTGTATCTTTTGGGTTCAAAATCTGGCACGCAAATCCAGGATGTTAACGTGTGTGCAAAGCTCACTCGCACACACACGGGTACACAGTGATTAGACAAGGGTTTTCTCTGCGCTGCCTCTTCCGGACAAAGATGGGCTCATTTCTGAGCTCTGGGCCAGCTGGGTACTGGCCAGCTTTCATCCCAAGGTGCCGTGAGTGGGTTTAATGCAGGAAGCCCCGCTGAGGACGCGGCACCACGCGAAGGAAACCATCCAGCTCTCAGATTGGAACTTGTTCACGTGCCTTTGGTTGGAGGGCAAGAAAGAGCGCGGCAACAGTCTGTGCCAATGTCCTGTAAGGGACAATATGGCATTGCATTACTGGTCCTCAGTGGTGGCACCACCTGCCTGGAAGGCAAGAACTGGGGAGAAAGCTCAGCTCTTCTCCAAACCAGTTAAAGGTTACGAGCACATTTCACTTCATGCAATATATATGTGTTTACCTATAGCTCCCTTCGTGGTCCTATGGGAGGGAAAAGCAAGTCTCACAGCTGTTTGCTCACCAACATTGAAAACGTATGAAATATTCTCACATTTCCCTGTGTGCAAACTCCCATACCAGCACCCCTTAAAGCCCTCTGTGAAGCCCCCCAGTACCGTAACCCAGGATCAAGGAGTTGCTGCTTGTTGATTCAGAATCACGTGAGAAAGGTAATCCAAGATTAATATAGGCTAAATGCTTGGATAGGATACATGAATGATAGAATAGTCGCCTATAATTCATTTGTAAAAGAACATCTGAAGCATAATGGAGAAATAAAAGGAGAGAAATATTTAAATGGGCCCAAGATTAACAAGAGTATGGCATACAATATGGTATAATTACTCCTTATAACACTTAACAGCGACTTTGCAGTCTTATTTACCTTGACTAAGAAATGTTTGGAGGAATTTTTCCCATGTAGGGAATCGTTTCTCATTGACTGGCTGTACGTGCTGTGCTAAAAGGCCCGGCAGCTCCTGGGAGATCTTCACCAAAGCTGGCTCCTGCAGAAACAAATTAAATAGAACCACAAGCAATTTTACTACAGAAATGAAAACTGCTTGTGGGGTGATTAAAAACCAGGCCTCCAACAGGCAAAAAAAAAAAAAAAAATGTGGTTACTGTTTACCCACAGTCAGGAAGCCTTTTTTAATTTTTCTACTTTCTACTCTTCCCTCCTGTTGAAAACTGTCCTTCTCTGAAAGACAACCCACCCCCCCCACCTCAGTATAGAATCTATTTCATTATAATTTATATCAATAATTTGATCTGGCAACTGAAAATGCTAAGCACTTGGTAACTGCTTAGGGATCGATACCAGAAGTCAATAACTTCTACGTTGTTTATATTTTGAAACTGAACATATTGAAATAGTCACATATGCCAGAAATAGTTTTACTGACTATGTTTAAGCTGTTTTATCAACCCAAACACTGCTTCGTTATTAAAAAAAGGAATAATCAACCAAAAACATTTTGAAAGGGGGAGATGCCCTTTTACACTCCCCAGTCTGGAACACGAATTCACAAGAGTATTTGTACCTCTATCTTTGGTAGAATTTGATTAGTCATTCAATAGGAGATAAGCTCCCTTTTTCCTAGTTTCAAAATTCCTTACTATATTATCACGCACACAAAACAACCCCATTAAATACAGAAACCAACTGCTTTTACTGTTCAAAAACGTCCCAGAAGTACACAGGCATATAAAGTGCAAGGACCCTGACTCTATTGCTTCAGGCTCCTTTTCTTGCTGCTTCATAAGCGCTCGCCCGCTTCCCCTGGGGCTCTTTGCTTCTGTTTTTACATCCTCTCTCCTCAGCCTCCCGTGCTTCAGAAGATGACCAACCATCCTCTCATCTTGGCAATGTCCTAAGCCACAGTCATTTTATCTTGAGCTCTGGATGAACGTGATAAAACCTTATGGCTAACATCTAAGAATAGGAAAATAAAAATAAATAAATCTGTTTTTCCAGAGCAGTGATTTAGAAGAGCTGGGCTTTGCCATGAAGCACATGATGTGACGTAACCAAAAATACGAATTCAAAATCAGCTGCTGTGATTTAAGTACCAGAATGAGGAGGAAGAGGAGGAGCCAATGATTAAGGTATCAACTTTATGTATCGGAGACCTAGAAATATCCTGTTCCTGAACACAGTCTGCCTGAGACTTCAGGAAAAGTGACCTTCTGTCTGCGCGTCAGCTGCCCAGCCATGAAATGGGGACAATCGCTGTCCCCACCTCACACAGAATTGAGGAAAAGATGCCTTGAAAATATTGAGGTGCTTAGATAATGACGCTGATCTGGGCTACGTGGGCTCCTTTCATATACTAAAGGAGAAAAACATGTTTTTGGCTTTAAACATCTCAGAAAAAATGCTAAAAAATTGTTTTAGCCAGTATATCGATATAGTAAGCAGCACGACCTTCACCTGATGGCTAAAACAACAAGGACCACATAAACCATGAGATCCAAGTTCAGAATTTACCCAGATTCCAGTCTTACACTGCTCGTTTCCTGAAAATCCAACAAGACCTTGCAACGATTCCCAGGGACACAAGGGCGGCCGCGCCAGCTCCATGGGATGGTGCTGGGGACTTCTGTTTCTCCATTCAGAGTTGTTTTCAAGGGTCACACATGGCTGCGAAAGCTCCCTAAAGTGGGTGCAAAATCAAGCAAAACTTCCAAATTTTGCAGTGTATCAAGGGGCACGTTTTCCTGGCTCAGCAAGCGAGGCTGCAGGCCAGAGACTGTCTCCATTCACCCCATCTTCATAGTAACAGCACATGTCCCTCCAATGGGCATTACACAGGGTGTTGTGGTACTTCCTCAACAGACCCAGTGTTTCTTGCTTAAAAGAGGTCCAATTAGTATTTGAAGGGGACTTGAGCACAGGATGATCTCAGAGCATCTATCTGTTGGGTCGATGCCGATACACAGTGCCCAGCTCGGGAGCATCTTCCAGTTCAGGGCTACAGAGATGATCCATTGGATGGAGCATCTCTGTGCTGAGGAAAGGCTGAGGGACCTGGGGCTGTTCAGCTGGAGAAGAGCAGACTGAGAGGGGACCTCATCGATGCTGAGCAGCAGGTAAAGGGCGGGGGGCAAGAGGATGGGGCCAGACTCTTCTCAGTGAAGGCTGGTGACAGGACAAGGGGCAACGGGCACAAACTGGAACACGGGAAATTCCACCTCAACGTGAGGGTAGCAGAGCCCTGGCAGAGGCTGCCCAGGAAGGTGGTGGAGTCTCCTTCTCTGGAGGCATTCAAACCCCACCTGGACACGTTCCTGTGCAACCTATTCTGGGTGGACCTGCTCTGGCCAGGGATTGGACTGGGTGGTCTCCAGAGGTCCCTTCCAACCCCTAACATTCTGGGATTCTGTGATTCAAAGCACCCTCGGCACTCGCTGACCGTGAAGGACACGTGCATCAAACCTCCTTGCCTCACAGAAAGACAACGGGGGTTTTAAAGAAATAACTAATTCAAGAAAATCTGAAAAATGTCCTTGTGGGATCAAATCCAGCGTAGCAGAGCTTTAACAACCAGTGCCTGGATAATCAAGGTGTTCACAGAAGGGAGTCGGGCAACTGCTTTTTAAGGACCAGCACCTGGAATTCTAGCTGAAGTTTTTTTGCAACTGTAAGCTCTAAAAAAGGCAATAATCCTGATTACAGGGAGTTTTAGTAGGGAAATTCAAGCCCAGATCCAACATTCACTCGTGAAGTCAAACCTTTTAAAAGGATCAGTGCTCGGTAGGCTAATTTCATTTAAATTGGACGGTATCTCCAGCAGAGTTTACCAATGTTTTATCTCTTGATGGTGGCCCAAAACAATTCCATATCATAGGCTCGATGGAAACAGGGAGCATTTGTTCAAGTCTTTCAGCTGATGCTTCTCAGTACCAGTAAAAAAGGAGCAGCCCAAGTACTGTTTACATCATGTAGAAATCTTTAAATCTACCCAAATTGGTTTTGCACCTTTTTATAACAACGCATAAGCATAAAAAAAATTATACCTTTTACCCCGAAATATAAAATAATTTCTCACCCTTCTGCGAGCCGAACTGTGAAAGGCTTTCTTAGAATGGAAGTTGCAACAAAAAATCAGGACCAAGTGTGGTATGTATTGAAGGCACTGGAAGGAAAACTACTCGAGACTGATCGGTCAGCAAAGAAAAGCCTGTTGGAAAGATAAGTAAATAAATAGAAAGAAGAAATAGACTTTAGAAATAGGAAGAAAGACCTGGGGACAGAAAGAGGTTGTAGAGCAGAATGCATGAGAAAGACCCACAGCTTTTTAGCTAAAATTCAGATTGAAAGGCAATTATTTAGACTTCGCAAGCAAACAGAGTGAAGAAGGTAGCTCCAAGTAAAGCGGACTGGGCCAGAGAAGAATCAAATCAGGCGACAGATCCTCAGCGATACAAACTGCCCCATCTCTGCTGCAGTCAATGAAGCCACAGCAATTTAAGAAACTTCAATGGCACCATGGCAATTCACACCGTTTATGCGGTATATCCTTTATATTGCGATCACTGGAGCTATGATAACTTATTCCAGCTGCCGTGATGTGAACCGGTCCAGCCCATTCTTATGTTGTCAGTGACACCACCAGAGAGTCCAGTGACTGCTCTCTGACTGTCCAAATAACTTTCATTATTTCCTATTTTGCAAATTAAACTGATATGACTTTTTTTTTTTTTTTTCTATTTCAGACAGGTACAGGCTGGCCAGAACCACAATCTACTGCACTGAACAAAAACCATTTGAGAGGTTTACAAAAACAGAAATGTTTTTGGAAGTGATACACTTAATACCGTTATCTAATTAAAGTTTGCAGCCTGATTTAAAGCCCAGGCATTTAATTGTTAAAGTGCAAATTTTAAAATTAAAAAGTGCCAATTTTGCCTTCCATGAGCTGGAAAAGTATGTTCTGATAGAAGGTAACATCATGTAAAACAGCCATCATTACCAAGTAACACAAATGTTTTTCGTATGTAAAATTGCTTTGTAAAATATTTGCTCCATCTGCTGAAAGTAGCAAAGACAATTTTCCCTGATAGCTAATGGCCCATTTCAGCTGGATGGCAAGCGATTCACCGGGGCTGCGACTTGCATTAAGTGGAACGGGGCGAAAACGGCGCACAGAATTCGCCACTTATGTAGTATTATCTACTCACTGCTTCCTGAGAGCCCAGCCCTCATTATCGCGGCCTTCGCTTTGGATCAGCACACAGGACTCGGGATGCTTTGACTCGAGAGGCTTTTTGTCAAACTGAGGCACATATGCTATGCTTCAATACAAAAGCACAAAACAGCCACTTTCCTTGACGACAAGAACAAGAAGGTTAGTTCTCTTTCAACTTTCCAGCACTTAAACTGCTGTTCCTTTTTTTCACACCACATGGGGCCATGGTTTTCTCTTCTGGCTCATGCTGTCACTCTGCACGCTGAGGATTTCAATATATAAAGATCAAGCACTTCTTTTAATTCTAAATTCAACTACATACACACACAAAAAAATAAGAAAAAAAAAAAAAAGCCCCACTGACCTAGTCCAAAAAAAGCCCCTCTCCCAATTGCTTGTTTCATTGTACACTTTGCTATTTACCGTCCCTCCATTGAAAAGCACGTTTACATTGTGCCCTGAACTACTTCAACATCTGCTAACAGACCAATAAAAAATAAATAAACCAGGATTGTTCAGAAAGAGAGATCCTTTCTATTTCCTCCCGACGCTCCCAAGCTGGCGGCAGCAATATGCTGCGAGATCCCCCTTCGTAGATGTCATCTCGGAAAACAAGGTATGTGGGGAAATCAAATCCAAAATCACTGCAGCCACTGCTACCAAAAATCAGACAGAAATCGGATCCTGAAAGCTCTATGAGCTCGTCAAATAATTCTGCATATTTATGCACAGCATGTTAATTTGAGATTAGGACAATTTTATTAAAATAGGTTGCTTTTTAAATTAAAAAATAATACTACTCGATGTGCATTACTATTTTATGCATAAAACCATGTCTCTTGCTGGGTCACAGCCTCCTTTTTACAAGGTTCCCCACATTTACCTTCAGAGCAAAGGAAAAGGGACATAATTGTCATAATCTCCAAAAATCTCTCTTTAAAAAAAAAAAAAAAAAGTCATATGTTTATTTCAAATGCAGCATTTGTAAATTCAGGATATTGGGATGTTAATCCTCATCCAAAATGAGATAAGTAATATTTGAACGCATCTTTTCTGTATTTTAATATCTCTGCAAATGCACAAACAATTCAGACGCCTTCAGATTAATAATATTTTCCTAATTAATTTAGTTTTCTCTATTTCAATCTCTAAATTGAAATAGAGAAAATCTCTAAATTGAAATCTAAATCTCTCTAAATTTTGTTCGCTTTTGTTCACTTGTCCTCCTTTCTGGCTTGTTTCTCTAAAGAAAGGATTCTAATGAATTCCAAAAAGGGGATTTCAAAAAGAGAAAAGACATCATATAGATAATGCACAGCCACTTCCCAGGAATTCCATCTAAATTGCCGAGCTGTAACGCTAAAGGAATCCTCAGACAAAACCTGCATCGCGTTTCACAAACAACACACAGTTAAACTTCTTTTATTCCTAGAGTTGCCTGTGTGTTACTTTTAGGATTTTAGCAAAATAAACATTTTTAAAATAATCCGAGCAGGCATTTTATTGGCTGCGATAACATTAACGGATTTCAGATTTCTTTAGTGCTCTTGCTTTATCCTCTCCTTCCACACTGTTATTGCTACAAACTGGCACTTAAATTCAATTGATTCAAAATATTCCGGATCCATATGGCCTAAAACCCTGGAGCTGAAGTTCTGATATTGCCTCACTGCTGTTTTCTAGCATTTGCCTCTACTCCAGTCCCCAGATGGTGGAAGTAACATTTAAACCTCCTTTCCTCTGCCTTGTACAATAGACCTTGGCACCATTTCAACTGTTTACTCCGGTAATTAACAGCACTGATACCACAACAATTACAACTCCTACAATCTTAACACAATAATGCTATGAATTAGTGAGAGCTAATGGCTGGAAGGTATAGTGGTTCCAGACTGCGAGATCTGTGCATTTTTAGAATAAAATAAAAGGTACAAACAGCACGCTTGCGGTAGACAATGATTACCTAGTAATTAGTTTACACAAAGCTTCCTATTTAATGGCAAAACGCTGTAATTAACGCGTGACAGAAAATCAAAGGGTACTTTGTAAGCATATGAAAAATTAACACTGCAGGCCTATAGCTTTATGTACTGATTAGAAGCATATTAAATCAATAGGACATGCAAACCAACAGCTTGCATATCTGATGATTGTGAGGCTTCGGAAGGGATATCATGGCTTTAATTTAACCAAGGCATACAACTACCGCGCTTTATTTTCCTTAGAATTTAAGAATCACCTGAAACATCGCTAGGGCACCTACATAGATATATTAATAAGCTGAATAAGAGCACTGCGGTCTGTTTGCAGAGACAGTGCATATTTAAAGTATTTAGGATATATTCTTGACAAAGCACTGCCCATAGTAGGAACCAACCTGCCACTCTATTGCTTTACCAGGAATCAAGTTCTTCCTTAACTCTTTGGGTTCTTTCTCTTTTCCTATTAAACGTCGTATCAGTTAGAAGAAATTTTAAAAAGCCTGTCAAAATGCTGTAAATGCATCTTCTGTGAATCTGTCAGTTTCTGGCCCTCTTCAGGCTGAAAGAATTACCACACCTGCAATTGCACGTGTATGGTAAGAGCCGCAGCAGAGACTACTGCCTTGAGAACCCCTCGGGTATAAATCTCTCCACTATTCCTGACTGTCAGATAATCACAAAGTTTATCTAATTACTTATTACAGGACTTTTAAAACTTGACCCAAAAGATTTAAAGGAACAGCCAGAATTTCGCAGCATTTTATCTTGGCGTTTATAAATGTAATTTTCCAATAGCAATCAAGGCAAAATCCAGCAACCGGGGTCTGAACTCTTGCGCTCTCTGCTACTCAGACTGAAAGCTGGATTTTCCGGATTTGTCGCCTTTTGAAAAGACTTTGATTTCTTCTTACACATTTTAGTGAATTAACCAAGATACAGTCTAGGAGGAAGAGAAACCGTGACAAAATACAGTGCCAGAACTGGAGGCAGTAAGACTCAAACACTGTAACATTTACAACAGTAGGCTGCCCAAGCGCATTAAATAGCTTTTTTTCTTCTACAACAGATATTTAATGGAGAGTTTTGAAATGGTTCTGTAGCCACGGCCAAATTATAATGGCTTATTGAGAGAATAGGTGCTGCTTGTTCTTCTGTCTTGTTCTGCTTTTGTATTTTCAGCTCTTCTTTATCCCCACACTCTCCCCCTTTTTCGTCTTCAGTCTGATCTTTGTTATCTTTAGGATTGCTGTTCGGGAAACTCACATCATGTTGCTGGTCCTGGTGGTTAATTAAGAGGCACAGTGTAATAGAAGATTCTAAAATTAATTTGATTAGTAATTTAATCTAGTGATTTAGATACTATTTCAAGTTCTGTACAAGAGGACGGGATCTCTGCATTTATCTGTATTATTTTATCTAAAAGGGGGACTGTTAAAAGAAGGATAAAGGCAACACTATCAGGAAGGTGATTATTTTCTTTCCTCTAAAAGGGAAGATGTTCTGAGAGTTCGAGGTGGCAGTTTGAGTGCCAAGATTCAGAGTCAGAGACCAGGAGGTATCGCGGACTTTGACAGCCTGGTCTCAGTTCAAAACCAAAAGGCATCAAATATACTTTGTAGACCACTTTTCCACCAATCTTCAACTTGAATTCTGAGTGAGCATCTTTCTTCAAGGTCATGAAAATGTGGCTGTGTCGGGTGTGCTTAGCCCCGGATCTTGTCTCTGACAGTGGGCACAAGCGGATGCCCAGGACAGAATGAAGGCAGAGCATCCATTCCCTGGGGACTCTCTCAGCCAGAGACTGTGCCAGTGAGAACAGTTAATAGTTTTCCCTTCCATGAATTTATACGGCGTCCCAGTGAGGGTCTGTATAGGTACAGGGGAGATTTTCCACAATCTGAACTGCTGGCTTTCAAGAGGAGTGGTATACCCAGCTTCCCAGCACACTTTGGAATACCATATATTAATAAGTACTATTAATGCTAGATACTCCAAACATGTACTGTTTTTTTTTCACATTTTTTGCTCTGCACAGACTAACTGGAGCTTGAATTGGTACAGAAAATAGATTGGAAAATCACGACAGAATGGCATGAGAGCATTTCACACAGCACACACGCTTTATACG
The DNA here is from genome assembly GCA_003697955.1 of Calidris pygmaea. NCBI lineage: Eukaryota > Metazoa > Chordata > Aves > Charadriiformes > Scolopacidae > Calidris > Calidris pygmaea. The sequence goes on from QJSC01009562.1 coordinate 432,207, forward strand.
TTAAACGCTTAAAAATCTGTGAACTTATTTGCTCCCTCCAAGCGTCACTGGCGTTGGGAGATACAATGAAACTTCAAAGGTGTCTCAGTACTTACTGATGGTTTTGCACGTAAGTGGGGCCAGATCACAGAATCACAGAATCTTCTAGGTTGGAAGGGACCTTAAAGATCATCTTGTCCAACCGTCAACCTAACTTTGACAAAAATAGACACCCGCACAACAAACAAAAAGCAACACCATCACTAAACCGTACCTCCCAGCACTACATCAACCCGTCTTTTGAACACCTCCAGGGATGGTGCCTCAACCACCTCCCTGGGCAGCCCATTCCAATGTCTAATAACCCTTTCGGTGAAAAAAATTCTCCTAATATCCAGATCCTGATATTCGTTTTCTCACCGGAGAACGTCTCCACAAATGCCACCGTTGCCGAACGTGCACTTGGGGAGGCAGCAGTTCTCTTGCTATTGAGTATCATTAGAATCTGGGTCTCAGGATGAAATTCTTTATCTGCTGACAGGCTTCAGCAGCGCACAGTGGGATGAAGGCCTTGCAGAGACGTTCGGTGTAGTTTGTGAGTTCTACCCTTCACGCGGTTGCGAAATAATTGTTCAGATAACTCAGAGGCTGCATTAAGTTAACAAGGTGAAACACATCGATAATCCTTTCCTGCGTTTCTCTTTGCCCAGTGCTATGTTTGAAACGAGGAATCTAAAATAAGTCTCATTTTTAGATGGAACAGATATTTATTTTTTTTTTTACACACTTCAAACTCACAAACGACATTATTTTTAATCTGTTGCCTACCACATACCAATGAGGAAAATCTGGGTATCGTGTCTTAAACTGCTATGCAAATGATGCTATTTGTAAGTATTAACATAATTTAGTGCTTACAGTCATATTCTCATTTCTAATAATTCTACCAGAATGGAGAGTCTTTTCACTGTACTCTTAGCCTGCAGGATAGTCTTTCATCAAGAAGCTGAATTTTTTAATAACCTGCCAGCATACGTTTGGTATGTGGCAGCCTACGCCGATGACACAATGTCTTCATTATCAAAAGAAACAGGTCTACACACTGTAATAGGACATTAAAGCATGCCTGTGCTCATAAACTAATGCTTTGATGTTTAAATGTGTAGCATTACAATGGTATTCCTTAACAAAGGATGATTTTAATCCGCTGCTCTCAATGGTAATACTCAGCAGAGACTGCAATTCATTATACATAAAAAAGGTCTCCCCTTCTACAAAAGGGAGCTCAACTCAGAAGGCGGAAAAATTTGAACACCCGTATTCAAACAAGATGCCCAAAATGCCAGGAAGTTTCACACTTTGCCAAAACCCACTTCACTACTGGTCTGGATTTATGGAAGCTTTCCTGCTGACTTCAGGAATTTAGCTCAAATAGGTTATTCTCTACATATTTTTCAACTTCCAACAAATATTTGTGTTTAAGGGCTTCTAATGGGTTGATTCCTGGTTGCCTCAAAGCTCAACATAAATGGAGTATAAAAGGGAAACCAAAGAAAGGCAGTTATCACTGTGTCCTTTATATCACTTAGCCATGAGAGAATTAAAAAGGCACAGAAACAACAACGCTAACATGAGGAAATACCATTTCTATAGAGAACTTACACCAGCTTGACTTGCACAGAGCGAGGGATCTTTAGCAGATCAGAGAAATCAGCTCGTCAGCTTTGCATAACAAGGTCTATTTTATAACATGGAATTATTTTGTAGTTGTCAAATGCAACGGAACTGTAATCAGCACAATTTGAAATTTTAATATACAATATAATTCAAACAAAAATTTCAAAACAGTTCTGATTGAATTAAAAAAAAATCAAAAGAACTATAATGAGTAGTTTATGTAAATTAAACAATTCTTTCTGGATACATTCCTTCTGGCTTTAAAACCATTACATTAGGAATGAATTTGGCACAATATCCAGAAATATCAAATGCTTATTGAAATTAACACATTTAAATACCAATGAATATTTAAACTACAAATAGTTCTCTCAATGCCAGAACTAATGAAGTCTGCTTTGGTATGGATTTTGCTGCGGTTAAAATGTATCATCTTACGGCCTCTCTCAATCATGTGGATTCTTAGGAATCTCCTGGTGCATGAGTCCATTGATAGGCTCTCTCTCCTTACCTGAACACCCACTGTAAATTAAAGATGCAGGAGCCTAATAATCTCCAAGACCTCAAGTGTTCTGTCTTACACAGATGAAAATGGCTCACAGGTTTAAAAGTTATTAGTGAGGAAAAATGTACAGAAAAAATAAGCCTTAGAAAACCAGATTAAAAAGGAACCAGTTTGTATGTGATTTCAAATCGATTAGTACTGTTCAACTATATTAGTCTGACACTTTTGTTCAGTAATTCCAAGTTTCTGTGTAGGTGTAATGCCCATCTACTTCCATTTATACATGTCCTCACTTTGGATAAAAAACCCTGTGTAAAATTTGCACATTATTGCCTATGAATGAAGTGTTATGACACCCAACTTACTCCACAGCTCATTTATATTTTGGAATATTTAACTATTTTATTTAAATTACTGTTTCCTATTACTTTGTAGAAGACAGTCTGGACTCTGTAATAGCAACTCTTACCAACGTCTTAAAATGAAAGCTCAGGGAAAAGATTTAAGGTGAAGAAGCAGCCCTGAGGACTATTAAGAAGCCACAACAACACAGACAACACCCCGCTCCCCCGTTACTTACCCGCGCCCACTTCTGACTCCATATCTCGGGGCTGTATCGCTGACGCTCCTTTTGAACCCAGGGGTAGCATCTCAAATGGGAAATGATATCACAGTAGGCAGTGCCGTTTCCTCCACATCCATCATTCACTTTGAACAGCCAACGCCGCACGTCCATATTGTCCGCGATCAGCTGGCTCAGGACGCGAATCATCTGCGGGGCGACGACACAAAGATGTTTTACGCTACAACAATATTAAATTGTTCCTCAATTCTGACTCCCGGTTCGCATATATTTGGACTTGAAATTTATTTTCTAAATACAGCTTCTTTTTCTTAGAGATGCTTGTGTTGTTACGGCTACTTTGGGTACGTAGTGAAAACTTTTTGATGAGAATTGACAGTCTTTGTCCTTGTGCAGATCACCAAAGAGCAATGAGCACCTTTGGTGGTGGGTGAAGCTGTGGATTCTGCAGAGAGAAACTGGCCTCTCCAGGCATTATTTTTTTAACCTGATCATGATCTTAGGTTTTGGATACTCAGTACTGCTTAATAAATGCTCGTGACAAGGAACAGCACGGGACGGACTGCACTATTTGCAAAATCTGAGAAACAATTGTGCCAGATTCTAACACCAGCCAAAACATCTGTGAAATTTTCCTACTGGAGAGTACATTATATGGTTATAAATGTATGAAGGAGTTACCAGGCAGGCTTTATAAAAATGCTAATTATTTATTTGTGTATGTACACAGATTTAAATGGCTTTAAAATGCCTTTTGCCCAGCTGGTGTAGGATGCAATTAGCTTCTTACAAACTGCAAATGCCTTTGAACCTGGTAAAAGTATTGTGAGATCTTGTTGCATTGGCAGAGCCTTCTACATTTTTACATGGCAGTTTTTAGGACTTTTCATTATTTTTTTAACATTGACCTCAAATACAATTACACATGTTCCAGATGTTATTATTTGTGGCTTTTGAGAATCACATAAATGTGTTTTTCCTTGATGACTCCCCTACAGTAATGAAAAGAATCAATAGTATTGTAAGGACTGTACCAATCATAAAGAATTATGTTCTATCTTTAAATGAAAATTGAATTGTGCTTTAACATAGCGTCACCTTCCTTTGATTATTTAACCTAAAACGTCAATATTTCACACAAGCAAGCAGCAGAAGTAGAACTTCCGTAACACTGTAGCATGAATCAAAAGTATTATTCACATAAATTATTTAACAATAAATCAGTTGTTTTTCAGATGATTGATCATATATTTATTTCATCCACTACAGAAGATGCAGTATATTTGTGCAGCTTTGATTGTTTTCAGTGTTAAAGGTGATTAATAAAAAGTAAAGCAACACGAAAAGCCTCCCTAAGAAGCAGGAATACCTACAATCTATGGCACTGATTATTTCCCTGTATGAGATGTAGCGCCACCATAATAATAATTTTTAAAAAATCAGTACAGTTCATACTTAGACACGTCGTTGCAAATTGCAAAATCATCTTATAGAAGGAAATACTAACACAGAACGCAAAATAAACATACGGAAACTGAACACAGTACAGAAAACTCTTCTGCCATGTAATTTTAGTCTAGTAATATTTTGTTCTTTTCTTACCGGTCATACTAACAAAATAGGTGAAATTAGCAATGATAAGCCAGGTTCAAGGTAAAGGTCCAGTTGCAAATCTGCTTGGTCAACCTCTGTTTGAATAGGGTGACTTCCGAAGTGGAAGAAATTTTTCCTTCATCAAATACATAGTTTCCCACAAATCCCTGTTTTATTTTGAGTCACTGGCAAAACTCCTATTGATCTCACTGGGGCCATGACTTCAGCCATGGAGGAGCAATGCAAACTGTTTGAAATAACGGGACCAAATGCCCTCATATATTCTCCAGAAGAAATACGAAGAAGAGCGGAACAATTGTCTTCCTGACTAGGATACAAATTGCATTTAATTGGTCAGATAGAGCCAAAAAGAACACAACCTCATACGTGATTTATTCAAACCCAGTCCGGGTCTAATCAATATGGTTATTGTGATTGTACAAAGTTTGCATTCTGTGAAGTGCAGAGGCACCTGCACGTTGACACGTCCCAGACCACCTCCTCCTTACCTGGTCATCGCTGGAGATGTCCCATGCTCCAGGAGGGGTTGGCACACAAGCGCTGGCAAAAATTCGTTTACTTCCCGACTTGTTACTATAGAGCTGAGCCACTTCTGGCACCGAGCCTAATATAGGCACATTTAGCATGTCAGCCACTGCTAAATCATCTTTGTGGGGAACCCCTCCAATAATGTAGGCATCTCTGTTCTGGATAAGACTTTTTATTCTTTTGATTGTCTTGGGACTGCACTTGAGCTGCGTGGCTAAGCACATGTGATGCTTCTGTAGAAAGATAACATTATTCTTGTTAAAAGGTGTTCTTTTCTATTCCATGAACCTAATTTATAATGTTGCACACAATAAATACATTATTAATAGCAGGCTGGGTTATGACCTATCCTGTAGCTTAGCAGTTTAAATTGATAAAAGCTGTTGGGGTGAGGCTCCATAATCGTGCACATCTTTAGTGTGTTGGAAATGGGCTCACTGGGAATAGAACTAATTACTTCACATCTGTATTTATTTGATCCATGCGGAATTATCCTTCTGTCAGTCGGCAGAGAGGCTGGTGGCCTTTGGATAATAGTGATTCATCTCAGCAACACTTCTGGCATGGTTTAACTCTAAAGCTCCTAAAAATCAATACAAAAATGAAGAAAAACCCCTATAGCAGGGAATGTATTGCACCATACAGTTCAGCAGTATTTTAAGTGATTCTCCGAGAATAAAACACTTTGATTTACAAAAGCTTTCACTGATCACATTAAATTACTGGGGATATACATTTCCATTACACAGTAGTTCTGATAGCTACTGCAAACGCAACTGCAGAGTACTCAAGGAGAGGGTAGTATTTTTGTTGCTTAAAGTACAAAGGTTTCAACTTTTTGGAAGGAATTTTTAATTTCTTCTGAAAAAGAAGATCTATTGCTGAACAAACCACATGCTATAACCTCTAAACTAAGCGTACTAGTCATAGCAGCTGAAACCTCAGAAATATTTCCTACAGCATCTCCTACGCACGGCCTGCAGATAACCCAATTATCTTTCCAAAGGTACAGACAGAGGAGCACTGAGGTTGAGGCAGATTGGGATGGACATCATGCAGAAATGCTACAAGAGAATCCACCACAATAGATTACTGCAAAAAAATCATAATCATAACAAGAAAAAACCTTCACATTGCAATTTCCTCTAATTTAGGTCCTATCTGCAAAGTTTTCCTTTTCAGGATAGCATAAATACTGGATTTTCTAGGGATTTCCAGGACTGGAGAACCCAGAATATTTTCCTTCAAAGTCCTGGATGCTCCTTCACAGGGACTGAAGTATAAATCCCAATTCCAATACTCGTATGGGGATGATGGTGGATAAGGAGATGAGGGAGCGCCCCTCAAGTGGGCAGAAGGAATGTCATTTCACAATTCTTCAGTGCTTTCTCGTATCAAATGCACAGCTCCTAAAAGTGCCTGAGCCTCTCTGTAAAGAGACAGACATCCTGCAAGGACAGTGAGGATACAAGTCAGAGAAATTACATATTCTTCGAAGTTTGTAGAAAAAAGGGAGTTACAGAAGTATAAAGGCAAAGGGAACAACAAACAACTTTTTCCTTCCATCAGTTTAAAACAGAGACTCTGATGTTTGGATTCATTTGTTTCCTTTCTCTTGAGCACTGGTATAAAAGCAGGGAGATGGCCTGTTCTGTTGGTCTCATGGCAGAGTTCTGCCATGTAGAGAAGAGGATCAATTTCCAGCCCCGGTCACTCGCTCCCTGGGGCCACGAGTGGTGATGTAGGGACGAGATTTGCTTTGTGTCTCTCAATAATGGATTTTACAGTTAATTAAGGAGTGCAGGAAACAGGCTGTAAAATCTAGTTCATTCCTGCTTTGAGAGTGATATCGCGGCCATGATATATAGTAGTGCAAGTGAAAGGAGGTAAAAGCAGAACTGAGGAATCCTCAGAATTCCAGCAGGACTGCAGAGAACAGTGGTTAGGAGGTTAACCAAAAGGGTCATTCTTGGTTCTCAAGCCTGTTGATTTTTCTTTCTTTAAAACTTTTCAAGAAGAGAGAGGCATCAGCCTCAGGATAATGAGCAAAGCTAGCACTGTGCTGTTTTGATGTGCTGGTGGCAGTGAATCGGGGTAATACCGAGTCACAAGAGGTCATTCTAACAGGTAACAAATGCTTAAGGACAAGGATCCTTTTCTCACAGTCTCCCCCGCCTCCCCCCTGCAGATACCAAGAAGCACAGGGCCGCATCTGGGTGTCTTTTCCACAGATTTTCTTTCCATCCAGTTCCATCAAAATATGGAACTGGATGGAAACATGCAACTGGGCAAGGTTGATTCGTGCTTCTAGAATTGCTCAAAGGAGCTAAGGTGGCCTTCAAGCCAGTTTCATGTATTAGGAATAAATTTAGATACATTAGATACAACGAAAGCTTGTTATGAAATAACCTAGAAGAGAGATGCTTAAAAAGAACCGATGAAGCTCTAACCCTTACAGAGACAAAACAACAGCTAAATTCCCCATCACTGAAGCCAATGGATGACTGGAATCGGTTATGAGTATAGACTCCTCTCCACACAAAAGATACATTCTTTGGACACGTTAATTAACAGATGGGAAAGAACATATGCTTAATGAGAATAAGGCAGTTTGGGGATTTCGCACATAAAGGTGCATTACACTGAACAGCCAAGGGTTGACCTCAACCTGGGGTCACGTAAAACCTGTGATTGCCTGTTCTTTCTGCCGGGACTTGGCACTAACACACTTCTTGGCCTTCCCCAACTGGGTGAGCAGTGCAAGCCAGAGCCATGAAAGAACTTGTAACTAAGGTCACCTCCCTATGTCAGCGCATGTCACTTCTCCCAGCTCCAAATCACAGCTGCATAATAAATTCTCACAAAGGTGTTTGCTCTTCACCTGGAAAAGAAACTTCGCTTGAGATACTTCAACAGAAATTGGAAAAGCAAAGGTTGTAGAGAAGAGATGCGTGCCTGAAAACAACCTGCTTTACAATATCTGGTAGCTAGTAATGGAAAAATAACCCAGTATCCAGAGAAAAAAAAAATCTACTATTGTCAAAGTGCAATTTAAAAAGAAAACTGGTATTTATCGAGGATTTACTAAGCCAATAATTTTGCTTTACAAGGTGAAGGCCCAGCACAGGCAGCTGTGATTCTTGTAGGTTTCTAGTACTCAGATAAAAAGACAATGCTAAAGAAAAGCCACCTCCTAAAAACACAAACATCACCTTGATGCTCTTCTCCAACCTCAGAGAAAACAGAACACATTCATATCTACAGAATTAATTTTAACTACAGCAAAACCATCAGACAGCTCTGACTCAGGGGGTCCCTTTTCTCACATTGGTGTTTTCAGACTGTATCAACAGAAAAGGATTCATAAATATACGCAAGTGTTTTGCTGAACAGTACGCTACTATAGAACTACGTTTGAAAACCAACACATATATGAAATATAAAAAGCTTCTTTACCTTCTTAAGCCATCAGTTTCAATCAATATATGGTATAACAAATACTTGTTCAACAAAATAACTAAAAAAGGGTTATTAGTATATATCAAAACAGGAGCAGGGCTTCAAGCACAGACCCTAGAGATATAAATGTACCACAAAGATTCATAAAAATCAAATCTCAGCTAAGACACTGTGGACTTAGTATTTACAATATAAAATTATTCTCCACTGTAGAGTCTTCACTGCTCTGCAGCATTTTCAGAAATGCTGTACGTCGTGAACATTCATTAAGGTCTCTTTTTAGACCATGTTTTAGCACATGGATCTGAAACCGGAAGTAATATGTCTGTATTACCTGGCCCCAGTTCTGTTCTTAATGAAGTTCTGTATTGGATTTAATCGCAAGAAACACTACAAACATGTGAATGATCGAATGCTGGGCTACCCAGAGATAAAGTTTGAGTAATAAGAATGGTTTATTGCTACGATTTGCTTAGAGATATAAATCTATCAAGTTTCCAGTGGCAAGCATATAGTAAGAAGGGACAGTGGTCTACAAATAGCCAATATAGGACTATCTCAACTAAGCCTATAAAGCTAAACCGGGATATTTATTTCCAATGCTCTAACTAGTAGTCTAATCAGTAAAGCCCTTAAACTTGCAATAATATTTCACTGATGTGTACCAGAGCGTTACAAGTTATAAAATTTCCAATTTAATTTTACTGCATCCCTCAAGCTGTAGTAATTAGAAGACAAACTCACAGGGAAGCTGTTTATAGCTTCAGGGGTGAGAATTTTGAACCTGTCCTGCAGGTCACCCATGTCCTCGGGGTTCCCAGATCTAACAGCTGCCTGCAGACCCAGGAGTTTATTGTAATACTGCAGTAACTCCTCACTCAGATGAAGGGGGCAGATGTAGATGACGTCCACGTTGGCATCTAAAACAAAGGGGCACAACGTTCATTACTGGGAGAAAGGTAGACTCCATTCAGAACAGCAATCTGATAATTCCTGACCGTTTGCTAACAAAGAGCTTCCCAAAAAAAGCCCTGGAAATAAAAGCCAGATCTGCAATTCCCAAATCTTAGTGGTTTAACTGCTTTTTCTGTGCTTCAGCATTTCTCTGAAGACAGGTCAGTAACCCACAGAAATAACTAGTTTTCGGAATTCAATCTGCAGAACATATTGGGGGCAGAATTTTGAAAGTGTTGCAGGGGGATTTATATGCGCGACTCACATTAACATCAATGGGAATTGCGCACCGCTTTAAAAATATATCCCATTAACTTCAGTAAATTATAAAACCGAGCTATTAAGTTTAGAAAGCTGATGAAATTGCAATTTCATATGCTGCCTGGATTTTGCATGGCCTGTTCCTATTCTTGTCCTGTCCACATAAAAGCTCACGGTAGGATACCGTTAATAACTATTGCTGAGCACGTGAGTGTGCAAATTTGCCTGTTAAATACCACAGTGTGAAAATCTGGTTTTCTGCATGTAAAACAACTTGGGCTGAAAGACAGTGTGTACACAAACACTTAGAGGTGAGAAAGTTGTTAATATATGCCGGTTGGGAAAATTTTAACAACTCCACTCTTCTGAAATATTAATCTTAATAGATGAGTTAATGAATTAACAGGGCCTTGCAACATCAATAAAATACGCTGCCAAAACCCACTCCTAGATTTTGATCCAGCTCCTGCTGAAACCAGTAGGAAGTTTTTGCATTGTCTTCACTGGGCAGAGGAACAAAAGCCTGAGAAGTTTCAAGGACAACTGCTCTTACATATGAATGAATCAGAAGGAAAATGAGTATTGGACTATGGAAACCCAGAGCCTAACGCTATAAAGGAATAAGATTATCCCACTCATCCACTTTGTTTTCTCGTACTGTGACCGGCAAACAACCCACATTACAAATGGAAGGCCAGAATTTCAACTGGAGCATTCTAGTAGTATAGTATCCGACAGCCAGCTCCGTTTCTGGAGCCCCGACATATATAAGAGCCTTTATATAATACAGTTCATTACCATATAGGTTTTTAAAATAATTAGGGTATTAGAAAGACTCGCCAGTGTCAGCTGTAATGCTGGATGGACCACAGTGTCAAAAATTGACAAGCCCGAGTGAATTTGTTGAATAAAATGCTGCAACACATTTAACTACTCCTAGCACTGGCCTAGAAAGAGATATACAAGTCTGCTTGGACACAGTGAGGCTCCAGAGAGAGATTAGCTAATAGCAGGTCACAACAGGCAAGGAAATCCTCTGGTATTCTAAAGAACAAGAAAACCAATACAGTAAATATCAAAGCCCTTTGCCAAGCACAGGTAAAGCTTCTGATCTAACAAACTACTTAATATTTAACTAGTTTGTATCTTACTCATGGTCTACTTTACATTTAATGATAGAACCCATTTTCATGTTCACAGATTTTTAAATGATAAGGAATGCTTGTATAATGTGTTGACTTTGTCCTTTTAGGTTTCTAACTATCATTTTAGAGACAAAAAAAAAAAAATCTATGCTAAAAAGTGAAAAAAATACAACTGTACTGTGGAAAAACAACATGAATGCTGAGATAATATATAAAGGCAATTACATTATTATTTTAGGCAACTGTAAATTTCTGGATCTAATATATTTTTGTTACAAACTTACTAAATGGCATTTATAAAATAATAATGATACTGAAATATAAATGAATCATGTAAAGTGTGTCATTCCAGGGAGCCAATGAAGCTGGTCACTGACAAATAATATTCTTCAGTGCCTTGCTTAAAAGAGGACTGTCATTCTAGGAAAAACTTTTTAATGTACGTCTTTTGCCTTGTTTGCTGATTAAAAAAAAAAAAAAAAGAAAGAGGTTTAAATAAGGGCTTGCTCTTTTCTAGCACATCTTTCTCTCCGTATGAGCCTGAATGAGCACTAGCAGAATTAGCTACCTAATTTTGTAGAACACTAACCACTTTTGATCATTTGTGGTGCTCAGCATGCCACGGGATGGGGCTGCTTTACCTTATCACGGAGTCAGAAAGAACCAGCATGTTCTTCTTATGAACAATATGGACAGGAGCAAATGCCACAGCAGATAAATGACTTCTGAGTTTATATTTAGTCTATATTTAATACAAAAGTCCTCATCAGTCGTTCTCTATTGCTCACAACTATGGGCAAGTAACAATAAAAAACTAGGCAGGCACCAGCTTGTAACGTACCCAGGGTGTCACACAGCCTTCCCATCTGCGTGTTCTGCTGGAGAGCGAGATCGGGAATATGCTCACGGATGCACTGGGAAAATCCTGGAAAACAAGTAAAGCCCCGTCACAAACCGTATTCAGAACCCTCCTGGTATATAGTTGAAAGAAATCAGATTTTTGAACTAAAAAAAAAACTGCAATAAAAGTATTTCAAATCCCAAAGATGGTATAGCACTAATTGCATCATCTTTATGAATTTACTTTTATTAGTGAACTGATGCAACATCATGATTTCATGTCATGAGATTTTTAAATTTGGACCTAAATGTCACAGACCTACAGAGCTTTATAATTTAAATATGTAGACAGAGTATCTTGTTTGAGTCCTCTACGTTGCTGGATGTTTTTTTTAAATGCTGAAAAAATGACACCATCATTAAGCAAAAATCCTGGTACGTTTTGTCCTTCACACAGATAAAAGGCAACAAAATCACTTCATTAAGGAGATGAGATGTCTCAGCGATACCCAAACACTTTGTTGTAGAGGAGGAACGAGCTGCAGCCTCTCTGAGCCAGGATTATCTATTTGGAGGTCAGGCTTCCTACCGATCACATACTCCCATTCAAAAAGACTGCAGTAAATGACACGACCACTGTAACTATACTCTCTAATCCTGTCATTTTTAAATTCAGTTAATTCTAAATCAATCAGCGTGTATATACAAGCACGCACAATGTGAGTTGCCAGTTGCAATAGCTGTGATTAAATCAATAAGGAAGTTCAGCCTAATATTCACTGTTTGGCATCAAATCCTGACGGATCCAGTACCAAGATCCTTCCAACATTTCCGTATATCTGCGCATGATAACCATCTGAAACTTCGGAAAAAACTTATTTTGACTAAAATCTGCTCAGTATTTCAGTGCTTTCATTTTGGAAGATAATAAGAGTTGACCTTTCAATCAAATTACAAGGACAATTATTTTAAGTAAACAGCATTCTAAAGTGCTGTGGTGATGACACTGCACACAGGAGAGCAGAATGTAATAAAACACAAAGAAATAGAAATCACCAGTTTCATTTTTAGTAATTTCTTGTACAACTTACATGTTGTAGTCAGCACCATGGTACCAGGCACCTGCAGAACAACATCAATGTGAAAGACACTGATTTTTTTTCCACTCTAATATTAAGCTACGGTAATTTGAAAAAGCTTGCTCCGGTGACTTAAACTTTAGTCTCAAGTCTTTGTTTTGTTCTCTCAGGTGGGGACCAGTTTTAAGGCACTAACAGTGCTGCCTAATATAAAAACATTTAGATTTCAAACATAGAAAGTAGCTGATTTCCCTGCACTAAACTGTCCTCTTGAAAACCCATTTGTTTTTCAGAACTAAATCTGGGCTGAAAAATGACAGGCAAACATCACCTGCAAAATAGGTAATTATTGGGAAGGAATAATAGTTAAAGTAGCCATCAAACAAAAGTTAAAACTTGCACGTTGCTATGGTTCTGCAGGTACACTATAGCTTTATACCGACTACCACATGCACTTTTCTTAGCAATGTTAATAAAACATATTCATTCACAATATATTAGCTTCCATTGACATGACCCCATTAGATTTAACGAGAAGAATATTCGCTCCTTGTGAATCATTCGCAACGCTCTGTACTTCGATGGCCAGTCATCTGACAATGCTCATTAAAGGCAGAGGCTTAATATTTTAAAGAAAAATAAACCCAAATGAATTCCTGTGATCACAGTCTGCATGTTCCAGTACAGCTGTAACCTGTGACACCACTTCTGTTTTGTTATGCACAGTTTATGTATCACTAACATTTTGTGCTACACCATTTGGTCTCAAATGCGTGAAAACATTTCAGATAAATCTGCATTTTCCAGAAGCAAAAGCTTCTATTTTGATTCTAAGAACCCCTACACAAGGCATCAGCCCATCACGGCACCCACTGGTGGAACTGGGCTGCAGGAGGGTCAACCTTGCAAAGCCAGAACTAAGAATTTTGACTTCCCAGTCGGGCGGCACTGAAAGGACACCGAGGGCCTCCCTCCTTCCCGTGCGCTTTAGGGCAGTCTGTGTGCCACGACTTCAGAGGAACACTCCCAACTCACACAGAGGGAGAGTTACACAAGTACTAAAACAAGGAGTGCATGAATTAATGGTAAAGGGCCCGCTTTCACCTCCCTTTTCAACCGCAGCCATGACCTAATGCCCTTCAACTGCCATTTTCTTCATAAATTTTACGCATCTCGAAGTGTCTTCTCTCAACAAGAAGCCCACAACACTTTTCACACTCGCCTTTGACAAAAAGCAGAGGCAGCTCAGAGCGGGAGGTAAATGACAGTCAAAGTCAGACGGATCAATCATTTAAAAATAGTTGAATGAAAAGAGAAACAGCATTTGAATCCCAAATACTGTAGAAGTGTATTCACCCATTGGAGTGTGGGAGTAAAGCCGATTAGAAAGTTCAAATTTATTTTTCCTTACATGAGCTGACAAAAATGCTAAACAATCTTTAAACAATGGAATCTACTTTTTCTTTTTTTTTTAGCTATCCTAAATCCAACGGTTTTATTTTGGTGAAATAAACGGAAACATTTGTTCCTCACAGCAGTATAATTTAAGACCTCCTCTAGTCCCTTTCCCTGGATTATTTCCAGAAACTTGACAAGAGCCTGAAACTGTTGTGAAAATAGGAGACTGCTGAGAAATTCAGTTCTGGCCCTGTCTCCGTTTATTGGAATCCCACTTGTGTGGGAAGAAAAATCAGACTCTGATTTGCCCTAAATACTGAAGTCAAGGAAATGTGAGTAGAGAATTTCAGGGTCTATTTTTGATTTACAAAACGGAACAGAGAAACCACTAACAGCGTATCAGCAAACTTCTGTCTCTTGGTGTTTATCTGCTCTGTCCCAGCTCTTGTAATTCAGACACATTTTTATGATTACCCAGACTCAGGCCTTAAAAATAAAATAATCCTGCTGTAATCAGCCGTCATTTTGCATATTTATCCCTCTTAGACTGAAACAAATGCTACTTGTTTAAATTGTCCAGCTCCCTAAAAGTCTACTCAGACTTCTTAATTGTAACATTCCATCAGGTTAA